>JAVIAB010000092.1:192359514-192839514 GCA_032433765.1 Megaustenia siamemsis
GAGGCAAATCATGAGTGGGCAGAGCAGAAGATGTCATCAAACAGGTCTGTGGGCTTACCAATATCAGCGTTGGTGAGGAGTGGATACCGTAGATGATGGCAGTAACCAAGGCACTCAAATGGTTAGAGTCACAAGACTACACCCAAGCATGTATACTGAGTGATTCGATGAGCATGATAAAAATGTGGAGGCGGGCTCTGTACGCATGCAGTGGGTAGAGTCGTTGCAGAAATCCAAAATACGTAAGGTCACCTTTGTCTATGTCCCTGGGCTTGCGGGAGTACGGGGAAATGAAAGAGCGGACAGGTTGGCTAGCTGCGCTGTCGTTGAGGACGGGCAACCAATGGATCGGGCGGACATCATTAATGCCCTCTGAGATGTGGGAAGAGCACAGGACTTCGACAAACACAGATCTACATCACTTCTTCGGATGATGGAAAAGGGAGATAAGATGGGCACAGCCAGAAATGAGAAACTTAGTGGCCGTGTAAGAAGACTTATCAACCAACATAGAACTGGAGTCGTCAGTCGCTGGACACTGAGGGAATTGCTGAGGAGGGGATCTGAGCACCTATGGACATGTTCGGAGTGCAATGATGATGACCCGCAAATAACTCAATAACTCCTCCTCTTACTGTATAGCTCAAACTCTGTCCCCTACGTAAACATCCTAACTGTCTTGATTTTAACCACAATACTGAATTCTGGCTCACATATAATTTATCTGGAATATTCAGCTCTCCACTAAAGCTGCATCAGTCAGCAATCTGCTTGCTCACACATAATGAATATGAAAAAAATACTCAGCTTTTCAACTAAAGCTGAATCAGTTAGCGATCTCCTTACTCGCACATCCTCACATTAAGACTTCAATTGTCCAACCAACACTAATCAATGCTGAACTCTTAGCTCACACATAATTAACAGGAACACTTTACACGACACAACTGAAGGTTGGTCAGCCATAATGGCTACTGCCTTCCGGCGACCCTGCTGTCAGGCCTACCGTATGAGTAAATCTCCCCTACCTAACCTTGTGATTCGACTATATCTTTCAAATTCAGCCAATCCCCAATCTTCTTATATCATTCTCTTCCCCACTCACTGAACCCTTTCAAAATTCCGAGAATTCGTTATTCTAACTGAGCTGATTCCCTCACTCTCTCTCCCATGAAATGTCCACTTTTTCTTGAATCACTCAATCATGTTATTATTACACATTTTCATACACACACACCACACCACACACTGTTACAGACATATAGTAGCCAAAAACATTTATATCTTGACTTAGCTAATAAATACGAGCTGACATATCAATATGTTCTTTCTTGCAGACGTTCACAGGCATATTTGGGGTAGGCCCATCAACTGCCAAGAACTGGATTGCTCAAGGATGGACAACAATAGAAGATGTTCGGCAGGCCGGCTGTCCAAGCAATGATTGGAGAATGATCTGGGGTTTGTAAATCATTATGTTGCTGATGAATGTTTCTATATCTAACCCCATCCTCATATATATGGCTTGAATATTTCTATATCTAACCCCATCCTCATATATATGGCTTGAATGTTTCTATATCTAACCCCATTCTCATATATATGGCTTGAATATTTCTATATCTAACCCCATCCTCATATATATGGCTTGAATATTTCTATATCTAACCCATCCTCATATATATGGCTTGAATATTTCTATATCTAAACCCATCCTCATATATATGGCTTGAATGTTTCTATATCTAAACCCATTCTCATATATATGGCTTGAATGTTTCTATATCTAAACCCATTCTCATATATATGGCTTGAATGTTTCTATATCTAACCCATCCTCATATATATGGCTTGAATATTTCTATATCTAACCCCATCCTCATATATATGGCCTTTGGGGTCTTGACAGAAGGTTGGTAGCAAGCAATCATGATAGGTCAGTAGTTTGGTAAAAATATTATGTCTTGTGCTGGATGCTGCTTCAAGAAAGTCACACAAGACATCAAGAAAGTCACAGTATGGCAAGACATCAAGAAAGTCACAGTATGGCAGAATATCAAGAAAGCCCAGTCAAAATCAAGTCTGAGATAAACGAAGTCATTTGGTGACTGATTGGGATTGGGAGGTTTATCATCCTTGTTGCAGAGCTGAAGATTTCTAGATTTGCCATGATCTCACCACAGTTGTATGTCAGTGAGGTACTGAAGATTTCTAGATTTGCCATGATCTCACCACAGTTGTATGTCAGTGAAGTGAGGTACTGAAGATTTCTAGATTTGCCATGATCTCACCACAGTTGTATGTCAGTGAAGTGAGGTACTGAAGATTTCTAGATTTGCCATGATCTCACCACAGTTGTATGTCAGTGAGGTACTGAAGATTTCTAGATTTGCCATGATCTCACCACAGTTGTATATCAGTGAGGTACTGAAGATTTCTAGATTTGCCATGACCTCACAACAGTTCTATGTCAGCGAGGTACTGAAGATTTCTAGATTTGCCATGACCTCACAACAGTTCTATGTCAGTGAGGTACTATAGATTTGCCATGATCTCACCACAGTTGTATGTCAGTGAGGTACTGAAGATTTCTAGATTTGCCATGATCTCACCACGGTTGTATGTCAGTGAGGTACTATAGATTTGCCATGATCTCACCACAGTTGTATGTCAGTGTGGTACTGAAGATTTCTAGATTTACAATGATCTCACCACAGTTGTATGTCAGTGAGGTACTGAAGATTTCTAGATTTGCCATGATCTCACCACAGTTGTATGTCAGTGAGGTACTGAAGATTTCTAGATTTGCCATGATCTCACCACAGTTGTATGTCAGTGTGGTACTGAAGATTTCTAGATTTGTCATGATCTCACCACAGTTGTATGTCAGTGAGGTACTGAAGATTTCTAGATTTGCCATGATCTCACCACAGTTGTATGTCAGTGAGGTACTGAAGATTTCTAGATTTGCCATGATCTCACCACAGTTGTATGTCAGTGAGGTACTGAAGATTTCTAGATTTGCCATGATCTCACCACAGTTGTATGTCAGTGAGGTACTGAAGATTTCTAGATTTGCCATGATCTCACCACAGTTGTATGTCAGTGAGGTACTGAAGATTTCTAGATTTGCCATGATCTCACCACAGTTGTATGTCAGTGAGGTACTGATGATTTCTAGATTTGCCATGATCTCACCACAGTTGTATGTCAGCGAGGTACTGAAGATTTCTAGATTTGCCATGATCTCACCACAGTTGTATGTCAGTGAAGTGAGGTACTGAAGATTTCTAGATTTGCCATGATCTCACCACAGTTGTATGTCAGTGAGGTACTGATGATTTCTAGATTTGCCATGATCTCACCACAGTTGTATGTCAGCGAGGTACTGAAGATTTCTAGATTTGCCATGATCTCACCACAGTTGTATGTCAGTGAAGTGAGGTACTGATGATTTCTAGATTTGCCATGATCTCACCACAGTTGTATGTCAGCGAGGTACTGAAGATTTCTAGATTTGCCATGATCTCACCACAGTTGTATGTCAATGAAGTGAGGTACTGAAGATTTCTAGATTTACATGATCTCACCACAGTTGTATGTCAGCGAGGTACTGAAGATTTCTAGATTTGCCATGATCTCACCACAGTTGTATGTCAGTGAGGTACTGAAGATTTCTAGATTTGCCATGATCTCACCACAGTTGTATGTCAGCGAGGTACTGAAGATTTCTAGATTTGCCATGACTCACAACAGTTCTATGTCAGTGAGGTACTATAGATTTGCCATGATCTCACCACGGTTGTATGTCAGTGAGGTACTGAAGATTTCTAGATTTGCCATGATCTCACCACGGTTGTATATCAGCGAGGTACTGAAGATTTCTAGATTTGCCATGACCTCACACAGTTCTATGTCAGTGAGGTACTATAGATTTGCCATGATCTCACCACGGTTGTATGTCAGTGAGGTACTGATGATTTCTAGATTTGCCATGATCTCACCACGGTTGTATGTCAGTGAGGTACTGAAGATTTCTAGATTTGCCATGATCTCACCACGGTTGTATGTCAGTGAGGTACTGATGATTTCTAGATTTGCCATGATCTCACCACGTTGTATGTCAGTGAGGTACTGAAGATTTCTAGATTTGCCATGATCTCACCACGGTTGTATGTCAGTGAGATACTGAAGATTTCTAGATTTGCCATGATCTCACCACGGTTGTATGTCAGCGAGGTACTGAAGATTTCTAGATTTGCCATGATCTCACCACGGTTGTATGTCAGCGAGGTACTGAAGATTTCTAGATTTGCCATGATCTCACCACGGTTGTATGTCAGTGAGGTACTGAAGATTTCTAGATTTGCCATGATCTCACCACGGTTGTATGTCAGCGAGGTACTGAAGATTTCTAGATTTGCCATGACCTCACAACAGTTCTATGTCAGTGAGATACTATAGATTTGCCATGATCTCACCACGGTTGTATGTCAGTGAGGTACTGATGATTTCTAGATTTGCCATGATCTCACCACGGTTGTATGTCAGCGAGGTACTGAGATTTCTAGATTTGCCATGACCTCACAACAGTTTCTATGTCAGTGAGGTACTATAGATTTGCCATGATCTCACCACGGTTGTATGTCAGTGAGGTACTGAAGATTTCTAGATTTGCCATGATCTCACAACAGTTGTATGTCAGTGAGGTACTATAGATTTGCCATGATCTCACCACAGTTGTATGTCAGTGTGGTACTGAAGATTTCTAGATTTGCCATGATCTCACCACAGTTGTATGTCAGTGAGGTACTGAAGATTTCTAGATTTGCCATGATCTCACCACAGTTGTATGTCAGTGTGGTACTGAAGATTTCTAGATTTGTCATGATCTCACCACAGTTGTATGTCAGTGAGGTACTGAAGATTTCTAGATTTGCCATGATCTCACCACAGTTGTATGTCAGTGAGGTACTGAAGATTTCTAGATTTGCCATGATCTCACCACAGTTGTATGTCAGTGAGGTACTGAAGATTTCTAGATTTGCCATGATCTCACCACAGTTGTATGTCAGTGAAGTGAGGTACTGAAGATTTCTAGATTTGCCATGATCTCACCACAGTTGTATGTCAGTGAGGTACTGATGATTTCTAGATTTGCCATGATCTCACCACAGTTGTATGTCAGCGAGGTACTGAAGATTTCTAGATTTGCCATGATCTCACCACAGTTGTATGTCAGTGAAGTGAGGTACTGAAGATTTCTAGATTTGCCATGATCTCACCACAGTTGTATGTCAGTGAGGTACTGATGATTTCTAGATTTGCCATGATCTCACCACAGTTGTATGTCAGCGAGGTACTGAAGATTTCTAGATTTGCCATGATCTCACCACAGTTGTATGTCAGTGAAGTGAGGTACTGATGATTTCTAGATTTGCCATGATCTCACCACAGTTGTATGTCAGCGAGGTACTGAAGATTTCTAGATTTGCCATGATCTCACCACAGTTGTATGTCAGTGAAGTGAGGTACTGAAGATTTCTAGATTTACAATGATCTCACCACAGTTGTATGTCAGCGAGGTACTGAAGATTTCTAGATTTGCCATGATCTCACCACAGTTGTATGTCAGTGAGGTACTGAAGATTTCTAGATTTGCCATGATCTCACCACAGTTGTATGTCAGTGAGGTACACGAAGAGTTTGAAAAAGGAGGATTTGTGGAAGGCATTCTGGCAATGTCAAGGCCACTGGGACCATACCATTATCTCCCAAGGAAACTATTTCTAAGCGTATGGAGGCCTATACAATTACCATTTAGTTTGTAAACCTCTCAGGGAAGTTCTAGCAGTGTTGCTGCATCATACCAAATGTTTGTACACATTAGTTCCCTATGGTCATGGATGCTTCTGCTGCCTGTTGCAGGCTGTCTTTGGGTAATTCTTGGCCAGGTTTATAGCACCCTTGCCATTCACAAATTTCTATTTGACCTAGAACATGTTTAGCCTGCCAAATTCTGGGTTACTGGAGTGTTTTTACCAATTTGAGCACAGAATTGGGTGTGTAGAGGTTGATCCAGCTTCTTGTTCATTTTCAACAGCAAGAGAATGTTACAAGTCATCACAAAGAAAGCAATGCTGTGTTGGTACTAAGTGAAGTCAGTCTTGTTTAGTAACTGACTCATAGAACTTCATGTAGAGCCATTTGCTGGCACAATGATTTCATATTTTCCATTCCTGCGCAAAAGCCAGAGATAGGAAATTTTTTGATAGCACTTTTATATGTAATCTTATCACAGAAACCACATAAATAAGTGAAATTAGCATAGAACAAACACACATTCACACACACACACACACACACTCTCTCTCTCTCTGTGAGCCTATTACAGAACACACACATATATATATATATATGTTAGTGATCTTATTACAGAACACATATATATATATATATATATATATATATATATATATATATATATATTAAAGAGCTTATTACAGAACACACATATATATATATATATTAGTGAGCTTATTACAGAACACACATATATATATTAGTGAGCTTATTACAGAACACACACATATATATATATGTTAGTGATCTTATTACAGAACACACATATATATATATATATATTAAAGAGCTTATTACAGAACACACATATATATATATTAGTGAGCTTATTACAGAACACACATATATATATATTAGTGAGCTTATTACAGAACACACATATATATATATTAGTGAGCTTATTACAGAACACACATATATATATATATATATATATATATATGTTAGTGAGCTTATTACAGAACACATATATATATATATATATATATATATATATATATTAAAGAGCTTATTACAGAACACACATATATATATATATTAGAGAGCTTATTACAGAACACACATATATATATATTAGTGAGCTTATTACAGAACACACAAATATATATATATTAGAGAGCTTATTACAGAACACACAAATATATATATATTAGAGAGCTTATTACAGAACACACAATATATATATTAGAGAGCTTATTACAGAACACACAAATATATATATATTAGAGAGCTTATTACAGAACACACAAATATGTAATCATCTAGTTCTTTACCAGATGGCATAGGCAATCATCTCTTCCACAATTCTCTGTCCAGACTGCATCATATCCATTCTGTTGCTGACTGTGCCATGACACCAAGCTATCTAATATATTCTCTCTTTGTCGTTCACAATCTCTCTTTCCCTGTATTTTGCCAGTTGTAACCAAGTATTCCAACTCTCCTCTTCTCATGATGTGCCCAAAAATGTTCCTTGTTTCTTTCTGACGTTTTTAGGAGCTCTCTTTAGGAGTTGGTTTTGAGAATTTCCTTGTTGGTGTTTTTGTTATATATCAGTGAATATATGACAGAATATGGACTTATAAAAGTGAACTCTGTACAGAATACATATATAAGTGAACATATGACAGAAGAAAGACTTATAAAAGTGAACTCTGTATAGAATACATATATAAGTGAACATATGACAGAAGAAAGACTTATACAAGTGAACTCTGTATAGAATACATATATAAGTGAACATATGACAGAAGAAAGACTTATACAAGTGAACTCTGTATAGAATACATATATAAGTGAACATATGACAGAAGAAAGACTTATAAAAGTGAACTCTGTATAGATACATATATAAGTGAACATATGACAGAAGAAAGACTTATACAAGTGAACTCTGTATAGAATACATATATAAGTGAACATATGACAGAAGATAGATTTATAAAAGTGAACTCTGTATTCTATTCTATTGTCCTTTCGAGCCGAAGACGGCACATAGGGCAGAACTACAATCTCAAAAACAGAAACCTTGCGTGCCAAAGTGGCACATATTGCAGAGATCACTGCTTCTAAAATCTATGGCTCTGTTTCCATAACAATACTTTTTACAATGACAGCTTGTCAAGCCATCGATCAACCTCCTTAGTCGCCTCTTACGACATGCCTGGAAGGTCACAGTGTCACTATTCTTTACCTCCCTCATAATGAGGCGCCGGTAACACACGGGATGAACTCTGTATAGAATACATATAAAAGTAAACTCTGTACAGAATACATATATAAGTGAACATATGACAGAAGATGGACTTATAAAAGTGAACTCTGTATAGAATACATATATAAGTGAACATATGACAGAAGATTGACTTATAAAAAGTGAACTCTGTATAGAATACATATATAAGTGAACATATGACAGAAGATGGACTTATAAAAGTGAACTCTGTATAGAATACATATATAAGTGAACATATGACAGAAGATGGACTTATAAAGTGAACTCTGTATAGAATACATATATAAGTGAACATATGACAGAAGATGGACTTATAAAAGTGAACTCTGTATAGAATACATATATAAGTGAACATATGACAGAAGATGGACTTATAAAAGTGAACTCTGTATAGAATACATATATAAGTGAACATATGACAGAAGAAAGACTTATACAAGTGAACTCTGTATAGAATACATATATAAGTGAACATATGACAGAAGAAAGACTTATAAAAGTGAACTCTGTATAGAATACATATATAAGTGAACATATGACAGAAGAAAGACTTATACAAGTGAACTCTGTATAGAATACATATATAAGTGAACATATGACAGAAGATAGATTTATAAAAGTGAACTCTGTATTCTATTCTATTGTCCTTTCGAGCCGAAGACGGCACATAGGGCAGAACTACAATCTCAAAAACAGAAACCTTGCGTGCCAAAGTGGCACATATGCAGAGATCACTGCTTCTAAAATCTATGGCTCTGTTTCCATAACAATACTTTTTACAATGACAGCTTGTCAAGCCATCGATCAACCTCCTTAGTCGCCTCTTACGACATGCCTGGAAGGTCACAGTGTCACTATTCTTTACCTCCCTCATAATGAGGCGCCGGTAACACACGGGATGAACTCTGTATAGAATACATATAAAAGTAAACTCTGTACAGAATACATATATAAGTGAACATATGACAGAAGATGGACTTATAAAAGTGAACTCTGTATAGAATACATATATAAGTGAACATATGACAGAAGATTGACTTATAAAAAGTGAACTCTGTATAGAATACATATATAAGTGAACATATGACAGAAGATGGACTTATAAAAGTGAACTCTGTATAGAATACATATATAAGTGAACATATGACAGAAGATGGACTTATAAAAGTGAACTCTGTATAGAATACATATATAAGTGAACATATGACAGAAGATGGACTTATAAAAGTGAACTCTGTATAGAATACATATATAAGTGAACATATGACAGAAGATGGACTTATAAAAGTGAACTCTGTATAGAATACATATATAAGTGAACATATGACAGAAGATGGACTTATAAAAGTGAACTCTGTATAGAATACATATATAAGTATATAGAACACATGTTTGTGACATCTCTCAGGCTTGTCCTTCTATGAGGACCTGACCAACCCAGTGTCCCAGCTGGAAGCTTACACATTTACCTCCATCGTCCAGAAGGAAGCTGAGAAGTTACTACCTGGGACATTGGTGACTTTAACAGGTGGCTTCCGCAGGTAAGAGGGCCTTCTCATTATGTCTAGATAATAGTGTCTTCACATCATGTGTAGGGAGTGTAGGCATCTTCATATCATGTGTAAGGAGTGTAGGCATCTTCATATCATGTGTAGGGAGTGTAGGCATCTTCACATCATGTGTAGGGAGTGTAGGCATCTTCACATCATGTGTAAGGAGTGTAGGCATCTTCATATCATGTGTAGGGAGTGTAGGCATCTTCACATCATGTGTAGGGAGTGTAGGCATCTTCATATCATGTGTATGGAGTGTAGGCATCTTCATATCATGTGTAGGGAGTGTAGGCATCTTCATATCATGTGTGAGGAGTGCTGGTGCTTTGACATCATGTGTAATGAGTGTAGGCATCTTCACGTCATGTGTAGGGAGTGTAGGCATCTTCATATCATGTGTAGGGAGTGTAGGCATCTTCATATCATGTGTAAGGAGTGCTGGTGCTTTGACATCATGTGTAAGGAGTGTAGGCATCTTCACATCATGTGTAGGGAGTGTAGGCATCTTCATATCATGTGTAGGGAGTGCTGTTGTCTTCACATCATGTGTAAATGGTGTAGGCATCTTCATATCATGTATAGGGAGTGCTGGTGCTTTGACATCATGTGTAAGGAGTGTAGGCATCTTCATATCATTTGTAGGGAGTGCTGGTGTCTTGACACCATGTGTAAGGAGTGTAGGCATCTTCATATCATGTGTAGGGAGTGCTGGTGCTTTGACATCATGTGTAAGGAGTGTAGTCATCTTCACATCATGTGTAGGGAGTGCTGGTGTCTTTACACCATGTGTAGGGAGTGCTGGCATCTTTACATCATGTGTAAGGATTGTAGTCATCTTGACATCATGTGTAGGGAGTGCTGGTGTCTTGACATCATGTGTAGGGAGTGCTGTCATCTTCACATCATGTGTAGGGAGTGCTGATGTCTTCACATCATGTATAGGGAGTGCTGATGTCTTCACATCATGTGTAGGGAGTACTGATGTCTTCACATCGTGTA
Organism: Megaustenia siamemsis; assembly: GCA_032433765.1. Lineage (NCBI taxonomy): Eukaryota > Metazoa > Mollusca > Gastropoda > Stylommatophora > Ariophantidae > Megaustenia > Megaustenia siamemsis. The sequence goes on from JAVIAB010000092.1 coordinate 192,370,165, forward strand.
TAGGGAGTGCTGATGTCTTCACAGCATGTATAAGAAGTGCTGATGTCTTCACATCATGTATATGGAGTGCTGGTGTCTTCACATCATGTGTAATGAGTGCTGATGTCTTCACATCATGTATTGGGAGTGCTGATGTCTTCACATCATGTGTAGGAAGTGCTGATGTCTTCACATCATGTATTGGGAGTGCTGATGTCTTCACATCATGTATAGGGAGTGCTGGTGTCTTCACATCATGTATAGGGAGTGCTGGTGTCTTCACATCATGTATAGGGAGTGCTGGTGTCTTCACATCATGTATAGGGAGTGCTGGTGTCTTCACATCATGTATAGGGAGTGCTGATGTCTTCACATCATGTATAGGGAGTGCTGGTGTCTTCACATCATGTATAGGGAGTGCTGGTGTCTTCACATCATGTATAGGAAGTGCTGATGTCTTCACATCATGTGTAGGAAGTGCTGATTCTGCGATTGCGAACGTTAACCTTTGGCAGCTGGAAATAAAAAAAACAGGAGGTCCTGTTTGCATTCTGCGAACGTTAACCTTTGGCAGCTGGAAATAAAAAAAACAGGAGGTCCCGTTTGCATTCTGCGAACGTTAACCTTTGGAAGCTGGAAATAAAAAAAACAGGAGGTCCCGTTTGCATTCTGCGAACGTTAACCTTTGGCAGTTGGAAATAAAAAACAGGAGGTCCCGTTTGCATTTTGTGAATGTTAACCTTTGGCAGTTGGAAATAAAAAACAGGAGGTCCCGTTTGCATTTTGCGAACATTAACCTTTGGCAGTTGGAAATAAAAAACAGGAGGTCCCGTTTGCATTTTGTGAATGTTAACCTTTGGCAGTTGGAAATAAAAAACAGGAGGTCCCGTTTGCATTTTGCGAACGTTAACCTTTGGCAGTTGGAAATAAAAAACAGGAGGTCCCGTTTGCATTTTGTGAATGTTAACCTTTGGCAGTTGGAAATAAAAAACAGGAGGTCCCGTTTGCATTTTGCGAACGTTAACCTTTGGCAGTTGGAAATAAAAACTAGGATGTCGAAGAATGGCCATTTCCTCACAAAATTAATAGGAAAATCTAGCCAAAATGTTCAAACTCTTGACAATAAAAATATGAGAGTAGCTCTGAAGTCAGAAAATATCTGCCTGTATGGTGGGGGACACCTGAGCACAAGGCTACCAGTGGGGAAATAGGGAGAAGTGACATTCACTCAAAATTCATGCCCTCAGGACTTCACTAGTCATATAAAGCTGGCGAACACAAACAGCAACAAAACTCCTTTTTTTAAAAAAGAAACATTATCCAGTAAATGCATTATTATCTATGAACAGTTGTAGAGTATTGACAAAATCTGACTTCATTGAATATTTCTTGTGCCATGCTTTCTATTTTAGTCAGAGAAGTTTTAAACTGTTTATTTGTATGTGCAACATCATCTATTTCCTTTGTTATAAGTAAATTGACACTGGATTCACAAATCCATTTCAGATGAACTAATAAATAAATCAGTTATATATTGAAACATACTTGTTGTTACATCTAAATATAGATATCCTGAAAAGTACACAATGTTTTTCTATTGATCAAATAGGTGTTTTCTGATCTTTCATCTGGACATATAGTTAGTCACATAGGCCGTATGATATTCTTAGGAAAATATGTTGTCATTAACTCCCTGACGATGGAGAAATCTCTCACCATTTTCCAACAGATACCAATCTAAGACCACTCCATGCAGTTAATATAAAAAACATAGAGCTCTAAATTATTGCAGTATTTTAAAATTAAACAAAGAACATTACATGATGTACACACGAGTCATATCCTATCATAAATGGAGATCTCTCACAACAGCTGAACAATGTAGTGTGTGAGCAACCATGGACACTATTTCTGGGTGCTTCGTTCCTGGCTAGTTCCTGTTTCCCATGAAATTAATGGGTTTGAACAAAATTAGTGATATTCTTTGATGAGTTGTCATGCTACTATTTGTACATCAAAATTCAGGAATTAGATTCCCCTAAATTCATGAAAATTTCCATTTGAATTTAGAAGCATCTATTAAAGCAGCACTATAGGTAGGTCATTTATAGCAGTTGCTTGTTAAAAATTAGCCGGCTAATGTCAACCGGTATATGGCTATTTTCATTTCTTAATAAGTAAAACTGGACAAACATCTGTAAGTCAAAGTTTGAGGTTAGCCTCACCAAGGCAGCACATGGCATCTGGCATCAGTTTGAATAGATGACATCAATACAATAACTGCATTGCTAGCAACAGTATTGTTATTTTGCTTGATTGTGTATTCCTACATAAATGTGCTTAATCTGACAGAAATCTCTCAATCCTAAATTGTTCCTTTTTAAAAATAAATTATGAGGGCTTTCACATCGTAGAAATAACAATAGGACAAGGTTTATCTGCTTTCTTTCAGCTCCCTGTGGAACATAGGTCTTCAACAAACACTTTCAACTCCCTGTGGAGCATAGGTCTTCAACAAACACTTTAAATTCTCTGTGGAGTATAGGTCTTCAACAAACACTTTAAATTCTCTGTGGAGTATAGGTCTTCAACAAACACTTTAAATTCTCTGTGGAGGATAGGTTTTCAACAAACACTTTAAATTCTCTGTGGAGTATAGGTCTTCAACAAACACTTTAAATTCTCTGTGGAGGATAGGTTTTCAACAAACACTTTCAACTCCCTGTGGAGCATAGGTCTTCAACAAACACTTTAAACTTCTCATGGAGCATAGGTATTTCTTGCCATTCTTTTACTGCTTCCATCTGTCTTCTCCAAGTATATTTTGGCCTTTCTCCTTTGTTTTCTCCCCTGGGGATTTCAAACAGGACCTGTCATGTAATATTCTCAGTTGGTTTCCAAAGTGTGTGTCCTGTCCAGTGCCATCCTCTTTGTCATATCTCATTGTCCACTGGTATTTGACTGGTCCCTTCCCAATTCTATGTTAGTGACTTTCTCCTGCCATCTCCAGCCATTTATCCAGCACAAGCATTCATTAATAAAAGTCAGTATCTTCATGATTGTCATGTATGTTGTTCTCCGTGTTTCTTAGACATATAATAGAACTGATTCAATATTGGAGTCAAAATGCATTAATGTATATAAATCGTTATAATTGAGCAAAACCCTGGTGATTTACATTTGTTTAATTTAGCAGTTATGCAGATCAAATCTAAACAACATTGCCCTGCTATGTCATGTTAAAACTTGTCATTTAGCCACATAAATGTTATGTAGAGCCAGTCCTAACATATGGGTGTGAATCATGGACAATAGGGCAACAGACAAGACAATCACTGGTGGCTGTAGAAATGTGATTTTACAGAAGAATGTTGAGAATACCAAGGCCTGCTAAGAAGAGTAATGAAAATGTTCTGAAAGAGGTCAAAGCAAATAGAGAGCTAATATCCAATATTAGGAAGACACAATCATCACTTTTTGGCCATGTAATGAGAAGAGAACAGCTGGAATATATTGTAACAACTGGGAAATTGAGGGACGAAGAGATAGAGTGAAGCAAAGAGTAAATAATACCAGACAAGTTAAGAGAGTGGCTTGGCAGAATGTCAACAACGGAAATCTTTTAACCCTTCCTCCCCCCAAAGAATTTTTACTTGAGGATGTAATTGTTGTCCATTATCCTAACATGACCCAGCCACCTTCATCTTTGACATCTAGATGTTGTCATAATGGATGAAAGCCTAGAAAGTTTAGATTTGGTTAATTTACCTTAACACCAGATGTTTGTTGTTGTTTGAAAGCTGATAGCTGAGGTAGCATTATCGGGGTGCAACGACTTGCCAACAATGTCTTGGATTACCTCCCTCCAGATGTTCTCTCTTATTTGGCTTTGCTCCTGTAATCTTTGACTTGTGAGTTACCCACGAGGTAGTGATTTTGAACATGGACATAAAAGTGACTAAATCTTAGTTGAATGTAGCCATAATGGAGTGATGTTTTGGTAGATTGTAGTGACTAAATCTTAGATTGTCACATATGGTCATAGGCTGAGAGGTAGTGTGAGGTCACAGATCAGTATACCTCAGGCCAAATCTAGTGTTTCTTGGGAGAGCTAGAAGTGATGGGGTGAGTGGGGATGGAATGGTCCATGTTGTTCAAAATGAGGTCCATCACTTGTTGTTTATCATCAGAGGGAAGCTGTCAGGCCATGATGTGGACCTTCTGATCAGTCATCCCAAGGAGGGAGAGGAAGTTGGCATTCTCTCTAAACTTTTGTCAGCATTGGCCAGAAAGGGGCTCATTCTGGTAGGACATAGGGAGAAGAACACTTACAGGTAGGACATAGGGAGAAGAACACTTACAGGTAGGACATAGGGAGAAGAAAACTTACAGGTAGGACATAGGGAGAAGAACACTTACAGGTAGGACATAGGGAGAAGAACACTTACAGGTAGGACATAGGGAGAAGAACACTTACAGGTAGGACATAGGGAGAAGAACACTTACAGGTAGGACATAGGGAAAAGAACACTTACAGGTCGGACATAGGGAGAAGAACACTTACAGGTAGGACATAGGGAGAAGAACACTTACAGGTAGGACATATGGAGAAGAACACTAACAGGTAGGACATAAGGAGAAGAACACTAACAGGTAGGACATAGGGAGAAGAACACTTACAGGTAGGACATAGGGAGAAGAACACTTACAGGTAGGACACAGGGAGAAGAACACTTACAGGTAGGACACAGGGAGAAGAACACTTACAGGTAGAACATAAGGAAAAGAACACTTACAGGTAGGACACAGGGAGAAGAACACTTACAGGTAGGACATAGGGAGAAGAACACTTACAGGTAGGACACAGGGAAAAGTACACTTACAAGTAGGATTGCTTCACCAACATTTGTGCCTTGATGTTGAGTCTCTTTTGCTTGTAATGTTCATTGATTAAGTGGGTGTGATTGTGTGGTGTCACTAATTCATGCTATGATATCTGCAGGCCTGATATATCCATCTTGGCATGGGTAGATTTGCTTCACAATTCGGGGACCAGCCATGTTTGGCTTTTAATTGCCAAGAGTTCTGTAATGTGAACATAGGACTTGCTTCACAATTTGGGGACCAGCCATGTTTGACTTTTAATTGCCAAGAGTTCTGTAATGTGAACATAGGACTTGCTTCACAATTTGGGGACCAGCCATGTTTGACTTTTAATTGCCAAGAGTTCTGTAATGTGAACATAGGACTTGCTTCACGATTTGGGGACCAGCCATGTTTGACTTTTAATTGCCAAGAGTTCTGTAATGTGAACATAGGACTTGCTTCACAATTTGGGGACCAGCCATGTTTGACTTTTAATTGCCAAGAGTTCTGTAATGTGAACATAGGACTTGCTTCACAATTTGGGGACCAGCCATGTTTGGCTTTTAATTGCCAAGAGTTCTGTAATGTGAACATAGGACTTGCTTCACAATTTGGGGACCAGCCATGTTTGGCTTTTAATTGCCAAGAGTTCTGTAATGTGAACATAGGACTTGCTTCACAATTTGGGGACCAGCCATGTTTGGCTTTTAATTGCCAAGAGTTCTGTAATGTGAACATAGGACTTGCTTCACAATTTGGGGACCAGCCATGTTTGACTTTTAATTGCCAAGAGTTCTGTAATGTGAACATAGGACTTGCTTCACAATTTGGGGACCAGCCATGTTTGACTTTTAATTGCCAAGAGTTCTGTAATGTGAACATAGGACTTGCTTCACAATTTGGGGACCAGCCATGTTTGACTTTTAATTGCCAAGAGTTCTGTAATGTGAACATAGGACTTGCTTCACAATTTGGGGACCAGCCATGTTTGACTTTTAATTGCCAAGAGTTCTGTAATGTGAACATAGGACTTGCTTCACAATTTGGGGACCAGCCATGTTTGGCTTTTAATTGCCAAGAGTTCTGTAATGTGAACATAGGACTTGCTTCACAATTTGGGGACCAGCCATGTTTGGCTTTTAATTGCCAAGAGTTCTGTAATGTGAACATAGGACTTGCTTCACAATTTGGGGACCAGCCATGTTTGGCTTTTAATTGCCAAGAGTTCTGTAATGTGAACATAGGACTTGCTTCACAATTTGGGGACCAGCCATGTTTGGCTTTTAATTGCCAAGAGTTCTGTAATGTGAACATAGGACTTGCTTCACAATTTGGGGACCAGCCATGTTTGGCTTTTAATTGCCAAGAGTTCTGTAATGTGAACATAGGACTTGCTTCACAATTTGGGGACCAGCCATGTTTGACTTTTAATTGCCAAGAGTTCTGTAATGTGACATAGGACTTGCTTCACAATTTGGGGACCAGCCATGTTTGGCTTTTAATTGCCAAGAGTTCTGTAATGTGAACATAGGACTTGCTTCACAATTTGGGACCAGCCATGTTTGACTTTTAATTGCCAAGAGTTCTGTAATGTGAACATAGGACTTGCTTCACAATTTGGGGACCAGCCATGTTTGACTTTTAATTGCCAAGAGTTCTGTAATGTGAACATAGGACTTGCTTCACAATTTGGGGACCAGCCATGTTTGGCTTTTAATTGCCAAGAGTTCTGTAATGTGAACATAGGACTTGCTTCACAATTGGGGACCAGCCATGTTTGACTTTTAATTGCCAAGAGTTCTGTAATGTGAACATAGGACTTGCTTCACAATTTGGGGACCAGCCATGTTTGGCTTTTAATTGCCAAGAGTTCTGTAATGTGAACATAGGACTTGCTTCACAATTTGGGGACCAGCCATGTTTGGCTTTTAATTGCCAAGAGTTCTGTAATGTGAACATAGGACTTGCTTCACAATTTGGGGACCAGCCATGTTTGGCTTTTAATTGCCAAGAGTTCTGTAATGTGAACATAGGACTTGCTTCACAATTTGGGGACCAGCCATGTTTGGCTTTTAATTGCCAAGAGTTCTGTAATGTGAACATAGGACTTGCTTCACAATTTGGGGACCAGCCATGTTTGGCTTTTAATTGCCAAGAGTTCTGTAATGTGAACATAGGACTTGCTTCACAATTTGGGGACCAGCCATGTTTGGCTTTTAATTGCCAAGAGTTCTGTAATGTGAACATAGGACTTGCTTCACAATTTGGGGACCAGCCATGTTTGGCTTTTAATTGCCAAGAGTTCTGTAATGTGAACATAGGACTTGCTTCACAATTTGGGACCAGCCATGTTTGGCTTTTAATTGCCAAGAGTTCTGTAATGTGAACATAGGACTTGCTTCACAATTTGGGGACCAGCCATGTTTGGCTTTTAATTGCCAAGAGTTCTGTAATGTGAACATAGGACTTCCTATTTCTGGCTGTTATCCAGGAGGGCTAGACATGAGATCTCACTACCAAGAGAGGGCTAGACATGAGATCTCACTACCCAGAGAGGGCTAGACATGGGATCTCACTACCCAGAGAGGGCTAGACATGAGATCTCACTACCCAGAGAGGGCTAGACATGGGATCTCACTACCCAGAGAGGGCTAGACATGAGATCTCACTACCCAGAGAGGGCTAGACATGGGATCTCACTACCCAGAGAGGGCTAGACATGGGATCTCACTACCCAGAGAGGGCTAGACATGGGATCTCACTACCCAGAGAGGGCTAGACATGGGATCTCACTACCCAAGAAAGGGCTAGACATGAGATCTCACTACCCAGAGAGGGCTAGACATGGGATCTCACTACCCAGAGAGGGCTAGACATGAGATCTCACTACCCAGAGAGGGCTAGACATTGGATCTTACTACCCAGAGAGGGCTAGACATGGGATCTCACTACCCAGAGAGGGCTAGACATGGGATCTTACTACCCAGAGAGGGCTAGACATTGGATCTTACTACCCAGAGAGGGCTAGACATGGGATCTCACTACCCAGAGAGGGCTAGACATGGGATCTCACTACCCAGAGAGGGCTAGACATGGGATCTCACTACCCAGAGAGGGCTAGACATTGGATCTTACTACCCAGAGAGGGCTAGACATGGATCTCACTACCCAGAGAGGGCTAGACATGGGATCTCACTACCCAGAGAGGGCTAGACATGGGATCTCACTACCCAGAGAGGGCTAGACATGGGATCTCACTACCCAGAGAGGGCTAGACATGGGATCTCACTACCCAAGAAAGGGCTAGACATGAGATCTCACTACCCAGAGAGGGCTAGACATGGGATCTCACTACCCAGAGAGGGCTAGACATGAGATTTCACTACCCAGAGAGGGCTAGACATTGGATCTTACTACCCAGAGAGGGCTAGACATGGGATCTCACTACCCAGAGAGGGCTAGACATGGGATCTTACTACCCAGAGAGGGCTAGACATTGGATCTTACTACCCAGAGAGGGCTAGACATGGGATCTCACTACCCAGAGAGGGCTAGACATGAGATCTCACTACCCAGAGAGGGCTAGACATTGGATCTTACTACCCAGAGAGGGCTAGACATGAGATCTCACTACCCAGAGAGGGCTAGACATGAGATCTCACTACCCAGAGAGGGCTAGACATGAGATCTTACTACCCAGAGAGGGCTAGACATGGGATCTCACTACCCAGAGAGGGCTAGACATGGGATCTCACTACCCAGAGAGGGCTAGACATGGATCTTACTACCCAGAGAGGGCTAGACATTGGATCTTACTACCCAGAGAGGCTAGACATTGGATCTTACTACCCAGAGAGGGCTAGACATGGGATCTCACTACCCAGAGAGGGCTAGACATGGGATCTCACTACCCAGAGAGGGCTAGACATGGGATCTTACTACCCAGAGAGGGCTAGACATTGGATCTTACTACCCAGAGAGGGCTAGACATGGGATCTCACTACCCAGAGAGGGCTAGACATGGGATCTCACTACCCAGAGAGGGCTAGACATGGGATCTTACTACCCAGAGAGGGCTAGACATTGGATCTTACTACCCAGAGAGGGCTAGACATGGGATCTCACTACCCAGAGAGGGCTAGACATTGGATCTTACTACCCAGAGAGGGCTAGACATGAGATCTCACTACCCAGAGAGGGCTAGACATGAGATCTCACTACCCAGAGAGGGCTAGACATGAGATATCACTACCCAGAGAGGGCTAGACATGAGATCTTACTACCCAGAGAGGGCTAGACACGGGATCTCACTACCCAGAGAGGGCTAGACATGGGATCTCACTACCCAGAGAGGGCTAGACATGGGATCTCACTACCCAGAGAGGGCTAGACATGAGATCTCACTACCCAGAGAGGGCTAGACATGAGATCTCACTACCCAGAGAGGGCTAGACATGGGATCTCACTACCCAGAGAGGGCTAGACATGGGATCTCACTACCCAGAGAGGGCTAGACATTGGATCTTACTACCCAGAGAGGGCTAGACATGGGATCTCACTACCCAGAGAGGGCTAGACACGGGATCTCACTACCCAGAGAGGGCTAGACATGGGATCTCACTACCCAGAGAGGGCTAGACATGGGATCTCACTACCCAGAGAGGGCTAGACATGGGATCTCATTACCAAGAGAGGGCTAGACATTGGATCTTACTACCCAGAGAGGGCTAGACATGGGATCTCACTACCCAGAGAGGGCTAGACATGGGATCTTACTACCTAGAGAGGGCTAGACATTGGATCTCACTACCTAGAGAGGGCTAGACATTGGATCTCACTACCCAGAGAGGGCTAGACATGGGATCTTACTACCCAGAGAGGGCTAGACATTGGATCTCACTACCCAGAGAGGGCTAGACATTGGATCTCACAGCCCAGAAAGGGCTAGATATTGGATCTCACAGCCCAGAGACGGCTAGACATTGGATCTCACAGCCCAGAGAGGGCTAGACATGGGATCTCACAGCCCAGAGAGGGCTAGACATCAGATCTCACAGGCCAGAAAGGGCTAGACATTGGATCTCTCTACCCAGAGAGCTAGACATTGGATCTCACAGCCAGAGAGGGCTAGACATGGGATCTCACTACCCAGAGAGGGCTAGACATGGGATCTCACAGCCCAGAGAGGGCTAGACATCGGATCTCACAGCCCAGAGATGGCTAGACATTGGTTCTCACAGCCCAGAGAGGGCTAGACATGGGATCTCACTACCCAGAGAGGTCTAGACATTGGATCTCACAGTCCAGAGAGGGCTAGACATTGGATCTCACAGCCCAGAAAGGGCTAGACATGGGATCTCACTACCAAGAAGGGCTAGACATGGGATCTCACTACCCATCAGAGAGGGCTAGACATAGGATCTCACTACCCAGAGAGGGCTAGACATGGGATCTCACTACCCAGAGAGTGCTAGACATGGGATCTCACAGCCCAGAGAGGCTAGACATGGGACCTGACAGCCCAGAAAGGGCTAGACATTGGATCTCACTACCCAGAGAGGGCTCGACATGGGATCTCACTACCCAGAGAGGGCTAGACATGGGATCTGACAGCCCAGAGAGGGCTAGACATTGGATCTCACTACCCAGAGAGGGCTAGACATGGGATCTCACTACCCAGAGAGGGCTAGACATGGGATCTGACAGCCCAGACACCATGGGAGGGTAAAGCCATGAAGAAAGCACAGATTTGATTTGAACAAATATTCACTGTGACATTAAAGCTGGCTACTTCCTGTCTAGTTACCTCCAGACCACCCAGATGTTGAAGTGAACAGACACAATTTGTTGGGGGCATTGCATGTTCATTGTTTTAGATAAGGTTCTGTGTGTGTGATTATGTTGTTGGTCAGGATCTTTATAATATTTCATATTTCTTGTTGATGGTGGTGGACAGTCATGATGATGACAGACACATATTGTAACAGCAATTTTAGTGATGGCCATATATTATATTATACGCTAGTCTTAACATATGGATGTGAATCATGGACAATAGGACAACAGACAAGAAAATCACTGGAATCTGTAGAAATGTGGTTTTACAGAAGAATGTTGAGAATACCATGGACAGCTAAGAAGAGTAATGAAAATGTTCTGAAAAAGGCAAAAGCAAAAAGAGAGCTAATTTCCAATATTAGGAAGAAACAATCATTATTTTTTGACCATGTAATGAGAAGAGAACAACTGGAATATATTGTAACAACTGGAAAAATTGAGGGACGAAGAGATAGAGGAAAGCAAAGAGAAAAGATACCAGACAGCTTAAGAGAATGGCTTGGCAGATGGTCAAGAACAGAAATGATAAATAACTGTTGTGATAGAAAGTTGTGGAGAGACATGATCACCTACGCCAGTAGGCCCGTTACTTGATGATGATATTAGTCTGAATAGTAAGAAAACATGAGTAATGATCATATCAAAGAAACAATCATCACCATCAAGCAGCACAAAAATAAACAAGACAAATCTGAAACAAGTGCAACACGTCAAAAACTTGGGCACAATAATAACATCAGATGGAAGATGCACCACAGAAATAAAAAGCAGAATAGCTCAGGCCAAAATAGCATTTCAGAAAATGAAAAATATCTTATGCAACAAATCTATGTCAATAGAAATGAGAAAGAGAGTTCATCGGTGCTATATAGAACTAATTCTGACCTATGGAAGCAAATCATGGTTATTGGTTATGGCAGGCCTCGGTATCACTGCAAATGAATCAAAATCCATAATTGCTCAACCGCCCGTGCCAGTGGAATCATCCCCAAATTACCAACTCATCTCCCAAACAAAGAAAGGTAACTGTAGTCCCCAATGTAGCAGTCTCAGCATACACCAAAAGACATCAGGCGACACCGCGCAGAAAGTGAACACAGCCAACTGTTCCCTGTCATACGATATCATCCTTCATCGTAAACAATTGGGACATCGAAACATGATCAAAACGGATGAGACACACAGCTCACAGTGTGCATAGAGCATTTAACTCAGTAGCTCCTGCAACAAGCCGGACTTGGAATATAAGGAAACTGCAGCAAGGAACACCCTTCAGACATAGCCTTCAATGGTTCCTGCCGCCTATCCACCATATATCATGGAAGTTCACGTCCTCCCAAAAATGATGATCGTCATATTGAGAACAAAAAATGTATAGCGCTTGATGGTGTTAGGACATTGTTCTTGACACCAACCGAACATATAAACACACAGGTAGTCGTCGAATTATCCCTGTCACACATCAAACAGACCCTACGGTTAGTGTACAACGAACGAAACACGGTGCAATTTCCCTAAGAGGAAAATCTTCGGTCGACTTGACAGAGCAATCCATTAATGCATTTCAGCATGTAAATAACTTGCGTAAAAAATCCCAATGTCAGCCATTGAACAGCACTCACTGTGACGTAAACCGCATGTCAACACTAGACGGTGAAGGTTGCCGTTACAATACTTGACTTGTCAAAAAGAAACATTGATGTATGTACATCGCCGGTGCAGATTTGTCCACTTCGTCGAGCAGATTTGCTAAGTAGAACATCATTTTGATTTCAACACAGAAAATTGCAATCAGAGAGACAAATTAATCAAACCCCCAGATGCATTGTCTGCAGCGATCGAAAGAACGAGAAACGTTCCACCATTTTGAAACGGAAGTCATCGTTAAATCACAGACAGTAGACAAACAAATGAAAAGACAATTAGAGCCCACAGAGATGGGATTTCTCAGAAGAATGTTGAAAGTTCCCTGGACAGCTAAAAAGACCAATGAGGAAGTTCTCAAAGAGGCCAACACAAAAAGGCAGCTCCTTAAAAACATCAGAAAGAAATAATCAACATTTTTTGGGCACATCATGAGAAGAGGAAAGTTAGAATACTTGGTTACAACTGGCAAAATAAAAGGAAAGAGAGATCGCGGATGACTAAGAGAGAAAATACTGGATAGCTTGGTGTCATGGCATGGATAACAGTCAACAACAGAACTGATATGATGCACTATAGATAGAAGATTGTGGAAGGACATGATTGCCTACGCCAACTGGTATGACACATGATGATGATGATATTATGTTATGTTATGTTATATTAATTTCTAGCAATATTACTATAGTTATTGTAGTGAGAATACATAAGTTGTGATTGTCTTGGTGGTAGGACTTCAGTTATTGTACTTGATGTGGGAGGATCAGTGTTGTGGTTGATGTAGGAGGATCTGTGTTGTACTTGGTGTGTGAGGATCTGTGTTGTACTTGATGTGGGAGGATCAGTGTTGTGGTTGATGTAGGAGGATCTGTGTTGTACTTGGTGTGTGAGGATCTGTGTTGTACTTGGTATTCGAGGATCTATGTTGTACTTGGTATGTGAGGATCTGTGTTGTACTTGGTGTGTGAGGATCTGTGTTGTACTTGGTATTGGAGGATCTATGTTGTACTTGGTATGGGAGGACATGGTACTGGAGTTGTCATAAATTGTGGGCAGACAGTGCGGAGTACGGCATAACGATCACTGGCAAGGGTGAGCACCACAGGCTTATGGTCAATCGGGAGACAGCATGGGTAGCAGTGGCCTCCAGATAGCAACATGGGGCTGATCTGCATCCCTAGACGTCAGTGTCAGTCAAGGGGCTGACCTACACGGTGACTGGAGGAGTTGCCGAATTCAGCAACCGGAGGAGGGTGCCTTCGATATCAGGGGCGCAAGGGCTCAATTCTTTAAAGAGCCGTGGCAGCTGTCGAACAGAGGCCAATTCAATACAACGAGAACAAGGGAGAACTAGCTCGTCATACATTCGGCTGCACAGCTCGACAGCGTCAGGCGCTACCAGACAACAGTGAGGGTGCTGAAGGATAGTAACAGCTTGAAAGATGTGTTCATTACAATGTGTGCGGGTACAAACTAGCCCGTTACAATTACGTTTAAAGAAAGGGTTGGGAAGTATAACTGTTACAGATCTGTGTTGTACTTGATGTGGGAGGATCAGTGTTGTACTTGGTATGGGAAGATCTGTGTTGTACTTTATGTCTGAGGATCTGTGTTGTACTTGGTATGTGGAGATCTGTGTTGTGGTTGATGTGGGAAGATCTGTGTTGTACTTGGTATGTGGAGATCTGTGTTGTGTTTGATGTGGGAAGATCAGTGTTGTACTTGGTATGTGGAGATCTGTGTTGTGGTTGATGTGGGAAGATCTGTGTTGTACTTGGTATGTGGAGATCTGTGTTGTGGTTGATGTGGGAAGATCAGTGTTGTACTTGGTATGTGGAGATCTGTGTTGTGGTTGATGTGGGAAGATCAGTGTTGTACTTGGTATGTGGAGATCTGTGTTGTGGTTGATGTGGGAAGATCTGTGTTGTACTTGGTATGTGGAGATCTGTGTTGTGGTTGATGTGGGAAGATCAGTGTTGTACTTGGTATGTGGAGATCTGTGTTGTGGTTGATGTGGGAAGATCTGTGTTGTACTTGGTATGTGGAGATCTGTGTTGTGGTTGATGTGGGAAGATCTGTGTTGTACTTGGTATGTGGAGATCTGTGTTGTGTTTGATGTGGGAAGATCAGTGTTGTACTTGGTATGGAAAGATCTGTGTTGTACTTGGTATGTGGAGATCTGTGTTGTACTTGGTATGTGGAGATCTGTGTTGTGGTTGATGTGGGAAGATCTGTGTTGTACTTGGTATGTGGAGATCTGTGTTGTACTTGGTATGTGGAGATCTGTGTTGTGGTTGATGTGGAAGATCTGTGTTGTACTTGGTATGTGGAGATCTGTGTTGTACTTGGTATGTGGAGATCTGTGTTGTGGTTGATGTGGGAAGATCTGTGTTGTACTTGGTATGTGGAGATATGTGTTGTACTTGGTATGTGGAGATTTGTGTTGTACTTGGTATGGGAAGATCTGTGTTGTACTTGGTATGTGGAGATTTGTGTTGTACTTGGTATGGGAAGATCTGTGTTGTACTTGGTATGAGAAGATCTGTGTTGTACTTGGTATGTGGAGATCTGTGTTGTACTTGGTATGTGGAGATCTGTGTTGTACTTGGTATGTGGAGATTTGTGTTGTACTTGGTATGAGAAGATCTGTGTTGTACTTGGTATGTGGAGATCTGTGTTGTACTTGGTATGAGAAGATCTGTGTTGTACTTGGTATGGGAAGATCTGTGTTGTGGTTGATGTGGATGATCTGTGTTGTACTTGGTATGTGGAGATCTGTGTTGTACTTGGTATGTGGAGATTTGTGTTGTACTTGGTATGGGAAGATCTGTGTTGTGGTTGATGTGGGAAGATCTGTGTTGTACTTGGTATGTGGAGATCTGTGTTGTACTTGGTATGGGAAGATCTGTGTTGTGGTTGATGTGGGAAGATCTGTGTTGTACTTGGTATGAGAAGATCTGTGTTGTACTTGGTATGAGAAGATCTGTGTTGTACTTGGTATGGGAAGATCTGTGTTGTGGTTGATGTGGGAAGATCTGTGTTGTACTTGGTATGAGAAGATCTGTGTTGTACTTGGTATGAGAAGATCTGTGTTGTACTTGGTATGGGAAGATCTGTGTTGTGGTTGATGTGGGAAGATCTGTGTTGTACTTGGTATGAGAAGATCTGTGTTGTACTTGGTATGGGAAGATCTGTGTTGTGGTTGATGTGTGAAGATCTGTGTTGTACTTGGTATGGAAGATCTTCGTTGTACTTGGTATGAGAAGATCTGTGTTGTACTTGGTATGGGAAGATCTGTGTTGTACTTGGTATGGGAAGATCTGTGTTGTACTTGTTATGAGAAGATCTGTATTGTACTTGGTATGGGAAGATCTGTGTTGTACTTGGTATGAGAAGATCTGTGTTGTACTTGGTATGAGAAGATCTGTATTGTACTTGGTATGGGAAGATCTGTGTTGTACTTGGTATGAGAAGATCTGTGTTGTACTTGGTATGAGAAGATCTGTGTTGTGCTTGGTATGAGAAGATCTGTGTTGTACTTGGTATGAGAAGATCTGTGTTGTGCTTGGTATGAGAAGATCTGTGTTGTGCTTGGTATGAGAAGATCTGTCTTGTACTTGGTATGAGAAGATCTGTGTTGTACTTGATGAGCAAAAATTGTGTGGTTGTTGTTACGGGAGGATGTATATAAAAAGATGGATGGATTGATGATTGGATTGGATCACCTCTTTTTGTTGTCACAATCGCAGTGTATCCTCTAATTGTTGTCTCTTCTGATTGTTGTGACCTCTTATTGTTGTGACCTCTGATTGTTGTCACCTGTGATTATTATCACCTTTAATTGTTGCTCCACAGACCAGACATCTTCTTCCAAGACTCAGGGTCAAGTATGAAAGGTCAACTGGATCATTTTGAGAAATGGCTGGGGATATGCAAGTTCCCAAAATCATTCCAGGAACCTAACACACCAGACCATTCAGCGCTTGTCTTGGACACAAGCCAAGGAGAGCAAGTGAGAGGAGTAGATGTGCCAGACAGCGAGGCAGCAGCACATTGTTGTGAGCCTCACAAGATGGTCAGTCAGACAACTTCCCCTAACTTGGACTGTGAGTCTTGCAAGACAGAAGATTATGATGACTCTTTTGATGAGATCTTTGAATTTGAACCACGTCTGAAGAAATCAAACTCTCTGAGGACACTAGCAGACAGCCGACTGTTCTGGCACAGTCTGAGAGGGACTGGCTGGCACGGAGAGTGGATTTGATTGTGTCGCCTTACTCCCAGTACTACTATGCTCTCTTTGGTTGGACAGGAAGTAAGCACTTTAACCGAGACTCTAGACTGTTTGCTCAGAGGATTCTGGGACTGAAGCTGACCAGCCATGGCCTGTTTGACATGAATCAGGTTAGTTTGTTTCACCATCTAGTCAACTCCTGAGTGACGACATTTTGTGAGAATATCCTGTTTCCCTATCTTTTCACACCAGCAGCCATGTGCCATACAAGTAGATATTCTTCTAGTTCAGGGGTACTCTCATTTTCATGCTCACAGGACCTCTTATTTTCATGCTCACAGGACCTCTCATTTTCATTCTCACAGGACCTCTTATTTTCATGCACACAGGACCTCTTATTTTCATGCTCACAGGACCTCTTATTTTCATGCTCACAGGACCTCTTATTTTCATGCACACAGGACCTCTTATTTTCATGCACACAGGACCTCTTATTTTCATGCACACAGGACCTCTTATTTTCATGCTCACAGGACCTCTTATTTTCATGCTCACAATGCACACAGGACCTCTTATTTTCATGCTCACAATGCACACAGGACCTCTTATTTTCATGCACACAGGACCTCTTATTTTCATGCACACAGGACCTCTTATTTTCATGCACACAGGACCTCTTATTTTCATGCTCACAATGCACACAAGACCTCTTATTTTCATGCTCACAGGACCTCTTATTTTCATGCACACAGGACCTCTTATTTTCATGCACACAGGACCTCTTATTTTCATGCACACAGGACCTCTTATTTTCATGCTCACAATGCACACAGGACCTCTTATTTTCATGCACACAGGACCTCTTATTTTCATGCACACAGGACCTCTTATTTTCATGCACACAGGACCTCTCATTTTCATGCTCACAGGACCTCTTATTTTCATGCTCACAGGACCTCTTATTTTCATGCTCACAATGCACACAGGACCTCTTATTTTCATGCTCACAGGACCTCTTATTTTCATGCTCACAATGCACACAGGACCTCTTATTTTCATGCACACAGGACCTCTTATTTTCATGCTCACAATGCACACAGGACCTCTTATTTTCATGCTCACAATGCACACAGGACCTCTCATTTTCATGCTCACAGGACCTCTTATTTTCATGCTCACAGGACCTCTTATTTTCATGCTCACAATGCACACAGGACCTCTTATTTCATGCTCACAATGCACACAGGACCTCTTATTTTCATGCTCACAATGCACACAGGACCTCTTATTTTCATGCTCACAATGCACACAGGACCTCTTATTTTCATGCTCACAATGCACACAGGACCTCTTATTTTCATGCTCACAGGACCTCTTATTTTCATGCTCACAGGACCTCTTATTTTCATGCACACAGGACCTCTTATTTTCATGCTCACAATGCACACAGGACCTCTTATTTTCATGCACACAGGACCTCTTATTTTCATGCTCACAATGCACACAGGACCTCTTATTTTCATGCTCACAGGACCTCTTATTTTCATGCTCACAGGACCTCTTATTTTCATGCTCACAGGACCTCTTATTTTCATGCTCACAGGACCTCTTATTTTCATGCTCACAATGCACACAGGACCT
Source organism: Megaustenia siamemsis (assembly GCA_032433765.1). Taxonomy (NCBI): domain Eukaryota; kingdom Metazoa; phylum Mollusca; class Gastropoda; order Stylommatophora; family Ariophantidae; genus Megaustenia; species Megaustenia siamemsis. The sequence goes on from JAVIAB010000092.1 coordinate 192,388,367, forward strand.
CTTATTTTCATGCTCACAGGACCTCTTATTTTCATGCACACAGGACCTCTTATTTTCATGCTCACAATGCACACAGGACCTCTTATTTTCATGCTCACAATGCACACAGGACCTCTTATTTTCATGCTCACAATGCACACAGGACCTCTCATTTTCTTGCACACAGGACCTCTTATTTTCATGCTCACAGGACCTCTTATTTTCATGCTCACAGGACCTCTTATTTTCATGCTCACAGGACCTCTTATTTTCATGCTCACAATGCACACAGGACCTCTTATTTTCATGCTCACAGGACCTCTTATTTTCATGCTCACAATGCACACAGGACCTCTCATTTTCATGCTCACAGGACCTCTTATTTTCATGCTCACAGGACCTCTTATTTTCATGCTCACAATGCACACAGGACCTCTCATTTTCATGCTCACAGGACCTCTTATTTTCATTCTCACAGGAACTCTTATTTTCATGCTCACAATGCATGCACACAGGACCTCTTATTTTCATGCTCACAATGCACACAGGACCTCTTATTTTCATGCTCACAGGACCTCTTATTTTCATGCACACAGGACCTCTCATTTTCATGCTCACAGGACCTCTCATTTTCATGCTCACAGGACCTCTTATTTTCATGCTCACAGGACCTCTTATTTTCATGCTCACAGGACCTCTTATTTTCATGCTCACAGGACCTCTTATTTTCATGCTCACAGGACCTCTTATTTTCATGCACACAGGACCTCTTATTTTCATGCTCACAGGACCTCTTATTTTCATGCTCACAGGACCTCTTATTTTCATGCTCACAGGACCTCTTATTTTCATGCACACAGGACCTCTCATTTTCATGCTCACAGGACCTCTCATTTTCATGCTCACAGGACCTCTTATTTTCATGCACACAGGACCTCTTATTTTCATGCTCACAATGCACACAGGACCTCTTATTTTCATGCTCACAATGCACACAGGACCTCTTATTTTCATGCTCACAATGCACACAGGACCTCTTATTTTCATGCTCACAGGACCTCTCATTTTCATGCTCACAGGACCTCTCATTTTCATGCTCACAGGACCTCTTATTTTCATGCTCACAGGACCTCTTATTTTCATGCTCACAGGACCTCTTATTTTCATGCTCACAATGCACACAGGACCTCTTATTTTCATGCTCACAGGACCTCTCATTTTCATGCTCACAGGACCTCTCATTTTCATGCTCACAGGACCTCTTATTTTCATGCTCACAGGACCTCTCATTTTCATGCACACATGACCTCTTATTTTCATGCTCACAATGCACACAGGACCTCTATTTTCATGCTCACAGGACCTCTCATTTTCATGCTCACAGGACCTCTCATTTTCATGCTCACAGGACCTCTCATTTTCATGCTCACAGGACCTCTTATTTTCATGCTCACAGGACCTTTTATTTTCATGCTCACAGGACCTCTTATTTTCATGCTCACAGGACCTCTTATTTTCATGCTCACAATGCACACAGGACCTCTTATTTTCATGCTCACAGGACCTCTTATTTTCATGCTCACAGGACCTCTTATTTTCATGCTCACAGGACCTCTTATTTTCATGCTCACAATGCACACAGGACCTCTTATTTTCATGCTCACAGGACCTCTTATTTTCATGCACACAGGACCTCTTATTTTCATGCTCACAGGACCTCTTATTTTCATGCACACAGGACCTCTTATTTTCATGCTCACAGGACCTCTTATTTTCATGCACACAGGACCTCTTATTTTCATGCACACAGGACCTCTTATTTTCATGCACACAGGACCTCTTATTTTCATGCACACAGGACCTCTTATTTTCATGTTCACAGGACCTCTTATTTTCATGCTCACAGGACCTCTTATTTTCATGCTCACAATGCACACAGGACCTCTTCTTTTCATGCTCACAGGACCTCTTATTTTCATGCTCACAGGACCTCTTATTTCATGCTCACAGGACCTCTTATTTTCATGCTCACAATGCACACAGGACCTCTTATTTTCATGCTCACAGGACCTCTTATTTTCATGCTCACAGGACCTCTTATTTTCATGCTCACAGGACCTCTTATTTTCATGCACACAGGACCTCTTATTTTCATGCACACAGGACCTCTTATTTTCATGCTCACAATGCACACAGGACCTCTTATTTTCATGCTCACAATGCACACAGGACCTCTTATTTTCATGCTCACAGGACCTCTTATTTTCATGCACACAGGACCTCTTATTTTCATGCACACAGGACCTCTTATTTTCATGCTCACAATGCACACAGGACCTCTTATTTTCATGCTCACAATGCACACAGGACCTCTTATTTTCATGCTCACAGGACCTCTTATTTCATGCTCACAGGACCTCTTATTTTCATGCACACATGACCTCTTATTTTCATGCTCACAGGACCTCTTATTTTCATGCACACAGGACCTCTTATTTTCATGCACACAGGACCTCTTATTTTCATGCACACAGGACCTCTTATTTTCATGCACACAGGACCTCTTATTTTCATGCACACAGGACCTCTTATTTTCATGCACACAGGACCTCTTATTTTCATGCACAGGGACCTCTTATTTTCATGCACACAGGACCTCTTATTTTCATGCACACAGGACCTCTTATTTTCATGCTCACAGGACCTCTTATTTTCATGCTCACAGGACCTCTTATTTTCATGCTCACAGGACCTCTTATTTTCATGCTCACAGGACCTCTTATTTTCATACTCACAGGACCTCTTATTTTCATGCTCACAGGACCTCTTATTTTCATGCACACAGGACCTCTTATTTTCATGCTCACAGGACCTCTTATTTTCATGCACACAGGACCTCTTATTTTCATGCACACAGGACCTCTTATTTTCATGCTCACAATGCACACAGGACCTCTTATTTTCATGCTCACAATGCACACAGGACCTCTTATTTTCATGCTCACAATGCACACAGGACCTCTTATTTTCATGCTCACAATGCACACAGGACCTCTTATTTTCATGCACACAGGACCTCTTATTTTCATGCTCACAATGCACACAGGACCTCTTATTTTCATGCTCACAATGCACACAGGACCTCTTATTTTCATGCTCACAATGCACACAGGACCTCTTATTTTCATGCTCACAATGCACACAGGACCTCTTATTTTCATGCTCACAATGCACACAGGACCTCTTATTTTCATGCACACAGGACCTCTTATTTTCATGCACACAGGAACTCTTATTTTCATGCACACAGGACCTCTTATTTTCATGCACACAGGACCTCTTATTTTCATGCACACAGGACCTCTTATTTTCATGCACACAGGACCTCTTATTTTCATGCTCACAGGACCTCTTATTTTCATGCTCACAGGACCTCTTATTTTCATGCTCACAGGACCTCTTATTTTCATGCTCACAGGACCTCTTATTTTCATGCTCACAGGACCTCTTATTTTCATGCTCACAGGACCTCTTATTTTCATGCTCACAGGACCTCTTATTTTCATGCACACAGGACCTCTTATTTTCATGCTCACAATGCTCACAGGACCTCTTATTTTCATGCTCACAGGACCTCTTATTTTCATGCACACAGGACCTCTTATTTTCATGCACACAGGACCTCTTATTTTCATGCACACAGGACCTCTTATTTTCATGCTCACAATGCACACAGGACCTCTTATTTTCATGCACACAGGACCTCTTATTTTCATGCTCACAATGCACACAGGACCTCTTATTTTCATGCTCACAGGACCTCTTATTTTCATGCTCACAGGACCTCTTATTTTCATGCACACAGGACCTCTTATTTTCATGCTCACAGGACCTCTTATTTTCATGCACACAGGACCTCTTATTTTCATGCACACAGGACCTCTTATTTTCATGCTCACAATGCACACAGGACCTCTTATTTTCATGCTCACAATGCACACAGGACCTCTTATTTTCATGCTCACAATGCACACAGGACCTCTTATTTTCATGCTCACAATGCACACAGGACCTCTTATTTTCATGCTCACAATGCACACAGGACCTCTTATTTTCATGCTCATAATGCACACAGGACCTCTTATTTTCATGCTCACAATGCACACAGGACCTCTTATTTTCATGCTCACAATGCACACAGGACCTCTTATTTTCATGCTCACAATGCACACAGGACCTCTTATTTTCATGCTCACAATGCACACAGGACCTCTTATTTTCATGCACACAGGACCTCTTATTTTCATGCACACAGGACCTCTTATTTTCATGCACACAGGACCTCTTATTTTCATGCACACAGGACCTCTTATTTTCATGCACACAGGACCTCTTATTTTCATGCACACAGGACCTCTTATTTTCATGCTCACAATGCACACAGGACCTCTTATTTTCATGCTCACAATGCACACAGGACCTCTTATTTTCATGCTCACAATGCACACAGGACCTCTTATTTTCATGCTCACAATGCACACAGGACCTCTTATTTTCATGCACACAGGACCTCTTATTTTCATGCTCACAATGCACACAGGACCTCTTATTTTCATGCTCACAATGCACACAGGACCTCTTATTTTCATGCACACAGGACCTCTTATTTTCATGCTCACAATGCACACAGGACCTCTTATTTTCATGCTCACAATGCACACAGGACCTCTTATTTTCATGCACACAGGACCTCTTATTTTCATGCTCACAATGCACACAGGACCTCTTATTTTCATGCTCACAGGACCTCTTATTTTCATGCTCACAGGACCTCTTATTTCATGCTCACAGGACCTCTTATTTTCATGCACACAGGACCTCTTATTTTCATGCTCACAGGACCTCTTATTTTCATGCACACAGGACCTCTTATTTTCATGCTCACAATGCACACAGGACCTCTTATTTTCATGCACATAGGACCTCTTATTTTCATGCTCACAATGCACACAGGACCTCTTATTTTCATGCTCACAGGACCTCTTATTTTCATGCTCACAGGACCTCTTATTTTCATGCTCACAGGACCTCTTATTTTCATGCACACAGGACCTCTTATTTTCATGCTCACAATGCACACAGGACCTCTTATTTCATGCTCACAATGCACACAGGACCTCTTATTTTCATGCACACAGGACCTCTTATTTTCATGCACACAGGACCTCTTATTTTCATGCTCACAATGCACACAGGACCTCTTATTTTCATGCTCACAATGCACACAGGACCTCTTATTTTCATGCACACAGGACCTCTTATTTTCATGCTCACAATGCACACAGGACCTCTTATTTTCATGCTCACAATGCACACAGGACCTCTTATTTTCATGCTCACAATGCACACAGGACCTCTTATTTTCATGCTCACAATGCACACAGGACCTCTTATTTTCATGCACACAGGACCTCTTATTTTCATGCTCACAATGCACACAGGACCTCTTATTTTCATGCTCACAATGCACACAGGACCTCTTATTTTCATGCACACAGGACCTCTTATTTTCATGCTCACAATGCACACAGGACCTCTTATTTTCATGCACACAGGACCTCTTATTTTCATGCATACAGGACCTCTTATTTTCATGCTCACAATGCACACAGGACCTCTTATTTTCATGCTCACAATGCACACAGGACCTCTTATTTTCATGCACACAGGACCTCTTATTTTCATGCTCACAATGCACACAGGATCTTATTTTCATGCTCACAATGCACACAGGACCTCTTATTTTCATGCTCACAATGCACACAGGACCTCTTTTTTCATGCACACAGGACCTCTTATTTCATGCTCACAATGCACACAGGACCTCTTATTTTCATGCACACAGGACCTCTTATTTTCATGCACACAGGACCTCTTATTTTCATGCACACAGGACCTCTTTATTCATGCACACAGGACCTCTTATTTTCATGCACACAGGACCTCTTATTTTCATGCTCACAATGCACACAGGACCTCTTATTTTCATGCTCACAATGCACACAGGACCTCTTATTTTCATGCTCACAATGCACACAGGACCTCTTATTTTCATGCACACAGGACCTCTTATTTTCATGCACACAGGACCTCTTATTTTCATGCACACAGGACCTCTTATTTTCATGCTCACAGGACCTCTTATTTTCATGCACACAGGACCTCTTATTTTCATGCACACAGGACCTCTTATTTTCATGCACACAGGACCTCTTATTTTCATGCTCACAGGACCTCTTATTTTCATGCACACAGGACCTCTTATTTTCATGCTCACAGGACCTCTTATTTTCATGCTCACAGGACCTCTTATTTTTATGCACACAGGACCTCTTATTTTCATGCTCACAGGACCTCTTATTTTCATGCTCACAATGCACACAGGACCTCTTATTTTCATGCTCACAATGCACACAGGACCTCTTATTTTCATGCTCACAATGCACACAGGACCTCTTATTTTCATGCACACAGGACCTCTTATTTTCATGCTCACAATGCACACAGGACCTCTTATTTTCATGCACACAGGACCTCTTATTTTCATGCTCACAGGACCTCTTATTTTCATGCTCACAATGCACACAGGACCTCTTATTTTCATGCTCACAATGCACACAGGACCTCTTATTTTCATGCTCACAATGCACACAGGACCTCTTATTTTCATGCTCACAATGCACACAGGACCTCTTATTTTCATGCTCACAATGCACACAGGACCTCTTATTTTCATGCTCACAATGCTCACAGGACCTCTTATTTTCATGCTCACAATGCACACAGGACCTCTTATTTTCATGCTCACAATGCACACAGGACCTCTTATTTTCATGCTCACAATGCACACAGGACCTCTTATTTTCATGCTCACAATGCACACAGGACCTCTTATTTTCATGCTCACAATGCACACAGGACCTCTTATTTTCATGCTCACAATGCACACAGGACCTCTTATTTTCATGCACACAGGACCTCTTATTTTCATGCTCACAATGCACACAGGACCTCTTATTTTCATGCTCACAATGCACACAGGACCTCTTATTTTCATGCTCACAGGACCTCTTATTTTCATGCTCACAATGCTCACAGGACCTCTTATTTTCATGCTCACAATGCACACAGGACCTCTTATTTTCATGCACACAGGACCTCTTATTTTCATGCACACAGGACCTCTTATTTTCATGCTCACAGGACCTCTTATTTTCATGCTCACAGGACCTCTTATTTTCATGCTCACAATGCACACAGGACCTCTTATTTTCATGCTCACAATGCACACAGGACCTCTTATTTTCATGCTCACAATGCACACAGGACCTCTTATTTTCATTCACAGGACCTCTTATTTTCATGCTCACAGGACCTCTTATTTTCATGCTCACAGGACCTCTTATTTTCATGCTCACAATGCACACAGGACCTCTTATTTTCATGCACACAGGACCTCTTATTTTCATGCTCACAGGACCTCTTATTTTCATGCACACAGGACCTCTTATTTTCATGCACACAGGACCTCTTATTTTCATGCTCACAGGACCTCTTATTTTCATGCACACAGGACCTCTTATTTTCATGCTCACAGGACCTCTCATTTTCATGCTCACAGGACCTCTTATTTTCATGCTCACAATGCACACAGGACCTCTTATTTTCATGCACACAGGACCTCTTATTTTCATGCTCACAATGCACACAGGACCTCTTATTTTCATGCTCACAATGCACACAGGACCTCTTATTTTCATGCACACAGGACCTCTTATTTTCATGCTCACAGGACCTCTTATTTTCATGCTCACAATGCACACAGGACCTCTTATTTTCATGCTCACAATGCACACAGGACCTCTTATTTTCATGCTCACAATGCACACAGGACCTCTTATTTTCATGCTCACAATGCACACAGGACCTCTTATTTTCATGCTCACAATGCACACAGGACCTCTTATTTTCATGCTCACAATGCTCACAGGACCTCTTATTTTCATGCTCACAATGCACACAGGACCTCTTATTTTCATGCTCACAATGCACACAGGACCTCTTATTTTCATGCTCACAATGCACACAGGACCTCTTATTTTCATGCTCACAATGCACACAGGACCTCTTATTTTCATGCTCACAATGCACACAGGACCTCTTATTTTCATGCTCACAATGCACACAGGACTCTTATTTTCATGCACACAGGACCTCTTATTTTCATGCTCACAATGCACACAGGACCTCTTATTTTCATGCTCACAATGCACACAGGACCTCTTATTTTCATGCTCACAGGACCTCTTATTTTCATGCTCACAATGCTCACAGGACCTCTTATTTTCATGCTCACAATGCACACAGGACCTCTTATTTTCATGCACACAGGACCTCTTATTTTCATGCACACAGGACCTCTTATTTTCATGCTCACAGGACCTCTTATTTTCATGCTCACAGGACCTCTTATTTTCATGCTCACAATGCACACAGGACCTCTTATTTCATGCTCACAATGCACACAGGACCTCTTATTTTCATGCTCACAATGCACACAGGACCTCTTATTTTCATGCACACAGGACCTCTTATTTTCATGCTCACAGGACCTCTTATTTTCATGCTCACAGGACCTCTTATTTTCATGCTCACAATGCACACAGGACCTCTTATTTTCATGCACACAGGACCTCTTATTTTCATGCTCACAGGACCTCTTATTTTCATGCACACAGGACCTCTTATTTTCATGCACACAGGACCTCTTTTTCATGCTCACAGGACCTCTTATTTTCATGCACACAGGACCTCTTATTTTCATGCTCACAGGACCTCTCATTTTCATGCTCACAGGACCTCTTATTTTCATGCTCACAATGCACACAGGACCTCTTATTTCATGCACACAGGACCTCTTATTTTCATGCTCACAATGCACACAGGACCTCTTATTTTCATGCCCACAATGCACACAGGACCTCTTATTTTCATGCACACAGGACCTCTTATTTTCATGCTCACAGGACCTCTTATTTTCATGCACACAGGACCTCTTATTTTCATGCTCACAGGACCTCTTATTTTCATGCACACAGGACCTCTCATTTTCATGCTCACAGGACCTCTTATTTTCATGCTCACAATGCACACAGGACCTCTTATTTTCATGCTCACAATGCACACAGGACCTCTTATTTTCATGCACACAGGACCTCTTATTTTCATGCTCACAGGACCTCTTATTTTCATGCACACAGGACCTCTTATTTTCATGCTCACAGGACCTCTTATTTTCATGCACACAGGACCTCTTATTTTCATGCACACAGGACCTCTTATTTTCATGCACACAGGACCTCTTATTTTCATGCTCACAGGACCTCTTATTTTCATGCACACAGGACCTCTTATTTTCATGCACACAGGACCTCTTATTTTCATGCACACAGGACCTCTTATTTTCATGCACACAGGACCTCTTATTTTCATGCACACAGGACCTCTTATTTTCATGCACACAGGACCTCTTATTTCATGCACACAGGACCTCTTATTTTCATGCTCACAATGCACACAGGACCTCTTATTTTCATGCTCACAATGCACACAGGACCTCTTATTTTCATGCACACAGGACCTCTTATTTTCATGCTCACAATGCACACAGGACCTCTTATTTTCATGCTCACAATGCACACAGGACCTCTTATTTTCATGCACACAGGACATCTTATTCATGCTCACAATGCACACAGGACCTCTTATTTTCATGCACACAGGACCTCTCATTTTCATGCACACAGGACCTCTTATTTTCATGCTCACAATGCACACAGGACCTCTTATTTTCATGCTCACAATGCACACAGGACCTCTTATTTTCATGCTCACAATGCACACAGGACCTCTTATTTTCATGCTCACAATGCACACAGGACCTCTTATTTTCATGCTCACAATGCACACAGGACCTCTTATTTTCATGCTCACAATGCACACAGGACCTCTTATTTTCATGCTCACAGGACCTCTCATTTTCATGCTCACAGGACCTCTCATTTTCATGCTCACAATGCACACAGGACCTGTCATTGTCATGCTCACAGGACCTCTCATTTTCATGCTCACAATGCACACAGGACCTCTCATTTTCATGCTCACAGGACCTCTCATTTTCACGCTCACAGGACCTCTTATTTTCATGCTCACAGGACCTCTTATTTTCATGCTCACAATGCACACAGGACCTGTCATTGTCATGCTCACAAATCACACAGGACCTGTCATTGTCATGCTCACAATGCACACAGGACCTGTCATTGTCATGCTCACAATGCACACAGGACCTGTTATTGTCATGCTCACAATGCACACAGGACCTGTCATTGTCATGCTCACAATGCACACAGGACCTGTCATTGTCATGCTCACAATGCACACAGGACCTGTCATTGTCATGCTCACAATGCACACAGGACCTGTCATTGTCATGCTCACAATGCACACAGGACCTGTTATTGTCATGCTCACAATGCACACAGGACCTGTCATTGTCATGCTCACAATGCACACAGGACCTGTCATTGTCATGCTCACAATGCACACAGGACCTCTCATTTTCATGCTCACAATGCACACAGGACCTGTCATTGTCATGCTCACAATGCACACAGGACCTGTCATTGTCATGCTCACAATGCACACAGGACCTGTTATTGTCATGCTCACAATGCACACAGGACCTGTCATTTTCATGCTCACAATGCACACAGGACCTGTCATTTTTTGCCATTTTCCAAGAGGGCTGGACATCAGATATCTCTAGCCAGAGACCAGGGAGGGTAAAGAACAAACTACAGATTCATTCAACTCTGTCTGCCTTCATTATTCAAGTTTTGTGACCTTGTGAACTTGATTCTTTGGCTTGTTTCCTGATGGAGGGGTCAGAACAACATCTGGACATGGAATGAGCTCGTCACATGGGGTCAGTAGTCATACATGTGTGTGTACTGATTTTTGCTGAAACCTGAGCCATCTCTGTCATGCTGGACTTGGTTTGATGTAAGATTTTCCCTCTTGTTAGGCGGATGCTGTTGGGGGCCCACCCTGCTCGTGGTTTCTGTCTGGGTGTTCTCCCATAGCCCTTCCTTCTCCTGATGGTAACTGCTAGGCAGCAGTGGTTTGTTTTCTGGGGTGTCTTGCCCTGTGGAAAGAGTTTGAATGCTTCCCATGTTGTGTTGAACACTTTCAGCTGTTGTTATCAAGTGTCTCTGCTTCATTGAAGGTGATTTCATCAATGTCAGGCTGGTGTGTTAGCTTTGATTAAAGTCTTGATAGTGGACAGTTAAGGATTCCTTTAAGTGTTCTTATATTCTTAAATAAGAAAGCAACAAGAAAGGTCTCAGTCTCAATAGTAAGAAAACAGAAGTAATGGTTATATCGAAGAAACAATCATCACCGTCATGCAGCATAAAAATAAACAGGAGAAATTTGAAACAAGTGCAGCACGTCAAATACTCGGGCACAATAATAACATCAGATAGAAGATGCACCACAGAAATAAAAAGCAGAATAGCTCAGGCCAAAATAGCATTTCAGAAAATGAAAAATATCTTATGCAACAAATCTATGTCAATAGAAATGAGAAAGAGGGTTCATCTGTGCTATATAGAACCAGTTCTGACCTATGGAAGCAAATCATGGACAGTAGACAAACAAATGAAAAGACGATTAGAGGCCACAGAGATGGGATTTCTCAGAAGAATGTTGAAAGTTCCCTGGACAGCTAAAAAGTCCAATGAGGAAGTTCTCAAAGAGGTCAACACAAAAAGGCAGCTCCTAAAAAACATCAGAAAGAAACAACATTTTTTGCGCACATCATGAGAAGAATAAAGTTGGAATACTTGGTTACAATTGGCAAAATAAGAGAAAAGAGAGATCGTGAACGACAAAGAGAGAAAATACTGGATAGCTTGGTGTCATGGCATGGAAAACAGTCAACAACAGAACTGATACAATTCACTGTAGATAGAAGATTGAGGAGGGACATGATCACCTACGCCAACTGGTATGACACTTGATGATGATAATCTTAAGTGCTCTAATAATTATTTGTATGACATTTTCTCCATCTTGTCTGTTATTCTAGCCAGTGTGGTATTGTCCCAGTTATCTATCAGTTCATCACTCGACGACAACTTGTTCATGTTTATTCACATTGTACCTTGATTTGTCTACGATGGTAATACTATTGATGGTGCTGCCTATCATCAGCCACTGCTTGTTGTTCCCTTGATTTGTCTACGATGGTAATACTATTAATGGTGCTGCCTATCATCAGCCACTGCTTGTTGTTCCCTTGATTTGTCTACGATGGTAATACTATTAATGGTGCTGCCTATCATCAGCCACTGCTTGTTGTACCCTTGATTTGTCTACGATGGTAATACTATTGATGGTGCTGCCTATCATCAGCCACTGCTTGTTGTACCCTTGATTTGTCTACGATGGTAATACTATTAATGGTGCTGCCTATCATCAGCCACTGCTTGTTGTACCCTTGATTTGTCTACAATGGTAATACTATTGATGGTGCTGCCTATCATCAGCCACTGCTTGTTGTACCTTGATTTGTCTACGATGGTAATACTATTGATGGTGCTGCCTATCATCAGCCACTGCTTGTTGTACCCTTGATTTTGAATAGTCATCTAATAATAACATTCCTTGCTGGTTGCATCATGACAGACAGTAGACAGCAGCTCCTAGCAATTGTGTGTTTAGAACATCTGAATCTATCTATCTATTGACCTTTCGAGCCGTAACCTGCCCATAGGGCGTAGACCAAGATACACCTTCTCCTATCTGAATTTTTTGTTCTAGCAGTTTTCTTTTAAAGATATTTTATCAAATCTCGCCATCTGTCTCTGTTCTGTGCAAGCAGCTCTATCTCATTGAGGGAGCCGATTCCTGCTGCTCTTGCCTCTCTCATCAATGTTCTCAGTGTCTCCCTGGGTCTTCCTCTTTTTCTCTTTACTGTCGTCTCCCATATGAGGGCTTGCTTTGCTATTCGGTTATTATCTCTTCTCATCACATGTCCTACATACGACCATCGTCTTTTCTTTATTACTGAAGATATTAGTGGTTGATTGGCGATTTCTCTAATTTCCTCGTTGTTTTGAATTCGTTCCATGCTATACCAAGTATTTTCCTTAGACATTTATTTTTGAATGCCTTCAACTTTGTTTCTATGTCTCTTGTTGCTTTCCAGCTTTCACACGCATACGTAAGGGTTGATAGTACATTTGATTTGAATAGCCTAAGTTTTGTGTTTGTGCTGATGAGTTTTGATTTCCACAACTTTTCAAGGCTTCTGAAAGACATTGCTGCTTTAGCTATTCTGATTCTAATTTCTTTGCTTGTATCCCCTTCTCGATCAATGTGACTTCCAAGATAGATAAAGTGATCGATCAATGAATCAATTCAGAGGAAGAGGTATGTTTACAGCACTCGGAAAAATGACAAACAATCAACAACAGAAAAAAATATGGACCAAGGCAGGATCGAACCCGTACTCAGTGGCACAGCGCCTTGCCACGAAAAGCCAAACGCTTAGGAACTCTGCCACTCAGCTAACTAAAAAATTAGCTTCGTAGGCAAAGTCCTTTCAGGTAGGGCTGAATACTTGCGCTGCAGACAAACATTTAGGACGAAACAGCACGAATAGTAGTTTCCAGTGGTTTAGACTGGAGACAAATAATAATAAATGAATATTATTATAGAGGGAAACTTCCGAGGCGATATCGATCTCTTCTACTGGTTTGTTTTCCATGTATATTTTGTCACTTGTTGGAATTAAACTTTTTATGACTTTAGTCTTTTCTTGATTGATCTCAAGCCCAATTTTGCTGGCTATTGATGATAGTTCAGTTGTGGTTTCTCACATCTGAATGCTTGCCCTTTAAAACTTCTACCTTAGTTTCAGGCAGTCGTGAATTCCCTCCCTAGAAGGCTAACCTGAAAGTTTGTCTAGCCCACCACATCTGGAAAAATTGCACCTGGACTATATAATTTACATCATGATCCGCTAAATTCATAACATTTAATCTCTCATATTAACATTGAGAATCTAGATTTGTTAATACAGCTGAGCAATTTAATAATTTCGGTGAGTAGAATAGGAAGTCATTATTTTTTTGGGTTAAATTTGCATTGATGTTGTTATAAATTGTTGTGCTTGGGGCGCTGATGAAAGTAGTCATGAACACTGGACTATAAAGTGGCAATTGTTGTGCTTGGGGCGCTGATGAAAGTAGTCATGAACACTGGACTATAAAGTGGCAATTGTTGTGCTTGGGGCACTGATGAAAGTAGTCATGAACACTGGACTATAAAGTGGCAATTGTTGTGCTTGGGGCGCTGATGAAAGTAGTCATGAACACTAGACTATAAAGTGGCAATTGTTGTGCTTGGGGCACTGATGAAAGTAGTCATGAACACTGGACTATAAAGTGGCAATTGTTGTGCTTGGGGCACTGATGAAAGTGACAGTCACGAACACTAGACTATAAAGTGGCAATTGTTGTGCTTGGGGCACTGATGAAAGTGACAGTCATGAACACTAGACTATAAAGTGGCAATTGTTGTGCTTGGGGCACTGATGAAAGTGACAGTCATGAACACTAGACTATAAAGTGGCAATTGTTGTGCTTGGGCGCTGGTGAAAGTGACAGTCATGAACACTGGACTATAAAGTGGCAATTGTTGTGCTTGGGGCACTGATGAAAGTGACAGTCATGAACACTGGACTATAAAGTGGCAATTGTTGTGCTTGGGGCGCTGGTGAAAGTGACAGTCATGAACACTGGACTATAAAGTGGCAATTGTTGTGCTTGGGGCGCTGGTGAAAGTGACAGTCATGAACACTGGACTATAAAGTGGCAATTGTTGTGCTTGGGGCACTGATGAAAGTGACAGTCATGAACACTGGACTATAAAGTGGCAATTGTTGTGCTTGGGGCGCTGGTGAAAGTGACAGTCATGAACACTGGACTATAAAGTGGCAATTGTTGTGCTTGGGGCACTGATGAAAGTGACAGTCATGAACACTGGACTATAAAGTGGCAATTGTTGTGCTTGGGGCACTGATGAAAGTGACAGTCATGAACACTAGACTATAAAGTGGCAATTGTTGTGCTTGGGGCACTGGTGAAAGTGACAGTCATGAACACTGGACTATAAAGTGGCAATTGTTGTGCTTGGGGCACTGGTGAAAGTGACAGTCATGAACACTGGACTATAAAGTGGCAATTGTTGTGCTTGGGGCACTGATGAAAGTGACAGTCATGAACACTGGACTATAAAGTGGCAATTGTTGTGCTTGGGGCACTGGTGAAAGTGACAGTCATGAACACTGGACTATAAAGTGGCAATTGTTGTGCTTGGGGCACTGATGAAAGTGACAGTCATGAACACTGGACTATAAAGTGGCAATTGTTGTGCTTGGGGCACTGGTGAAAGTGACAGGCATGAACACTGGACTATAAAGTGGCAATTGTTGTGCTTGGGGCACTGATGAAAGTGACAGTCATGAACACTGGACTATAAAGTGGCAATTGTTGTGCTTGGGGCACTGATGAAAGTGACAGTCATGAACACTGAACTATAAAGTGGCAATTGTTGTGCTTGGGGCACTGATGAAAGTGACAGTCATGAACACTGGACTATAAAGTGGCAATTGTTGTGCTTGGGGCACTGGTGAAAGTGACAGTCATGAACACTAGACTATAAAGTGGCAATTGTTGTGCTTGGGGCACTGATGAAAGTAGTCATGAACACTGGACTATAAAGTGGCAATTGTTGTGCTTGGGCGCTGATGAAAGTAGTCATGAACACTGGACTATAAAGTGGCAATTGTTGTGCTTGGGGCACTGATGAAAGTAGTCATGAACACTGGACTATAAAGTGGCAATTGTTGTGCTTGGGGCACTGATGAAAGTGACAGTCACGAACACTAGACTATAAAGTGGCAATTGTTGTGCTTGGGGCACTGATGAAAGTGACAGTCATGAACACTGGACTATAAAGTGGCAATTGTTGTGCTTGGGGCACTGATGAAAGTGACAGTCATGAACACTGGACTATAAAGTGGCAATTGTTGTGCTTGGGGCACTGATGAAAGTGACAGTCATGAACACTGGACTATAAAGTGGCAATTGTTGTGCTTGGGGCACTGATGAAAGTGACAGTCATGAACACTGGACTATAAAGTGGCAATTGTTGTGCTTGGGGCACTGATGAAAGTGACAGTCATGAACACTGGACTATAAAGTGGCAATTGTTGTGCTTGGGGCGCTGGTGAAAGTGACAGTCATGAACACTGGACTATAAAGTGGCAATTGTTGTGCTTGGGGCGCTGGTGAAAGTGACAGTCATGAACACTGGACTATAAAGTGGCAATTGTTGTGCTTGGGGCACTGATGAAAGTGACAGTCATGAACACTGGACTATAAAGTGGCAATTGTTGTGCTTGGGGCGCTGGTGAAAGTGACAGTCATGAACACTGGACTATAAAGTGGCAATTGTTGTGCTTGGGCACTGATGAAAGTGACAGTCATGAACACTGGACTATAAAGTGGCAATTGTTGTGCTTGGGGCACTGATGAAAGTGACAGTCATGAACACTAGACTATAAAGTGGCATTTGTTGTGCTTGGGGCACTGGTGAAAGTGACAGTCATGAACACTGGACTATAAAGTGGCAATTGTTGTGCTTGGGCACTGGTGAAAGTGACAGTCATGAACACTGGACTATAAAGTGGCAATTGTTGTGCTTGGGCACTGATGAAAGTGACAGTCATGAACACTGGACTATAAAGTGGCAATTGTTGTGCTTGGGGCACTGGTGAAAGTGACAGTCATGAACACTGGACTATAAAGTGGCAATTGTTGTGCTTGGGGCACTGATGAAAGTGACAGTCATGAACACTGGACTATAAAGTGGCAATTGTTGTGCTTGGGGCACTGGTGAAAGTGACAGGCATGAACACTGGACTATAAAGTGGCAATTGTTGTGCTTGGGGCACTGATGAAAGTGACAGTCATGAACACTGGACTATAAAGTGGCAATTGTTGTGCTTGGGGCACTGATGAAAGTGACAGTCATGAACACTGGACTATAAAGTGGCAATTGTTGTGCTTGGGGCACTGATGAAAGTGACAGTCATGAACACTGGACTATAAAGTGGCAATGTTGTGCTTGGGGCACTGGTGAAAGTGACAGTCATGAACACTAGACTATAAAGTGGCAATTGTTGTGCTTGGGGCACTGATGAAAGTGACAGTCATGAACACTGGACTATAAAGTGGCAATTGTTGTGCTTGGGCACTGATGAAAGTGACAGTCATGAACACTGGACTATAAAGTGGCAATTGTTGTGCTTGGGGCACTGATGAAAGTGACAGTCATGAACACTGGACTATAAAGTGGCAATTGTTGTGCTTGGGGCACTGATGAAAGTGGCAGTCATGAACACTGGACTATAAAGTGGCAATTGTTGTGCTTGGGCACTGATGAAAGTGACAGTCATGAACACTAGACTATAAAGTGGCAATTGTTGTGCTTGTGGCACTGATGAAAGTGACAGCCATGAACACTAGACTATAAAGTGGCAATTGTTGTGCTTGGGGCACTGATGAAAGTGACAGTCATGAACACTGGACTATAAAGTGGCAATTGTTGTGCTTGGGGCACTGATGAAAGTGACAGTCATGAACACTGGACTATAAAGTGGCAATTGTTGTGCTTGGGGCACTGATGAAAGTGACAGTCATGAACACTGGACTATAAAGTGGCAATTGTTGTGCTTGGGGCACTGATGAAAGTGACAGTCATGAACACTGGACTATAAAGTGGCAATTGTTGTGCTTGGGGCACTGATGAAAGTGACAGTCATGAACACTGGACTATAAAGTGGCAATTGTTGTGCTTGGGGCACTGATGAAAGTGACAGTCATGAACACTGGACTATAAAGTGGCAATTGTTGTGCTTGGGGCACTGATGAAAGTGACAGTCATGAACACTGGACTATAAAGTGGCAATTGTTGTGCTTGGGGCACTGATGAAAGTGACAGTCATGAACACTAGACTATAAAGTGGCAATTGTTGTGCTTGGGGCACTGATGAAAGTGACAGTCATGAACACTAGACTATAAAGTGGCAATTGTTGTGCTTGGGGCACTGATGAAAGTGACAGTCATGAACACTAGACTATAAAGTGGCAATTGTTGTGCTCGGGGCACTGATGAAAGTGACAGTCATGAACACTAGACTATAAAGTGGCAATTGCTGTGCTCGGGGCACTGATGAAAGTGACAGTCATGAACACTAGACTATAAAGTGGCAATTGTTGTGCTCGGGGCACTGATGAAAGTGACAGTCATGAACACTAGACTATAAAGTGGCAATTGTTGTGCTTGGGGCACTGATGAAAGTGACAGTCATGAACACTAGACTATAAAGACAACAACAAAAGACAATGTTGGCGGTGTTATATAAACAATTGTTTTTATAATGGTAATGGGGGAAAACTAAATGGAAGCTGTTTAGACAGCAGTCCTGAATGTAACAGCAGAATTGTTGTCAGGAGATAGGTCTCATTGATGTCAATGTTGCTTAGGTCATTTCAGCTAAAGAGCTTGCCTTGAGATATCTTTACATTGATAGGTCTGGTTCTTGTGCTGATGTTTTGTGATCAACATTTTATTCTGATTATCAACAAGCTGGAGTCTTCAAAAGGCTTTCCCCGAAGTGTTTCCCCCAAGATTTGATTTTTTGAGATTTTTATTAGCAGCTTGATCATTAACGTGAGGAGAGATCTGATTGTGGTGGTTTGTGAGAGAAGGTGGTACCAGGAGGATGAGTGGACAGTTGCTGGAATCATTTATGTCTCACTGAGCTCCAGTCCTGACATCAATAACAACTTCAGTCAGCAAGTACAAGACCAACAATTATGTCATTTGTTAGCAATCACAGGACCAACAGTCTGACACCTGTGGCAATGTTAGCAATCACAGGACCAACAGTCCTGACACCTGTGGCAATGTTAGCAATCACAGGACCAACAGTCCTGACACCTGTGACAATGTTAGCAATCACAGGACCAACAGTCCTGACACCTGTGACAATGTTAGCAATCACAGGACCAACAGCCCTGACATCTGTGACAATGTTAGCAATCACAGGACCAACAGCCCTGACATCTGTGACAATGTTAGCAATCACAGGACCAACAGTCCTGACACCTGTGACAATGTTAGCAATCACAGGACCAACAGTCCTGACATCTATGACAATGTCAGCAATCACAGGACCAACAGTCCTGACATCTGTGACAATGTTAGCAATCACAGGACCAACGGTCCTGACATCTGTGACAATGTTAGCAATCACAGGACCAACAGTCCTGACACCTGTGACAATGTTAGCAATCACAGGACCAACAGTCCTGACACCTGTGACAATGTCAGCAATCACAGGACCAACAGTCCTGACACCTGTGACAATGTCAGCAATCACAGGACCAACAGTCCTGACACCTGTGACAATGTCAGCAATCACAGGACCAATAGTCCTGACACTGTGACAAGACAGAGACTATATTGATCAACAACCATTATGCCAATGACATTGCCAACCACTATGTTACCACTAATTGTGACACCAATGACATTGTCAACCACTATGTTACCACTAATTGTGACACCAATGACATTGTCAACCACTATGTTACCACTAATTGTGACACCAATGACATTGTCAACCACTATGTTACCACTAATTGTGACACCAATGACATTGTCAACCACTATGTTACCACTAATTGTGACACCAATGACATTGCCAACCACTATGTTACCACTAATTGTGACACCAATGACATTGTCAACCACTATGTTACCACTAATTGTGACACCAATGACATTGCCAACCACTATGTTACCACTAATTGTGACACCAATGACATTGTCAACCATTATGTTACCACTAATTGTGACACCAATGACATTGTCAACCACTATGTTACCACTAATTGTGACACCAATGACATTGCCAACCACTATGTACCACTAATTGTGACACCAATGACATTGTCAACCACTATGTGACCACTAATTGTGACACCAATGACATTGTCAACCACTAGGTTACCACTAATTGTGACACCAATGACATTGTCAACCACTATGTGACCACTAATTGTGACACCAATGACATTGTCAACCACTATGTGACCACTAATTGTGACACCAATGACACTGTCAACCACTATGTTACCACTAATTGTGACACCAATGACACTGTCAACCACTATGTGACCACTAATTGTGACACCAATGACATTGTCAACCACTATGTGACCACTAATTGTGACACCAATGACATTGTCAACCACTATGTGACCACTAATTGTGACACCAATGAAACTGTCAACCACTATGTTACCACTAATTGTGACACCAATGACACTGTCAACCACTATGTACCACTAATTGTGACACCAATGACACTGTCAACCACTATGTGACCACTAATTGTGACACCAATGACATTGTCAACCACTATGTGACCACTAATTGTGATACCAATGACATTGTCAACCACTATGTGACCACTAATTGTGACACCAATGACACTGTCAACCACTATGTTACCACTAATTGTGACACCAATGACACTGTCAACCACTATGTTACCACTAATTGTGACACCAATGACACTGTCAACCACTATGTGACCACTAATTGTGACACCAATGACACTGTCAACCACTATGTGACCACTAATTGTGACACCAATGACACTGTCAACCACTATGTGACCACTAATTGTGACACCAATGACACTGTCAACCACTATGTTACCACTAATTGTGACACCAATGACACTGTCAACCACTATGTTACCACTAATTGTGACACCAATGACACTGTCAACCACTATGTGACCACTAATTGTGACACCAATGACATTGTCAACCACTATGTGACCACTAATTGTGACACCATGACATTGTCAACCACTATGTGACCACTAATTGTGACACCAATGACACTGTCAACCACTATGTTACCACTAATTGTGACACCAATGACACTGTCAACCACTATGTTACCACTAATTGTGACACCAATGACACTGTCAACCACTATGTGACCACTAATTGTGACACCAATGACACTGTCAACCACTATGTTACCACTATTGTGACACCAATGACATTGTCACCACTATGTGACCACTAATTGTGACACAATGACATTGTCAACCATATGTCCACTAATGTGACACCATGACACTGTCAACCCTATGTTACCTATTGTACACCAATGACACACCACTATGTTACCACTAATTGTGACAAAGACACTGTCAACCACTATGTTACCACTAATTGTGACACCAATGACACTGGACCACTATTGACCACTAATTGTGACACCAATGACAGGGTCAACCCTATGGACCACTATTGTGACCCAATGACATTGTCACCAGCAGATTGTTGACATTGCATGTTGTGACATGACAGACCATGTTGATGTGTATACTGGCTACCTTGTATCTTTCAGGACAGCAACTGTTGAGGTGTCTTTAACACTGGACATTACAGGGACCACACTGTTGATGGTGTAGGCTGGACATTACAGGCAGCAACTGTTGATGGTGTAGGTTGGACATTACAGGCAGCAACTGTTAATGGTGTAGGCTGGACATTACAGGCAGCAACTGTTGATGGTGTAGGTGGACATTACAGGCAGCAACTGTTGATGGTGTAGACTGGACATTACAGGCAGCAACTGTTGATGGTGTAGGTTGGACATTACAGGCAGCAACTGTTGATGGTGTAGGCTGGACATTACAGGCAGCAACTGTTGATGGTGTAGGCTGGACATTACAGGCAGCAACTGTTGATGGTGTAGGTTGGACATTAGATGCAGCAACTGTTGATGGTGTAGACTGGACATTACAGGCAGCAACTGTTGATGGTGTAGGCTGGACATTACAGGCAGCAACTGTTGATGGTGTAGGGTGGACATTACAGGCAGCAACTGTTGATGGTGTAGGCTGGACATTACAGGCAGCAACTGTTGATGGTGTAGACTGGACATTACAGGCAGCAACTGTTGACACATATCTTCCGTATAATATGAGTAACTCGTATTCAGTACATTTTAAATTTGTTTTTTTGTAAACAGTCATATGTCTAATTGATAGGAGTAAAGAACATTTGTGTGAAACTCCAGCAGTTGTTCTCCTCCAAACTGATCCCCACAGAACTTTGTCAACAACTGTATATCTGCTACTTCTGGAGGTGGCAACAAGCACATTTTTATTCATTCAGGCAGTTGCTGAAAACATCCACAGAGGCACACATTTGAGAGCATTTAACTAGCAATATCACATGATTAGTGTTACTATATATAGACATGAGTTGAAAGGTCAGGAGAACAACATCATAATCAGGACAAGTAGCATGCTCAACATGAGGCTCCAGCACAAAGTCATTTTTACTTGTGTTTTTGGATGACAAGTGTGGTCTGATATAACCTAGAAGAGTTAGTCTATATCAGGGATGGCCAATTTCTTTCAAATGGCGGGCCACTTTTTTATTATTTTTTTTGTGGCGGGCCACACACATAACAACATCAATACAAATAAACTTGGCATTTGTTTTAAGGTAATATTTTTGTTATTTATCTGCATTATTTGCTTACATATATATCATTTTATTGCAACAGAGTTAAAAATGCCTGGTTGATTTTAAAAAATGAATAAAAGTTGCTATTTATATTGTTTAACAAACATGTTTTAGTTAGGTCATTTTAAAGTTGACATGTAACAAACCTTAATGAGAACAATGTGGACGTTCATGTGCATGCAACAAGTTCATCATAGTCAATGTGTAAAGATGATGATGATATTCGTAATAAATCCTGAAGGTGGCCATCAGTGAGTCGGTTTCTTTGTGACGATTTAATCACCTTCATTGTTGAAAAAGCGCATTCACATATATATGTGCTTCCGAACATAGAAGTAATTTTCAAACTGAAATCACTCAGTGCGGGATATTTTTTCCCGCGGCTCAAGTTTCCAAAGTCAGCTCCTATCTCCATCCTTGGTTCGAAAAAGGGGTCACTTTGGAGGTTACATAACTCCAACTGAAAAGTGTCATGTTGCTGGAAAATGTCACACTTCATAGGGTTGTTAAACAATGCCAGTTCTGGTCGTATACCACTGAAGTCAGAAAATAGTCCATTGAATTGCTCCAATAGTTTGTCTAACATTAATACAGAAAATTTGAAATCAGTGTCACTGCGCTCCTCAATCAATTATTTGCACGAAGGAAAATGAATTAAGTTTTCTTTGGCCAGGGTAAATCTAAAAACTTTTAGTTGACTTATAAATCCATCTAGGTGTCTACCAAATCTGAGACTGTTTGGGAATGTCCCTGTAGCTTCACGTTGAGTTCATTCATGTGCTGGGTGATATCAGTTAAAAAGGCCAATACGCTGTTAAAATGTGGATCAGACATTTTTCTGATCAGTTCTTTGTTGGTCTCATGTTTCTCTAAAAACTGCTTCATCTCGTTTCTCAAAGCAAAAACCGCCTCAAACAATTCCCTCTGCTTAGCCAGCGTACTTGTGTGTAGCGCACTAAATCGTCATATTCCGCCTCAACTTCTGATAGAAAATTTATAAACTGTCGGTGTGTCAAAGACCGATTCCCGCCTTTTATTAAATTCACACACTTTATTACAGTTTTCATAACATCCTCCACGTCTAGAATCTTGCCACACAGCACCTCCTGGTGTATAATGCAGTGTAATGCTGGGCAATGGATTCCAGCCTTCCTTAATAATCCAACTAGACCTGTTTGAGTACCACACATTGACTTAGCGCCATCTGTCACTATTGCTGAAAGTCTGTTTATGTCATCGATACCGTTAACAACTTTCATAACTGAGTTATAAATGTCTTGACCTTTGGTCGTATTATGCAATGAATCTAAAGCTAGTTGCTCTTCATTGATAATAAAGTCCTTTGAAACAGTTCTTATGAAAATTAAAAGTTGTTCTGTGTCTGATATGTCAGTAGATTCATCCAAAGCCAGAGAAAAGTAAGCGGAATTTGTAACGACACTCTTTAATTTACTAGATATATGAGAACTTATTTCCTCAACCCTTCCAGTGACTGTCTGTTTTGATAGTGGAACGCTCTCAAAATGACTGGCAATTTTTTCTTCCCCAAATGCACACGCCATGTTAATAGAACAACGCTTTACGAAGTCACCGTCACATAATGATTTTTTTTATTTCGCTATCTCTGCGCTTACAACAAACGATGCCATTAAGGAACTTGTTTGTTTTGTTGTTAATGTAGTAAAAACAGATTTCTGAGCACTAACCTTTTTCTTCAAATCGCACACAAGTGTAGAACGTATTGTACCAATGTAGTCCTTGTATTTAGCGGCGTGTGCTGTGTGTAATGTCGTTTAAGATTATACTCTTTATTTACATAAAAACTTGCAAACACACAAGGCACTGCGGTTTGCTATCCTTATTGTTGATAAATAAAAAATCCTGTTCCCATTCTCATGAAAAAATCTGATTTTATCATGTAATTGACTTTATTGTTCATATTATACCACGACCGAAGCAACAGACAATGAAAACACATATTACAACAATAGCACTGTTTCCTGTTAAAATGGAACTGTTCACTGTAACTCGACAAAATCAGAATGATCAGATCGGATATATAATTTTGACTGATGAAAAGAGGTTTGGAGATAAAGAAACTGAAAGTAAAATAATTGTGGGATGAATGTGTTGGGGTGGAGGAGGTGGGTGACTGACAGTATTTCTTGGCGGAAACTGTTTGAACTCGCCGAACCGAGAGTCGGCTCTAGAACCATTCCTTGGCTTCTTCCTTTGTTTAAGTCGGTCGCAGGATGATCAAAAGGAAAAAAGGATGGGCCGGGAATGACGGGAAGTCGACGTTAAACTAACTACTAGAGTGTTCCGAGTTTTAAACATTGGTCTACTAGGGAATATTTGAGTTAGCTTTCTCCACGGTAGAAGTTAATGTCACAAATTTTTAATCATTTTTACCCAGGACATTTTGCTCACTGCAACCTGATTTTATTTTTTATCCGCCGCGGGCCACAAAAAGGACGTCGCGGGCCACTTGTGCCCGCGGGCACCTAATTGGCCATCCCTGGTCTATATGATGTCTCTCTGACAAGTAGGCTCCTAGACAAAGATATACGTCACACTATATGGACATTACCCCATCACTTATTGTTTGATGGCAGTTTACATGACAACACATACATAGCTCATCCATTACTTCTCTCACTCTCTCTCGTGTGGGCTTTTCACAATTTTCCTTTTATTTCCTTCTTTCTCTGACATATTTTCTCTCTCCCCCACCCTCTCTCTCTGCGCGTTACCAAAGTTTCCAATAAAATGTTCTAGACTTTCCTGTTTCCATAAAACGCGCTTCACACACATACACACACACACACACACACAGATGAGATCTCACAGCACTTCCTGTAGCCGGAGTTGACTGCCGTGGACCACCAGGACAGGAAGTGATGTCAACAGGGGCGATAATTCACCAGCGTTTTTAAACGATGTTCTAGCAGAACACTGGACGACTTGTCAACTACCGTCCCAACATGGGAGGGCATTAGTTCCATCAACGTTTGTGGCCAGCTGTATTAGAGGGAATGGGGGAGGGCAGTCAAACAGCATCGCCTGTGCCATGGGTGTCCTGCCTGACTCCTGCGTTTTGGGATGTTGTGGTCAACCGTGTCCTGGTCGTTACCGTCCTACTCATCGTCAGTCGTGCTCGACAACAACAGCTGTAACGCCTGAGGACTTTGAGGAAGGCACGCCTGAACTTGGTAGACACGATGTTATAAATAATGGGGTTTCCCGCGCTATTGACGTAGACAAGCAGACGACATGAGTAGATAATGTTGATGTAGGACTCAGCGCCAACTTGGAGGACGCCGTCGTTGGGCCAGAAGGTTTCCCACAGCGCGATAGTGCGGAACGGCAGCAGGCAGACGAAGAAAAGGACAATAATTCCCACCAACATGGCCACGATCTGCTTCCGGTTTTTCTGAGACTGCGATTTGCCAGCCTCCGTCATTTGTTGACATTCAAGGGTATCTTTCCTCACCTGTAGAAATGTAGGTCAGACTGTAACTATCATAACAGGCAAATTAGGTCAGGCTGTAACTATGGTTGTAGGCAATATAAATTAGGTTGTAACTATGATTAACATGCAAAGTAGGTCAGTCAGTAATTATGGTAACAACCTAATTAGGTCAAACAGTAACTGATAATATGCAATATAGGTCGGACAGTAACTATGTAACAGACAAAGTGGATCAGGCAGTAAGTGGTAACAGGCAATGTAGGTCAGATTATCATGACCTATCATTTATGGTACTTGCTGTTGAGGCACTACACGCGATTCTTCTTCTTCTTTCCTTCCTCATCTGCCTTTCAGCGTCGAGGGGAGATAATTTGCGGTCTTTTGCTCTTCTGTTCGCGTCTGCTGCTGTTATGTTCCTAGTGCTTCTAATATTCCATCGATCCATCTTTTTCGTGGTCGACCCTTGGGTCTGGTGTTCTCACAGCGTTTGTCGAAGGCTCGTTGTGTTGTGTTTTGTTCTTTCAGCCTTGGCACGTGGCCAAACCATTTTATCTGTTGTTCCCTTATATATTCTATGGCTGGGGCTATTCCTAGCTTTTTTCTCAGTTCTTCATTTCTGATCTTATCTCTCAGACTGTTTCCTGTCATTCGTCTAACACATTTCATCTCTGTAGAGGTTATTTTTCTTATTGTTCTTGCATCTAGGGTCCAGGTCTGGCATTGGTAGCACAACGTTGGGATGAAGATTGTATTGTATAGTGCTCGTTTTGCCTTCAGAGTTATTTCCTTGTTGGATAATAGTGGTGATAACTGTCCGATGATTTGACAAGCTTTGTTGCATCTTGATTCTATCTCTGCTGTTTGGGAATTGCCGTTTGTCATTAGACTTCCTAGGTATTTGAATTCCTCACTTGTTTTAGTTGTCTGCCTTCTATAGTTATGTTGGTGTTCTGTTTATTTTTGGCGACATTCAGGACTTCTGTTTTGTTGATGTTGATTTTCATGTTGTATTTTGTGTCTGAGATGTTGAGTTTGTTTAAGTATTCTTGTAGGTCTTCTATTGTTTCATGTATTAGTGCCTGATCTTCTGCAAATAAAAGCTTGTTGATCTCCTCTGTCTCTGATGGGTTGGCTAGCTTGCATATATAGTCCATGTATGTAATAAACAGTAGGGGAGATAGTACGCACCCCTGTCTTACACTTGATCTAACTTCGAAGTGGTCAGTGTAGCCTGCTGCTCTTCTGACCCTGCAGCTGCTGTTGACGTAGCGACTTTTAATAAGTTTGTTTAGATGTTGGCTTACTCCGTATACACAGTTGTTCTCTGTTTACTCTGGCTGGGCTTTTTCCTGGTCAATGAAGGCTATGTATACGTTTTGATTGTGTTTTGTTGTTTTTTCTACAAGCTGTTTTAATGTGAATATAGCGTCAGTACATCCTCTGTTTTTTTCAGAACCCCATTTGAGAATCGCTTAACTGTAGTTCTATTATTGGTCTCAGCCTTTTTTCCAAGATTTTGGCGTATAGCTTTCCTACATGGCTGAGAAGAGATACACCTCTATATTGATTGCAGTCTCTCTTTTGCTACCTTTCTTTTTCCATACTGGTATGATGATTGCCTGTTGCCAGTCTTCTGGGGCTTGTTGTTGGTGCCATGCTGCATTGCATATTCTGTACAGCCATTGCATTCTTGTTTCTCCTGCTACTACACGCGACATGTAATCTAATAGTACTGCTACCTACTGTTATCACCACCACTACCACTACTACTACCACTACTACTACTACTACCACCACTACCACCCTTACTACTACTACCACTACAACTACTACTACTACTACCACCACTACCACTACTACTACTACTACCACTACAACTACTACTACTACTACCACCACTACCACTACTACTACCACCACTACCACTACTACTACCACTACAACTACCACCACCACTACTACTACTACCACCACTACCACTACTACTACCACACTACTACTACCACTACTACTACCACTACTACTACCACCACTACTACTACTACTACCACCACTACTACTACCACTACTACTACTACCACACTACTACTACCACCACTACTACTACCACCACCACCACTACTACCACTACTACTACCACCACTACCACTACTACTACCACCACCACTACTACTACTACCACCACTACCACTACTACCACCACCACCACTACTACCACTACTACTACCACCACCACCACTACTACCACTACTACTACTACTACTACCACTACTACTACCACCACCACTACTACCACTATTACTACTACTACCACTACTACTACCACTACTACTACCACCACTACTACTACCACTACTACCGCCACTACCACTACTACTACCACCACCACTACTACCACTATTACTACTACCACCACTACTACCACCACCACTACTACTACCACTACTACCACCACTACTACTACCGCCACTACCACTATTACTACCACCACCATCAATACCAATACTACTACTAATACTACGGTAACAGTGGAGGTGAAAATGGGTAACAATGAGGTGAATGAGTGAGAAAATTCAAAGGGACAATAGACAGTTATAAAATGTACATCAGGCTATAAAATCTTAAAATCTGAGGTGGAAAAAAGCTATAAAAACAATGAAAAAGGGAAAAGCAGCAGGACCTGATAGCATACAGGTGACACAGGCACTAGAAGATTTTGGCATTCAAGTGATTACATACATATGCAACGACATATACCACACAGGATACATACCAAATGAACTAAAAACATCAACTTTCATTGCATTGCCTAAAAGAATGGTGCAGTTGAATGCAGTGACTTTAGAACAATAAGCCTAATGAGCCATGTTACAAAAATCTTGCTAAAAGTTATACAAGGAAGGATTCAGAATAAAATCATTACTGAATTAGATGAGCAGCAATTTGGATTTAGGAAAAATAGCGGGACAAAAGAAGCTATATTCTGCATGAGAACATTAATCGAACAGTACACAGAAGTAAACAAACCAATATATGCCTGCTTCATAGACTACACCAAGGCTTTCGATAGAGTACACTACAAACAACTTATAGAATGCCTAAAAGAGATACATCTAGATGACATGGATATACGACTAATATGCAATCTATACTGGGAGCAAACAGCAATAATAAAATATAACAAAGAGTTATCTACACCCATTGATATAAAAAGAGGAGTAAGACAAGGATGCATCCTATCACCAAGCATGTTCAAACTATACACTGAGCAAATCTTTAAAAACATCATAGAGATACCAGGCCTAAACATTAATGGAAAGATAATCAATAACCTAAGATATGCTGATGATACTGTTCTACTAGCAGAAAATCCTAAAGACCTACAACAATTACTTAATGAAATAAACACAACAAGCAAAAAATATGGACTAGAAATGAATATCAAAAGACTAAAACTATGATCATAAACAAATATACTAACATCAAAACAAATAACACCAGAGCTAAAACTAAGATTAGCAAAATGTTACATCTCAATATTCCTATATGGTGCAGAAACATGGACATTAGACAAGAAAACAAAACAGAGAATTGAAGCCTTTGAAATGTGGATATATAGAAGAATAGGTAGAATTGGATGGAAGGAAAAGAAAACAAATGACAAAGTCTTAAAACAACTAAAAATGAAAGAAAACTACTAAGCACAATTCAAACAAGATAAATGCGATCCTTGGGCCATGTTAAAAGACACAACAGCCTACTAAAAGTAATCCTGGAGGGGAAAATACAAGGTAAAAGAGGCAGAGGCAGACCAAGACTAATATGGACGAGTAACATCAAAAGATGGACAAATGAGCCTATGACAATCTGCACCATCAAAGCAAGAGATAGAGCAGAATGGGGCTCCATGGTAGCCAAGCTTCGTTGCGGAGACGGCACTCGATGATGAAACTCCAGTCATATTTTATGAGTGGACATTTAGAAGAGAACATCTTTGTGTCAGTGTTTGTGGTTGGTGAACGGCGTGAAGAACGAACATTGAGGTCGTGGTGAAGAACGAACATTCAGGTCGTGGTGAAGAACGAACATTGAGGTCGTGGTGAAGAACGAACATTCAGGTCGTGGTTAAGAACGAACATTCAGTCGCGGTGAAGTACGAACATTCAGGTCGTGGTTAAGAACGAACATTCAGGTCGTGGTTAAGAACGAACATTCAGGTCGTGGTTAAGAACGAACATTCAGGTCGCGGTTAAGAACGAACATTCAGGTCGTGGTTAAGAACGAACATTCAGGTCGTGGTAAGAACGAACATTCAGGTCGCGGTGAAGTACGAACATTCAGGTCGTGGTTAAGAACGAACATTCAGGTCGTGGTTAAGAACGAACATTCAGGTCGTGGTTAAGAACGAACATTCAGGTCGCGGTGAAGTACGAACATTCAGGTCGTGGTGAAGAACGAACATTGAGGTCGTGGTGAAGACGAACATTGAGGTCGTGGTGAAGAACGAACATTCAGGTCGTGGTTAAGAACGAACATTCAGGTCGCGGTGAAGTACGAACATTCAGGTCGCGGTGAAGAACGAACATTCAGGTCGTGGTGAAGAACGAACATTCAGGTCGTGGTGAAGTACGAACATTGAGGTCGCGGTGAAGTACGAACATTGAGGTCGCGGTGAAGTACGAACATTGAGGTCGCGGTGAGAACGAACATTGAGGTCGCGGTGAAGTACGAACATTGAGGTCGCGGTGAAGAACGAACATTGAGGTCGCGGTGAAGAACGAACATTCAGGTCGTGGTGAAGAACGAACATTCAGGTCGTGGTGAAGAACGAACATTCAGGTCGCGGTGAAGAACGAACATTGAGGTCGCGGTGAAGAACGAACATTGAGGTCGCGGTGAAGAACGAACATTCAGGTCGCGGTGAAGAACGAACATTGAGGTCGCGGTGAAGAACGAACATTCAGGTCGCGGTGAAGAACGAACATTGAGGTCGCGGTTAAGAACGAACATTCAGGTCGCGGTGAAGAACGAACATTCAGGTCGTGGTTAAGAACGAACATTCAGGTCGCGGTAAGAACGAACATTCAGGTCGCGGTTAAGAACGAACATTGAGGTCGCGGTGAAGAACGAACATTCAGGTCGCGGTGAAGAACGAACATTGAGGTCGCGGTGAAGAACGAACATTCAGGTCGCGTTTAAGAACGAACATTCAGGTCGCGGTTAAGACGAACATTCAGGTCGCGGTTAAGAACGAACATTCAGGTCGTGGTAAGAACGAACATTCAGGTCGCGGTTAAGAACGAACATTCAGGTCGCGGTAAGAACGAACATTCAGGTCGCGGTTAAGAACGAACATTCAGGTCGTGGTTAAGAACGAACATTCAGGTCGCGGTTAAGAACGAACATTGAGGTCGTGGTGAAGAACGAACATTCAGGTCGTGGTTAAGAACGAACATTCAGGTCGCGGTGAAGACTCCTCACATTGCTGTGGGGACGTTACATCAGAAAATCAGCGCCAAGTTCACCATTTGAAAACGATCATGAAGGAAAGCGGAGTAAGTTGCTGGTAATTCACCTGCTAAGTCCGGTCCTAGTTCTCCGCTGTTACTTCTATGGAAACCTTGCCAGCCCTAACCTCGTCCAGATCACATACCCTCATTATGGACTTCACCGCCTCGGTCATCCAGGCATTTCCGCGCCTGAGTTGCCTGCCCTTGGTTGAACCCAATTCTGAACGCAAGGGATGAGTTATGTCCCTTACCACGTTCAAATGATCTCGGATCTATGTCAGACATTAATCTCACTCTAGAATACCAGGAAATGAGAAAGCAGATCAGTTGGCAAAGGAAGGTTCAACAGGCACACAACTAGATACACCAGTTACATACCATCATAAGAAACAGATAATCAAATCAATCAGAGGACCACAAGCCCAAATCAGGATGCCTTTCATAATATGAATAGATATGAACAAGTTATCATTATACGCCTAAGAACAGGACACAATCGACTCCATAGTCACATGTATATAAAATTCAAGATCGGCACATCAACTACTTGTACATGTGGACAGGCACCCCAGACTGCTGAACACATACTTCAAGACTGCACTGAATATAGTAGACTGAGGAAAATCCTTTGGCCCATAGATACAACACTACAGACAAAACTATATGGGCCACTGCAAGAATTACAAAAGACAGTCAAATGTATACAGGAAAAGACGTTGCAGATATAGACAATACTTTAGGCCAACGAAAGACAGAGACATTCATGCTCGGAAAGTACATTGAACGGATAGGTGTGTCTCTGGTACATCCGAGAACCACCCCTAGACCATCATTCTGAAACCTTTCTAACCGTGCGATCTGAGCTGACGAGAGAGTGAGCATACCCAAACCATAATCTGGTCTTTGAGCACCACGGCCTGCATGAGACAGTGAGCTCGCCCTATATATTTATTTATTTATATATGTGTGTAACATTAACATATGTATGTAGCATTGATCTTCGTGTAAAGTTTTAAACATGTCAAATGTGTTTATTATTATTATTATTATTATTATATATATATATATATATAGTATTTTTTTGTAAATAGTGTGATATATTTGTACGTAATTGTTTTGTATGTGTGTAGTTGTGTTGTAGTATGTAATCGTATTATATGCGTGTAGCTATATTGTGTGTGCAGTTGTGATGCATGTAGCTGTGTTGTATGCGTGTAGCTATGTTGTATGCGCGTAGTTGTGTTGTATGCATGTAGCTGTGTTGTTTGCGTGTAGCTGTGTTTTATGCATGTAGCTGTGTTGTATGTGTAGCTATGTTGTGTGTGTGTGTGTGTGTAGCTGGTTACATTGATGATGATGAGCGTGTAGCTGTGTTGTGTGCGTGTAGTTGTGTTGTATGTGTGTGTAGCTGGTTACCTTGATGATGATGAACGTGTAGCTGTGTTGTGGCGTGTAGCTGTGTTGTGTGCGTGTAGTTGTGTTGCATGTGTGTTGTGTGTGTAGCTGGTTACCTTGATGATGATGAGCGTGTAGCTGTGTTGTGTGCGTGTAGTTGTGTTGTATGTGTGTTGTGTGTGTAGCTGGTTTACCTTGATGATGATGAGCGTGTAGCTGTGTTGTGGCGTGTAGCTGTGTTGTGTGCGTGTAGTTGTGTTGTATGTGTGTAGCTGTGTGTAGCTGGTTACCTTGATGATGATGAGCGTGTAGCTGTGTTGTGTGCGTGTAGTTGTGTAGCTGTGTGTAGCTGTGTGTAGCTGGTTACCTTGATGATGATGAGCGTGTAGAGGACGGCGAGCAGGCAGAGCGGTATGGCGAACACGAGGAGGAAGCGAGAGATGATGTAGAGCCTGTGCCAGGTGGTCGTGATCTGAGTGGTGCACACAAACACGATCTCGTCGTCAACACGGTGGTACTGCTGGTCGGTGTAGGCCATCGCCTGAGGGAGACATCGTGTCAGTGCTTGTGGACGTAGCAAGGCGTGAGGTCGTGACAGAATGAGTTTGTGTGGGCAGACGTTTGTGTGTGGGTAGGCTGAAAGTCTGTGTGGGTGATGAAAAGGTGTTTGTTGGTATGGAAAGAATATGTTGTGTGGGTGTGGGGAGGAGTGAGTGTGTGTGTTTAAGAATTTAAGAAAAGTGTTTGTATGTGGTCGAGTGAAGGGTTTTGAGCGTGAGTTTGACGATATCACTCTCACACAAGACATCCACGGTCAGGCATCTCGGACCTAATCTATCACTTCTCTCATCTTACAACAGACGCTAAGTGAAGAACCATTGTTGCTATGGTAACCGTCGCTAGTCTTCTGTTCTCACCAGTGTTTCTATGGTAACCGACGGTAGTATACTTTTCTCACCAGTGTTTCTATGGTAACCGACGGTAGCCTACTGTTCTCACCAGTGTTTCTATGGTAACCGACGGTAGCCTACTGTTCTCACCAGTGTTTCTATGGCAACTGACGCCAGTCTACTGTTTTCTCACGTGTTTCTATGGTAACCGACGCTAGTCTACTGTTCTCACCAGTGTTTCTATGGTAACCGACGCCAGTCTACTGTTTTCTCACGTGTTTCTATGGTAACCGACGCTAGTCTACTGTTTTGTCACGTGTTTCTAGGGTAACCGTCGCTATTGCTCAAGTCCGCGTTGCTATGGTAACATAAACACACTAGATGAAACATCACTTACCAGCAAAGGGAGCGTGGTCACGGCAGCTATGACCCAGACCACAGCCATGCTAACCATAGCCTTGAACTTTGACTCCTGCGAGTATGTCCGGAGCGGGTAGTAGACAGCCCAGAACCGCTCCAGACTCACCGTTAAGATGATGAGGATGGAGGCCACCGTGACCAGGTTCTCCAGGAACACCACCAGCTTACCTGGCCAAGGAGAACGAGCTGCGCTTAGGTTTTTTTTTTTTTTTCATTTCAATGAATAGATCAGATGTCAAAGTTTTCAGTTGAGTGGTTTCTCAGATGTCAAAGTTTTCAGTTGAGTGGTTTCTCAGATGTCAACGTTTTCAGTTAAGTGGTTTCTCAGATGTCAAAGTTTTCAGTTGAGTGGTTTCTCAGATGTCAAAGTTTTCAGTTGAGTGGTTTCTCAGATGTCAAAGTTTTCAGTTGAGGGGTTCTCAGATGTCAAAGGTTTCAGCTGAGTGGTTTCTCAGATGTCAAAGTTTTCAGTTGAGTGGTTTCTCAGATGTCAAAGTTTTCAGTTGAGTGGTTTCTCAGATGTCAAAGTTTTCAGTTGAGTGGTTTCTCATATATCAAAGGTTTCAGTTCAGTGGTTTCTCAGATGTCAAAGTTTTCAGTTCAGTGGTTTCTCAGACGTCAAAGTTTTCAGTTGAGTGGTTTCTCAGATGTCAAAGTTTTCAGTTGAGTGGTTTCTCAGATGTCAAAGTTTTCAGTTGAGTGGTTTCTCATATGTCAAAGGTTTCAGCTGAGTGGTTTCTCAGATGTCAAAGTTTTCAGTTGAGTGGTTTCTCAGATGTCAAAGTTTTCAGTTGAGTGGTTTCTCAGATGTCAAAGTTTTCAGTTGAGTGGTTTCTCATATATCAAGGTTTTTCAGTTGAGTGGTTTCTCAGATGTCAAAGTTTTCAGTTGAGTGGTTTCTCAGATGTCAAAGTTTTCAGTTGAGTGGTTTCTCAGATGTCAAAGTTTTCAGTTGAGTGGTTTCTCAGATGTCAAAGTTTTCAGTTGAGTGGTTTCTCAGATGTCAAAGTTTTCAGTTGAGTGGTTTCTCAAATGTCAAAGTTTTCAGTTCAGTGGTTTCTCAGATGTCAAAGTTTTCACTTCAGTGGCTACATCAGATGTCAAAGTTTTTTCAGTCCCGTGGCCAAGTCAGATGTCAAAGTTTCCAAGAAGTTCTGTTAGCTTGTGAATGTCTGAGATAGATGTCAGAACAATTGTTCCGTGTGTGATCTTCATAGTTCTATCTGCTCTCATAGATCTACATATCCACTAGTCTAGAGTTGACCAAATGAAAAGAACAAAAAAAAAAACAGCAGGAGACTTTATCTGAAATGAAGAAAAATGTTTCACGAAACGCAAGAGATGACAATGTGGGAGCTACATTCACAGCTTTAGAGAATAAGGCAAACTGCTTGGTCAGGACATAGACATCAGGGCAAAGACACAGACATCCGGACATTGACACAGACATCAGAACATTGACATAAACATCAGGATATTGACACAGACATCAGGGCATTGACATCAGAACATTGACACAGACATCCGGACATTGACACAGACACCAGGACAAAGACACAGACATCAGGACATTGACACAGACATCCGGACATTGACACAGACATCCGGACATTGACACAGCAATCAGGACAAAGACACATACATCTGGACATTGACACAGACATCCGGACATTGACACATACATTAGGACATTGGGGAGCCAATGGTGGGGTGTACTAAACACTCCAAGGTATGGTGACAGCTTTACAAATAAAGAACACAACACAATACTGACGTTTCGGCCTGTGGCCTTCTTCAGAATACAGGGACAACGACAACAAGCGGTGAAGCACAATTACTACATGTTAGATGGTCAAGTGGAGGGCGAGGAAAGTAGGATGCAGAAATAAGAAAAGAGAGAAATGAATATTACATGATGAGAGGTATGATGGGCGTCAAAATATATAAAATAGAAAAAGAGAAAATGTATAATAAATTGTACTTAGCTGAGCTCAGAGCAGGAAAACTGTAATCCGTGCTGAAACAAGTCGAAATGACTAAAAGCGCAGAGAACGTGTATAGAAAGCAACACGTGACAAAGACAGGTCAGTAAAGAGGGCAAAAGGGTCTAATATCGGGAAAACCAAGGGGACACTCCTGGGACACAACAAGCAATACATATAAATCACTCAACAATGGAAGTGAGAGATCACGCGAGAGGTTAAGAGAAAGAAATTGAATGACACGACAAAGTAGTAAACTAGGCAGTGGGTGAGAGAGATGGACTCTACAGAATGGATGGCCTCGAACTGAAAGAGTTGAGAGGTAGGTCAACGAAAGGAAGGATTGGGTACTGGAGGAAGAGATAAGGAGAGGAAGAATAATAAAGCCGGTATAATGAGAAGGGCGATAGAGGGGTGGTCCGGAGGAAGTTAGTCTATCGGGAGGTAGGGAAGTATTAGAGGAGGAGGTATGGAGAGGAGGGATAAGAAGCAGGTATGTGAAAACTGGATAGGGGGAGAGGCGGTAGGTCAGAAGTGAATGGGAAAAGAGAAAGTCTGGAAGAAGTGGAGCAATAAGGGATGGTGTGCAAGAGGTATGAACCATAGGAGGTAAAGAAGTAGGGAAATGATAGAACAAAGGGGGGAATGAAAGTGGGCATCAGGATAAGGGGGATACTGGAATAGTAGGTATAGATGAGTAGTGACTACAAGTGAATAGAGAGGAGAGGGGTGAGCTAGGAGTATATCAGCAGAGGGGTGGTAGGAAGGACGAGGAACAATAGAGGTGGGCAGAGAGATCGTACGTACAGTCCAGGTGGAGAGGTGATATAGTGATAAAGAGGTAAAGGACATGAAGGTAGTCAGAAGAGAAAAAAGTGTGGGGAGGGGGGGTTAGGATGAAGAAGGCAAGATGGGGGTTACTCAAAGAGGATATGAAAAGCAGGGATGGACGAGGAGTAGAGGACCCAAGAAGAGAAATAGGAAGAGAGGTCCATAGGTGGGAGGGTGGAGTCGGAGGCAGGAGGGTCCTCAGAGGGACAGGGATACATTGATGCCACGAGGGGTGAGGCAGCCCCAACGAGCGATCAGACGGTGCTCAAGAGTGAGCCGACTGTGGTGATCAGAGGAGCATGATACTAGGCCAGTTACCAAGACATCAGTCTTACCTCGATGGCCCCTCGAGTTAAAGTGGGCTGCTACAGGAGTGTCCGCTTCTCGGGTGATGTCATTCAAGTGTTCACGGCACCTATCGCCGATTCTTCGACCAGACTGACCGATGTAGGTCAACTTGCATCGCTTGCAAATGATGGCATAAATGATGTTCCGCGATGTGCAAGTGAATCCCTCTCTGATCTCGAAAGGACCATTAGGGAAGAGAACAGTGTCGGTCTGGAGAAAGTGGTCACAAGTTTTACATACTCTCCGGTTGCAGCGGATAGTGCCTCGATGGCTGAAGTGGTCAGCAGGAAGACGGCCCCTGACAAGAAAGTCTCGGAGATTCCGGTCACGTCTAAAGGCCACTAGTGGCGGGTCAGGGAAGAGCAGACGAGTAGTAGGGTCAGATCGGAGAATAGGGAGGTAGCGGTGGATGGTCCTAATAGCGGCGTAGTGGTGAGGGTGATGGGTGAGAGCGAGCACTACTCTATCAGAGGGGGGATGAGTAGAGGGGGTAAGAGCAGACTGACGTGAAGTGAGGAGAACTCGACGCAGGGCAGGGAGGAGAGCTGATTCTGGATAAAGGCGTCGGCGGAAGAAATCAAGCATGAGGTGGGCATTGTGAAGGAAATCTTCATCATCTTGGCAAAGGCGACGAAGTCTGAGAAGCTGAGAATAAGGAAGAGAGTTCTTGCAGGATGTAGGATGAGAGGAGTCGTAGCGGAGGAAACTATGGGAGTCAGTGGCCTTGTAGAAGACCGAGGTGAGAAGATGAGAGGTGCCCAAGGAGACTAGGATGTCCAGGAAAGATACGGAGGAGGTGGAGATGTGGAAGGTGATGTGGATAGAGGGGTGGAAATGTCCGACATATTCGATGAAACGGGAGATCTCATCTTCTGGAAGGTCAGACAGACCAATGCAGTCATCAATGTACCTACGATACATAAGGGGAAGAGGGCCCTGGTAGGTTTGGATGATTTGGTGCTCAAGGTAACCCATGAAGAGACAAGCATAGCTAGGGCCCATTTTAGTGCCCATCGCCACACCGCTGATCTGGGTGAAGAAATTGCCATTGAACTCGAAAGAGTTGAGGTTCAAGACTAATTCTGCTAGACGGAGGAGGACGCCAGTGGCGATGGAAGGTTGGATCCTACGGTCCAGGAAAAACTGAAGAGCTTGAAGGCCGTCGGAGTGGGGAATAGAAGTATACAGGGAGCAGACATCCATCACGAAGAGGCGGTAGTGACGATCAGGAAGGAGGGTGATAGAGGAAAAGATGTTAAGGGCGTCGTTAGTGTCTTTGACATAAGAAGGGAGGCCATAACTATGGGTTGAAAGACACTGTCGAGGAAGTCAGAAATGAGAACCGTAGGACATCCGGGACATTGACACAGACAATAGGGCATTGACAAAGACATCCGGACATTGACACAGACAGCAGGACAGACTTGTAGAGCAGGAAGTGATTTCTTGACGTCTGGTGACGCAACACTGGCTGCTCTCCCTACTTCGTCTCCCTGAGAAATTCACAAGAACCTCCTCGCGTCACGTGGTCTTCTCTAGCTACTCAACCATCCTTTCAGGTCTGTCCTCAGCTACTTTACTCAGCACCTTAATTACCTGACTGAACCTCTCAGAAACTTAACTGAACCTCTTAGAAACCTGACTGAACCTCTCAGAAACTTGATTGAACCTCTCAAAAACCTGACTGCACCTTTCAGAAACCTGAATGAATATCGCAGAAACCTGACTGAACCTCTTAGAGACCTGAATGAATATCGCAGAAACCTGACCGAACCTCTTAGAAACCTGACTGAGCCTCTTAGAAACCTGACTGAATATCGCAGAAACCTGACCGAACCTCTTAGAAACCTGACCGAACCTCTTAGAAACCAGACTGAATATCTCAGAAACATAACTGAACCTCTTAGAAACCTGACTGAATATCGCAGAAACCTGACTGAACCTCTTAGAAACCTGACTGAATATCGCAGAAACCTGATTGAATATCTTAGAAACCTGACTGAGCCTCTTAGAAACCTGATTGAATATCTCAGACACCTGACTGAGCCTCTCATAAACCTGACTGAATATCTTAGAAACCTGATTGAACCTCTCAGAAACTTGACTGAACCTCTTAGAAACCTGACTGCATCTTTCAGAAACCTGACTGAACCTCTCAGAAACCTGACTGAACCTCTCAGAAACCTTATTTAACTGAGCAGCTACCAGACTCAGTTCTGCGGTCCGGATCTTCGATACATCTCGTACAACTGACCGTGGTCCTAGCTGGTCCATTGTCCATCTTCCAACACTTAGTCACCCCCTCAACAAACATCGACTCTCCCTCAACAAACATCGACTCTCCCTCACAACACTTACCCATACCCTCAACAAACATCGACTCTCCCTTACAACACTTACAACCCCTTCAACAAACATCGACTCTCCCTGACAACACTTACCCACCTCTTCAACAAACATCGACTCTCCCTCACAACACATAGCGACCCCCTCAACAAACATCGACTCTCCCTCACAACACTTACCCACCTCTTCAACAAACATCGACTCTCCCTCACAACACTTACCCACCTCCTCAACAAACATCGACTCTCCCTCACAACACTTACCCACCTCCTCAGCAAACATCGACTCTTCCTCACAACACTTGCCCACCCACTCAACAAACATCGACTCTCCCTCACAACACTTACCCACCCCTCAACAAACATTGACTCTCCCTCACAACACTTACCCACCTCCTCAGCAAACATCGACTCTCCCTCACAACACTTACCAACCCCCTCAACAAACATCGACTCTCCCTCACAACACTTACCCACCCCCTCAACAAACATCGACTCTCCCTCACAACACTTACCCACCCACTCAACAAACATCGACTCTCCCTCACAACACTTACCAACCCCCTCAACAAACATCGACTCTCCCTTACAACACTTACCCACCCACTCAACAAACATCGACTCTCCCTCACAACACTTACCAACCTCCTCAACAAACATCGACTCTCCCTCACAACACTTACCAACCCCCTCAACAAACATCGACTCTCCCTCACAATACTTACTCACCCACTCAACAAACATCGACTCTCCCTCACAACACTTACCAACCTCCTCAACATACATCGACTCTCCCTCACAACACTTACCAACCCCCTCAACAAACATCGACTCTCCCTCACAACACTTACTCACCCACTCAACAAACATCGACTCTCCCTCACAACACTTACTCACCCACTCAACAAACATCGACTCTCCCTCACAACACTTACTCACCCACTCAACAAACATCGACTCTCCCTCACAACACTTACTCACCCACTCAACAAACATCGACTCTCCCTCACAACACTTACCAACCCCCTCAACAAACATCGACTCTCCCTCACAACACTTACTCACCCACTCAACAAACATCGACTCTCCCTCACAACACTTACCTACCTCCTCAACAAACATCGACTCTCCCTCACAACACTTACTCACCCACTCAACAAACATCGACTCTCCCTCACAACACTTACTCACCCACTCAACAAACATCGACTCTCCCTCACAACACTTACCAACCCCCTCAACAAACATCGACTCTCCCTCACAACACTTACTCACCCACTCAACAAACATCGACTCTCCCTCACAACACTTACCTACCTCCTCAACAAACATCGACTCTCCCTCACAACACTTACCTACCTCCTCAACAAACATCGACTCTCCCTCACAACACTTACCAACCCCCTCAACATACACCGACTGTCCTTCTCTGTGATCTCCCTGGTCTAGTCGAAGCGATTTAATCTTTCTCCCAATGACCCTACCCTATTAATCCGTCCAACCTGCAGCAGTTATCATGTACCCTGGTACCAGTGGGTGAGCGAGTGGGTTGTTGAACGCCCTTCATGATCCCCAGTTGTCCGTCGCTTACAAGACGCCCACAGGGCACCGAACACAAATTGTCCAAGCCCATGAATATTTGATGACCCGCCTGTGTTGATTGTTGTCTGCGTGAGCTGTAAGACCTAACAAATGTCACTGGCAGGTAGATTCTCATAACGGAGCGCTCCTTCATGGCTGTACTGATAATAGGTTTTAATTGTGTATTATTTTTCTTTTATTCGCTTCAATTTTCGTTTCTCCCCCATTATCTTGAAAGTGCAGGCCTTACTTGCAGTTGTATGTTGTGTCACATGTCAACGCCACGAGACCTCGCCACGGCTCATGATTATGACGCCGACATCACGTGACCTAATTGACATGGACCAAATCAGGAGCCATGACCTCACTCACTTAACTCAACGCTCCCTCCCTGTCTCTCTCTTCAGTATCTTCATCACCTTCTATCTGTTGATACATCTTTCTATCTATTGATACATCTTTCTTTCTGTTGATACATCTTTCTATCTGTTGATACATCTTTTTTTCTGTTGATACATCTTTCTATCTGTTGATACATCTTTCTATCTATTGATACATCTTTCTTTCTGTTGATACATCTTTCTATATATTGATACATCTTTCTTTCTGTTGATACATCTTTCTAGCTGTTGATACATCTTTCTTTCTGTAGATAAATCCTTCTTTCTGTTGATACATCTTTCTATTTATTGATACATCTTTTTTCTGTTGATACATCTTTTTTCTGTTGATACATTTTTTCTATCTATTGATACGTCATTCTTTCTGTTGATACATCTTTCTATCTATTCATACATCATTATTTCTGTTCATACATCTTTCTTTCTATTGATATATTTTTCTAGCTATTTATACATATTTCTTTCTGTTGATACATCATTCTTTCTGTTCATACATATTTCTTTCTATTGATATATTTTTCTATCTGTTGCAGGCTTCTGATGTTTCGTTATCTTGTTGATCTATCTTTTGTACTTTTATCTTGCTACTTTCATATCATATCTATAGAGACACACATAACTCGTCATCATAGTTTTCGAACAAATATAACATCGTCTTTATTGTTGACATCCCCTTCAAAACTTTCACAGCTGGTTCCGTACAATGAACAAATTATAATGTCCTCTTATAATCTAAAAGTTCCTTTATTGTTACTGTTTTGAGCCTATCGGCGATGTATATTCACAAGTAACGCTCGTGATTGTATACAAGTTAACTCTCAATCTTATAGACCTTGAGGTCTTACTTCTAAACCTAAATCACACAAATCTCTGTACGAACTCTATTAGTCAAACTCCTGATTTCCTTACTCTAACTTCAGGCAGGTTCACTACTATCTCCTGCTCATCTGACCGGTTTCCACTCAAGAGCTACCTGGGTGGAAGGAGAAGCAAAAAGACGACCGTTTTAATCTGCCTGACTCTGAATTCTATCTTCTGCCTTGAGGCAGGTATCTAATCTCCTTTGCTCTCGTCTACTATTTCTGTCTAGTATCTGCCCTCCACTGGCTTCGTGGGCGAAAAAGGTTAACCGTCTGTAAGTGCTGAGTCTCGAGTTTAAGTCTAAGTATAAGTGTGTCCTGTGTCTGTCTAAATCTTCTCCGGGTCTTTTTGTGTCCATCTTAACCACTCCCCCTGGCTAAGGATCATGGGAATCTAATCTATACACGGCTTATCTTTCGTCCGCCTCCAATCACTATTTAATTAACTCCGCCCTTCTAATTATGTCAATAGTCTCATTGCTTTAGGAGTCCTGTCGACACCTGTCAATCTTCCTAAGCTTCGTTCCCTACCAACTAAAACTTACGATGGTCTTCGATCACGCGCGGTGATTCTTTGATCTTCAAGTCAGAGAGAACTCAAAGCGTTTCCCACCGCTGAACATAAAGATGTCCCGGCCTCGGTGAGTCTCTTGATTACATCCCTTGGCGGCTTAAATCAGAATGTTTCAGGGCTGGACTAGCTATCTCATATCAGCAGGTGTCGGGAGTCCATCGGCCGCTTCGTTGCGTTATGTAACTTTGTCGGCAAGCGTAAAACATGTCTGGATTTCTACGTTCAGGTTGAACACCTATTCGTACTTTCTTGCAGTTTTATAGTTGGTTACGCCACAGCGTCTGGGTTCGGTAGACTAACTTCTCCTTCCTAATCCTTAAGTCTTCATTTTCATTCTACGCTGCCTAAAACTGTTGTACCTCTTATCATCGTCGTATCATTCTATTTTTCCTCTGTCGATCGTCATTTTCTTCAACTCTTCCCATTATCCTTTATGGCTGAGTCACACTGTAACAACATCTTTCTATCTGTTGATACATCTTTCTATCTATTGATACATCTTT
Organism: Megaustenia siamemsis; assembly: GCA_032433765.1. NCBI lineage: Eukaryota > Metazoa > Mollusca > Gastropoda > Stylommatophora > Ariophantidae > Megaustenia > Megaustenia siamemsis. The sequence continues at coordinate 192,432,281 of JAVIAB010000092.1, forward strand.
CTATCTATTTATACATCTTTCTATCTATTGATACATATTTCTATCTATTGATACATCTTTCTATCTATTTATACATCTTTCTGTCTATCGATACATCATTCTATCTATTGATACATATTTCTATCTATTGATAGATCTTTCTATCTATTGATACATCTTTCTATCTATTGACACATCTTTCTATCTATCGATACATCATTCTATCCGTTGATATATCTTTCTATCTATCGATAGATCTTTCTATCTATTGACACATCTTTCTATCTATTGATAGATCTTTCTATCTATTACACATATTTCTATGTATCGATACATATTTCTATCTATTGATAAATCTTTCTATCTATTGATACATCTTTCTATCTAATGGTAGATCTGTCTATCTATTATTAAATCGTTCTATCTATTGCTAGATCTTTCTACCTATTACTAGATCTTTCTATCTATTGCTAGATCAGATCTTTCTATCTGTTGCTATATCTTTCTATCTATTGCTAGATCTTTCTATCTATTACTGGATCTTTCTATCTGTTGCTATATCTTTCTATCTGTTGCTAGATCTTTCTATCTATTGCTAGATATTTCTATCTATTACTAGATCTTTCTATCTATTGCTAGACGTTTCTATCTGTTACTAGATCTTTCTATCTGTTGCTAGATCTTTCTATCTGTTGCTAGATCTTTCTATCTATTACTAGATCTTTCTATCTGTTACTAAATCTTTCTATTTATTGCTAGATATTTCTATCTATTACTAGATCTTTCTGTCTATTGCTAGATCTTTCTATCTATTGCTGGATCTTTATATCTGTTGCTAGATCTTTATATCTAATGGTAGATCTGTCTATCTATTGCTAGATCTTTCTATATATTGACACATATTTCTATGTTTTGACACATCTTTCTTTCTAATGGTAGATCTGTCTATCTATTGCTAGATCTTTCTATCTATTACTTGTTTGATACAATCGTACATTGCGATGACCTTGACACACGGAACTCACGGAAACAAGACGAACACATCAGCCTCCATTCATCCATTGTGTAAATCCACTTGGGCATCGAGCACCAGCCTAGCGGCGACTGGTGACTTACTTCGTGATTAATAGCAGTCTTTCTTACCAATGTAATTCATCAACTTGTAGGCCCCTGTAATTATGCTAATAGTTCTATCTACTTATCTCAGAACTGTTCCTTAGTGGTATAAATGTGTGTACCCTCAGTAACTCTATGACTCAGTTCACACAACCTCTGGTATCCTCAGAAAGTTCGACCCACACCATCTCTTGCTATCTCTCTCCGCTACTGAATCACATAGCTTGTTACGACTCACCGTTCCGCGTTCGGTCGACAAATGTACGCTCTCTAATTCTTTATATCCTTTATTATTCTACTTCAGCTACAACTTAGTCATCTTGCATTCTTCTTCTTCTGGATTGGTCACAATATCACAATGCAACTAATTCTTGAACAAACAACACCACGAGTGGGCCATGCAACTAATTCTTGAACAAACAACACCACGAGTGGGCCATGCAACTAATTCTTGAACAAACAACACCACGAGTGGGCCATGCAACTAATTCTTGAACAAACAACACGACGAGTGGGCCAAGCAACTAATTCTTGAACAAACAACACGACGAGTGGGCCATGCAACTAATTCTTGAACAAACAACACGACGAGTGGACCATGCAACTAATTCTTGAACAAACAACACGACGAGTGGGCCAAGTAACTAATTCTTGTATAAACAAAACGACGAGTGGGCCATGCAACTAATTCTTGAACAACCAACACCACGAGTGGGCCAAGCAACTAATTCTTGAACAACCAACACCACGAGTGGGCCAAGCAACTAATTCTTGAACAAACAACACGACGAGTGGACCATGCAACTAATTCTTGAACAAACAACACGACGAGTGGGCCAAGCAACTAATTCTTGAACAACCAACACCACGAGTGGGCCAAGCAACTAATTCTTGAACAAACAACACGACGAGTGGACCATGCAACTAATTATTGAACAAACAACACGACGAGTGGGCCAAGCAACTAATTCTTGAACAAACAACACGACGAGTGGGCCATGCAACTAATTCTTGTATAAACAACATGACGAGTGGGTCATGCAACTAAATCAACAGATCAACCGATACGATAATTACCAGATTCAACAGATCAACCGATACGATAATTACCAGATACAACAGATCAACCAATACGATAATTACCACATTCAACAGATCAACCGATACGATAATTACCAGACACAACAGATCAACCGATACGATAATTACCAGATACAACAGATCAACCGATACGATAATTACCAGATACAACAGATCAACCGATACGATAACTGTCACATTCAACAGATCAATTGAGACTGCGGTGAGTACAAACAAATCTGTTTAGTGTGAGTGGTAGTTCGACGCCACCACGTGACTGCCAGACCGCCGTTCTAGCTACAGAACAAACATCAGCCAAGGTTGGAAGTCAACAAGTTGTTGTTGATTAGTGCCCCATCGTTGGAACGAGTCTCGCGACCAAATACATCTTTCTGTGAATGGATGATATGACAGGAGAGTGTCCGCCCCGAGCCAGATCTCAAATAAATCATTTTACGTCATCGGCTAAAAGTGCAATCCCAGTTTATCTAGCCCTCCCATTGATGTCATCTTGTTTGATATACACTTATCTTTTATACGTCCTTTACCACTGTCTCTCTCTCTCTCTCTCTCTCTCTCTCTCTCTCTCTAGCCCCGCCATTGATGTTGTCTTGCTCACTCTACACTTATCTTTTATACGTCCTTTACCACTCTCTCTCTCTCTCTCTCTCTCTCTCTCTAGCCCCGCCATTGATGTTGTCTTGCTCACTCTACACTTATCTTTTATACGTCCTTTACCACTCTCTCTCTCTCTCTCTCTAGCCCCGCCATTGATGTTGTCTTGCTCACTCTACACTTATCTTTTATACGTCCTTTACCACTCTCTCTCTCTCTCTCTCTCTCTCTCTCTCTCTCTCTCTAGCCCCGCCATTGATGTTGTCTTGCTCACTCTACACTTATCTTTTATACGTCCCTTACCATTCTCTCTCTCTCTCTCACACTCTCTCTCTCTCTCTCACACACACTCTCTCTCTCTCTCTCTCTCTAACCCTTCCCCCATCCCACCCGTCCCACAGTAAGAGGGCCGCCACTTCCACAAGAAGGGAAGACAACACAGAGACATGGTCGGTTCCCTGGGAAGAAGAGCTGACATGAAGGTCAAGGAAAATGTGACGTTTGGCCTCCCTGGGCAGATGTTGCGGTTCCTTTGACCTTCGTAATGACCTTCACAGAATCACACTAGTACGTGTCAGCAATCACAGATGTTCATATGTTTAATGTGAAACAAATCACTGACATATATTTGTGAATGTGAAACAAATCACTGACATATATATGTGAATGTGAAACAAATCACTGACATATATATGTGAATGTGAAACAAATCACTGATATATATATGTGAATGTGAAACAAATCACTGACATATATTTGTGAATGTGAAACAAATCACTGATATATATATGTGAATGTGAAACAAATCACTGACATATATACCCGAGTGTAAACAATCCCAGCTACCAACACATACATGTAACATACAGGCACACACGTATGCAACTGATTCGGCAAGCCCACCTCTCCCCTTTTTTTCGCACACACACACACAGATGTCACAGTTCGATAATATACATAAATATCTCATACACAAACACACACACATCAAGTTAAAAAACGAGGTGACTTTAGCCACGAGTTAGTTCGCTGACCCAGTGTGTCACGTGTTCTCAGTTCTATCCTAGAACTATGTTCTAGCTTATAACAAAGAACATGAAGAACAATTTCTATTAGAGGAGGTTGTTGCTGACGCAAGATAGAGAATGTGGAACCAAGGCTGTAGAGCCGTTAGCAGAAATAGATTCTTGTGTCTTTGATTCAACATTTTACATTGTCATATTCAGTTTCAGTAAATTCGAATTAATTATTAGGGTTTTCTCAATTTTATTAAAGTCTTTGGTTGATAAGTGGACACGTTGCTATTGTCTCTTAGGTCAAAAATCTAATTTTAGTAACATATCAGGTCAAAGTCAAGACATACTAGACAACCTACATACATCCTTCACGACACACTAGACAACCGGCATACAGCCCTCATGACACAGTAGACAACCTACATACAGCCATCAAGACACACTCGACAACCTACATACATCCTTCACGACACACTAGACAACCTGCATACATGATACCTATGATGGCTATAACGACATTGCATACGTGTCTCATACAACGACATGACACCTGTGACTGCTACAACGACATGACACCTATGACTGCTACAACGACATGACACCTGTGACTGTTACAACGACATGACACCTATGACTGCTACAACGACATGACACCTGTGACTGCTACAACGACATGACACCTATGACTGCTACAACGACATGACACCTGTGACTGCTACAACGACATGACACCTGTAACTGTTACAACGACATGACACATGTAACTGCTACAACGACATGACACCTGTGACTGTTACAACGACATGACACCTGTGACTGCTACAACGACATGACACATGTGACTGCTACAACGACATGACACCTGTAACTGCTACAACGACATGACACCTGTGACTGCTACAACGACATGACACCTGTGTCTGATACAACGACATGACACCTGTGTCTCATACAACGACATGACACCTGTGACTGCTACAACGACATGACACATGTAACTCCTACAACGACATGACACCTGTGACTGCTACAACGACATGACACCTGTGACTGCTACAACGACATGACACATGTGACTGCTACAACGACATGACACCTGTGACTGCTACAACGACATGACACATGTGACTGCTACAACGACATGACACCTGTGACTGCTACAACGACATGACACCTATAACTGCTACAACGACATGACACCTGTGACTGCTACAACGACATGACACCTATAACTGCTACAACGACATGACACCTGTGACTGCTACAACGACATGACACATGTAACTGCTACAACGACATGACACATGTAACTGTTACAACGACATGACACCTGTGACTGTTACAACGACATGACACCTGTGACTGTTACAACGACATGACACCTATGACTGCTACAACGACATGACACATGTAACTGTTACAACGACATGACACCTATGACTGCTACAACGACATGACACCTGTGACTGCTACAACGACATGACACATGTAACTGCTACAACGACATGACACATGTAACTGTTACAACGACATGACACCTATGACTGCTACAACGACATGACACCTATGACTGCTACAACGACATGACACCTATGACTGCTACAACGACATGACACCTATGACTGCTACAACGACATGACACATGTAACTGTTACAACGACATGACACATGTAACTGTTACAACGACATGACACATGTAACTGTTACAACGACATGACATCTATGACTGCTACAACGACATGACACCTGTAACTGCTACAACGACATGACACCTATGACTGCTACAACGACATGACACCTATGACTGCTACAACGACATGACACCTGTGACTGTTACAACGACATGACACATGTAACTGTTACAACGACATGACACCTGTGACTGCTACAACGACATGACACATGTAACTGTTACAACGACATGACACCTATGACTGCTACAACGACATGACACCTGTAACTGCTACAACGACATGACACATGTAACTGTTACAACGACATGACACCTATGACTGCTACAACGACATGACACATGTAACTGTTACAACGACATGACACATGTAACTGTTACAACGACATGACACATGTAACTGCTACAACGACATGACACATGTAACTGTTACAACGACATGACACATGTAACTGCTACAACGACATGACACCTGTGACTGCTACAACGACATGACACCTATGACTGCTACAACGACATGACACCTATGACTGCTACAACGACATGACACCTATGACTGCTACAACGACATGACACCTATGACTGCTACAACGACATGACACCTGTAACTGTTACAACGACATGACACCTATGACTGCTACAACGACATGACACCTGTAACTGCTACAACGACATGACACCTATGACTGCTACAACGACATGACACATGTAACTGTTACAACGACATGACACCTATGACTGCTACAACGACATGACACCTATGACTGCTACAACGACATGACACCTATGACTGCTACAACGACATGACACCTATGACTGCTACAACGACATGACACCTATGACTGCTACAACGACATGACACCTATGACTGCTACAACGACATGACACATGTAACTGCTACAACGACATGACACCTGTGACTGTTACAACGACATGACACATGTAACTGTTACAACGACATGACACCTGTGACTGCTACAACGACATGACACATGTAACTGTTACAACGACATGACACCTATGACTGCTACAACGACATGACACCTGTAACTGCTACAACGACATGACACATGTAACTGTTACAACGACATGACACCTATGACTGCTACAACGACATGACACATGTAACTGTTACAACGACATGACACATGTAACTGTTACAACGACATGACACATGTAACTGCTACAACGACATGACACATGTAACTGTTACAACGACATGACACATGTAACTGCTACAACGACATGACACCTGTGACTGCTACAATGACATGACACCTGTAACTGCTACAACGACATGACACATGTAACTGCTACAACGACATGACACCTGTGACTGCTACAATGACATGACACCTGTAACTGCTACAACGACATGACACCTGTGACTGCTACAACGACATGACACCTGTAACTGTTACAACGACATGACACCTATGACTGCTACAACGACATGACACCTGTAACTGCTACAACGACATGACACATGTAACTGTTACAACGACATGACACATGTAACTGTTACAACGACATGACACCTGTAACTGCTACAACGACATGACACATGTAACTGTTACAACGACATGACACATGTAACTGTTACAACGACATGACACATGTAACTGTTACAACGACATGACACCTGTAACTGCTACAACGACATGACACATGTAACTGTTACAACGACATGACACATGTAACTGTTACAACGACATGACACCTGTAACTGCTACAACGACATGACACCTGTAACTGCTACAACGACATGACACATGTAACTGTTACAACGACATGACACCTGTGACTGCTACAACGACATGACACATGTAACTGCTACAACGACATGACAACAGTGACTGCTACAACGACATGACACCTGTGACTGCTACAATGACATGACACCTGTGACTGCTACAACGACATGACACCTGTGACTGCTATAACGACATGACATACGTACCTTATACAATGACATGACACCTGTGACTGCTACAACGACATGACACCTGTGACTGCTACAACGACATGACATACGTACCTTATACAATGACATGACACCTGTGACTGCTACAACGACATGACACCTGTGACTGCTACAACGACATGACACCTGTGACTGCTACAACGACATGACACCTGTAACTGCTACAACGACATGACACCTGTGACTGCTACAACGACATGACACCTGTGACTGCTACAACGACATGACACCTGTGACTGCTACAACGACATGACACCTGTGACTGTTACAACGACATGACACATGTAACTGTTACAACGACATGACACCTGTGACTGCTACAACGACATGACACCTGTGACTGTTACAACGACATGACACCTGTAACTGTTACAACGACATGACACATGTAACTGTTACAACGACATGACACATGTAACTGTTACAACGACATGACACCTGTAACTGCTACAACGACATGACACATGTAACTGTTAAACGACATGACACATGTAACTGTTACAACGACATGACACATGTAACTGCTACAACGACATGACACATGTAACTGTTACAACGACATGACACCTATGACTGCTACAACGACATGACACCTGTAACTGCTACAACGACATGACACATGTAACTGTTACAACGACATGACACATGTAACTGTTACAACGACATGACACCTGTAACTGCTACAACGACATGACACATGTAACTGTTACAACGACATGACACATGTAACTGTTACAACGACATGACACATGTAACTGCTACTACGACATGACACCTGTAACTGCTACAACGACATGACACATGTAACTGTTACAACGACATGACACATGTAACTGTTACAACGACATGACACATGTAACTGTTACAACGACATGACACATGTAACTGCTACAACGACATGACACATGTAACTGCTACAACGACATGACACCTGTGACTGCTACAACGACATGACACCTGTGACTGCTACAACGACATGACATACGTACCTTATACAATGACATGACACCTGTGACTGCTACAACGACATGACATACGTACCTTATACAATGACATGACACCTGTGTCTGCTACAACGACATGACATACGTACCTTATACAATGACATGACACCTGTGACTGCTACAACGACATGACACCTGTGACTGCTAAACGACATGACATACGTACCTTATACAATGACATGACACCTGTGACTGCTACAATGACATGACACCTGTGACTGCTACAACGACATGACACCTGTGACTGCTAAACGACATGACACCTGTGTCTGCTAAACGACATGACACCTGTGACTGCTACAACGACATGACACCTGTGACTGCTACAACGACATGACACCTATGGCTGCTACAACGACATGACACCTATGGCTGCTACAACGACATGACACCTATGACTGCTACAACGACATGACACCTGTGGCTGCTACAATGACATGACACCTATGACTGCTACAATGACATGACACCTATGACTGCTACAACGACATGACACCTGTGACTGCTACAACGACATGACACCTGTGACTGCTACAACGACATGACACCTGTGACTGCTATAATGTTTCCCGCCAAAGCGTAACCAACACCTACAGAAACACACGCGGGCCGCGTTAATGACTTTAGCAGGTACTCGTCAAATACCCCGTTTCTCTTTGAAATTTTTCGCTTGAGTAACTTATACCAACCTAGTCGTCTATATATTTGCTGCGCTAATGAGTTTAACACCTGAGCGGCAGACGGACATTAAAGGATAAATTGAGCGCGTGCCCGTGGTCTCATCATTGACCGCTGGGGCGCGCTAATGAGTTTATCAGCTGTCTAGTGTTGTGGCGTTGTTTTAGAGAGACGGTAAATTAATGTACTATGACATTCTTTTAGTGTGCTTATGTCAGAGGCGTAAATTTCATGAGTAGTAGTAGTATGTTATATTAGTGTTGTTTTGACAGGGGGACGTAAGTAACTTTCATGAGTAGTAGAGTTAGGACTTGGCCTGTACTAGAATTCCATCCTTCCCTCCATTGTAAATTGTAGTTAAAGTAGTAGTATTTATTGTTGTAGTAGCAGTAGTTGTTGTAGTAGAAGTACTAGTAGTAGTAGTTGTAGTAGTAGTAGTAGTAGTTGCTGTAGTTGTTGTAGTAGTTGTAGTGGTAGTTGTGAAACTAGCATGACTTTCGTTTAATAGAGTTATGACAGAGGCGTAACTTTCGTGAGTAGTAGAGTTGAGACTTGGTGAGGTAGCCCTCATGATTTTAGATTTTATATTACCATTTTCTGTTAGTAGGGTTATATCAGGGGCGTGACTGTCATTTAGTACAGTTAAATGACAGAGGCATATCGTTCATGTTTGATAATACTTTCGCTTAGTGGGGTTATGACAGGGCCGTGACTTTCTTTTAGTAGAGTTATGACAGCGGCGTAACTTTTATGGTTGGCAATACTTTCGTTTAGTGGGGGTTATGACAGGGGCGTAACGTTCATGCGTAGTAGAGTTAGGAGTTGGGTGTACTAGAATTTTATGGAAGTGATCGACTTTACATCTGATCCATCTAGTGACCACGGTCGTCTTCCTTTCTTGTAGCCATGGTTGGTAATACTTTCGTTTAGTGGGGCTTATGACACGAACGTGACTTTTTCATGTGTAGTACGATATATGACAGTCTTATAGTTATTTTTATTCATGACAACTTTAATGTAGGCCTAAAATTTCTTTGAAACCAATGGTAACATACAACTTACTCAGTGCTTGGCCAACTAATGTCCAAGGTCGTGCTAGTGAGTTTAACACCTGACCGGTAATAAAATTTCAGGGACGTAATCTCCTTGAGGGGTTCTGCGATTAACTTTCTGGACCTTGTGACTAAGCATTTTTCTGAATTGAACAGCTGAATGGTAGAAATAAATTTATGTGGAAATACACACGAGTCTAGACCATGCGCATCATCGAGTTTCAGCGATAAAACCAACTATGTCGACAAGAAGTATTCAGATGAAGCCTAAACGGGTGTAGAAAAACAGGAAAAGGCAAGGGACAAAATTTCCGTGGGAAGGCCAGAGTCATAACCATCAAAGGGATAGAAGACCTAGAGAACACACCCTGATATCGATCGAATTTAGTGAGCTTGAATGATGGAAGAGCAACCTGAGTGACTACTCGAACAAAGGACTCTGATAGTGTCATAGAACTGGCACTGGTGTCTTCTACTTTTGTATTGGTTTGTAAGCATGTACTAGGATTCCGCGAAAGTTATCACTATTCATGTGTCTTCGTATTTGCGAAAGGCAGAAATAGAAGCCAGAAAACCAAGTGTAGAAGTTGAGGAAGCTTGGAGGCTGTTTCCTGCAAGAAGAACATGAACAGAAAAATCACTAGGTACATTACGACCCCTTCATCAGAGCATACATAACTACACAGCTACTTACTACTGCTACCAAAATCAAAAGGGATTCTGCGCTGAAGACTCAGAAGGGAAGGCCATAAGTCTACGAGGGAAGCTCTGAAGACTCAGAGGGGAACACATAAGTCTACGAGGGAAGCTCAAAGTTGATGCCACCGATGAGTGTTTTAGTATAATATGTTTGGCTAAAGAACCACGAGTCGTATACGTGTGTTGACAAATGTAACAAATGTGTCGAATAAGGAGATGAGCACCACAAGTGTGCTCCAACAAACCACCGCGCCATTTAAACTTCTTTAAACACAATGGACACAGCTGTTCAGAAGATACCTTATTATGAGAAACCATCTGGAGAAAATCAAATAACCATTTGTCAATAATATTTGTGACGCCTAGTTTAAATTCATTAAACAACAATCTCAACAATACTTATCATACCTACTTTAAACACATCAATAAAATTGAATAACCTTTTATCGATAAGCCTTAACATACGATCTTTAAAAGAAAACAGAACAAAACTATTCCAACTTACAATGTAATATATAGTCTCAATCCTATAGAATGAACAGTAATATGAAAATAAACTTCCTTGAATCAACTAAACTTATAACATGAAATTCCTCATTTCTAGTTTTAATATAATCTGGTAACAGACATCTGAATTAACCAATCAGGAAGGAGCATTAGCATGGGAGGCGGAGCAAAGAAATGACTGACATTGGATTATAACCAATCAGAAGAGAGCATTAGTATGAAAGGCACAGTGATTAACCAATCAGAGAAGAGAGTAACTTTGGAAATGGTTCCAGTTCCATCATAAGGTAATTGAATTGTTCGGGTTCTCATCGAGGATCGTGGGCATTTCTGGTCACAAGGTCATAGAATGTGTTTGGATAAACTTATGAATGAATTTGTATTCCTGGGTATTGATATTATTCATACATATGATAAGACGTGTAAGAAACATTCCAAGTCTTATAATGCGATGGCTAAAATAGTATATACATTATCGGAGAGAAATGATCTGTTATTTACTGGAATAATTCAGAGAGTCGATGGTCATGATATTTACGCCACGTTTGTAACCGTCGTTATCGAGATACTTTCAGACCGAATTCTCAAATTCGGTCGCTTTGTCGTTCTTATATACCCTCGCCTATCGATTAGTTAAGAATCATGTCAAAGATATGTTCGATTCCGATTCCGACATTTGTGATTTAGAGAAGGATTTTGGTATTTGTACCGGTGTTATCATAGGAAAAGAATTTGGAGAGTGGTTACTAAAAGAAGGTGGTTTGGAAAATTTTCTAGACTTCTCTAACGAAGAAGATACAAAACTGGACTCTACTTCGCAACAGCCTTTGCTCATTAAGAGTTTTACCTATAATTTTTTATATGTGAGAGTTTTTATATTTTCCCTAATAAAAGTTTGGTAACCACACAGCATTTGTTACTGCATTACAGTATTGTTTACCAGGTCACAACACCCCTCACACTGATGATGAGGGTTGTCTTGTAGTAGGCCTGCGATTTTAATAAGAATGTTTTGCTCCAGCTTTGAATTCTGAAATTTTCACAAAAAGAGATGGTGTTACTCATCCCCCTTATAATGGGAATGTTGAGTTACTAAAAATAGAACTGATCTCTGATGCCATACAAATGATGAGTTACTAAAAATAGAACTGATCTCTGATGCCATACACATGATGAGTTACTAAAAATAGATTTTGACCTATGATGCAATGCCCGAGGAGTTACTAAAAATATATATTTACCAATGATGAAATACCAACGTGTCCCCTTATCAATCAAAGACTTTAATACAACTGAGAAAACCCTAATAAAGAATTAGAATTTACTAAAAGAATTTACGCATGATGATAGTTAGGAATGTCTAAATGATTAATGAAAATATTCATACAACACTAGAAAAAATCAAAAACACCACATTGAAAGACTATGCCTAAAGTTCACGCCCCTATCACAACACTACTAAAGAAAAGTACTACCACTCAAGACGGTTACGCCCATGACACAACTCTACACAGAAAGTGGTAACAAACATGAAAATTATATTTCTGAAAAAAGCCACTAAAAGAAAATAGTACCCCTAACCATCTTTTGATGGATATTCCTATGAAACTATTAAAAATAGTAAATTTAACCGCTAGGCTCACCCCAGACTTTATAGTAGACATTGCCATATCAAGAAATTACTTAAAAAAGCACTTTCATGATTTTTATTCCCGACCAATTTTTTATGGATACACCTATGAAACTATTTAAAATAGTAAATTTACACTCTAGGCTTACCCCAAACTTTATATTAGACATCCCTGTATCATGAATTTACTTAAAAAGCCACTTATATGTTTCTTAACCTCCATCCATTTTTATGGCTACGCCTATGAAATCGATAAAAAATTTAAAGTTAACTTCTAGGCTTACCCTAAACTTTATTTTAGACACCCCGTATCAAGAATTTACTTTAAAAAGCACTTTTATTATTTTTACCCACAACCACTTTTTGATGGCTACGCCTATGAAATCGATAAAAGATTTAAACTTACACTCTAGGCTTACCCCAAACTTTATATTTGACACGCCCATGTATCAAATTTGCAAAAAAAAAATCAACTAAAATTAGTAGTGAAGGTACACCATTATACACCGACCGGAAAAAAAATGTACTCATATAGAAAAAAAATGTGACTTTTTGTCGGGTAGACTAACTATATAAGGAATAATGTGCCTTAAAGCAACATTTGTTTTATGAAATGCTGGTACTTCACTACTCTCCATATTCCCTATACGTCACTTGGGTTAACGGGGCTCTTGACTTGACTTTTTACTGTTGGAAGTTCGTTTAGTGCCATGAACAGAATAATGTGTTCGTAACCTTACACCATATCACAGAGTACACACGCGTGAAAGACATCGCCAACGATAGCTATTTTTTTAGGTAGCATAGTTGGCAGTGTGCTCTAACGATAGTTTCTCGTGGCAAGGCGCTGTGTTCATTGTTTCGATCCTGCCTCGAGCTGCCTTGTGTTCATTGTTTTTGTCTGTTGTTAATTATTTGTTTTTTTTTCCCCGAGTGCTGTAAACATAGCACTTCCCCTGAAAGGATTCGCTGATCTATCGTCTCGGAAGTTTCTCTCCATTAAAATATTCATTTATTTTGGTTTGTCTATAGGAGGTAGTTGACTGCATGACTGGATGACTGGATGACTGGATGACTGCATGACTGGATGACTGCATGACTGCATGACTGGATGACTGGATGACTGCATGACTGGATGACTGCATGACTGTTGACAGAGAAGAGATTCCACGTGAAGAATTCTTATGTCTCGAACGCTGGACCATTTATAAACACAGGAGAGTACGTCTGATTTAACCTTAACAAGTGAGATACGACAGGCGAGTGAGAGATTCTATAGGTAAGCGAGAGATGCTACAGGTGAGTGAGGGAGGCTACAGGTGAGTGAGAGATTCTATAGGTAAGCGAGAGATGCTACAGGTGAGTGAGGGATGCTACAGGTGAGTGAGGGATGCTACAGGTGAGTGAGGGATGCTACAGGTGAGTGAGAGATGCTACAGGTGAGTGAGGGATGCTACAGGTGAGTGAGAGATGCTACAGGTGAGTGAGGGATGCTACAGGTGAGTGTGAGATGCTACAGGTGAGTGAGGGATGCTACAGGTAAGCGAGAGATGCTACAGGTGAGTGAGGGATGCTACAGGTGAGTGAGGGATGCTACAGGTGAGTGAGGGATGCTACAGGTGAGTGAGGGATGCTACAGGTGAGTGAGAGATGCTACAGGTGAGTGAGGGATGCTACAGGTGAGTGAGAGATGCTACAGGTGAGTGAGAGATGCTACAGGTGAGTGTGAGATGCTACAGGTGAGTGAGGGATGCTACAGGTGAGTGGGAGATGCTACATGTGAGTGATGGATGCTACAGGTAAGCGAGAGATGCTACAGGTGAGTGAGGGATGCTACCGGTGAGTGAGGGATGCTACAGGTGAGTGAGAGATGCTACAGGTGAGTGAGAGATGCTACAGGTGAGTGAGGGATGCTACAGGTGAGTGAGAGATGCTACAGGTGAGTGAGAGATGCTACAGGTGAGTGTGAGATGCTACAGGTGAGTGAGGGATGCTACAGGTGAGTGAGAGATGCTACAGGTGAGTGAGGGATGCTACAGGTAAGCGAGAGATGCTACAGGTGAGTGAGGGATGCTACAGGTGAGTGAGGGATGCTACAGGTGAGTGTGAGATGCTACAGGTGAGTGAGGGATGCTACAGGTGAGTGTGAGATGCTACATGTGAGTGATGGATGCTACAGGTAAGCGAGAGATGCTACAGGTGAGTGAGGGATGCTACCGGTGAGTGAGGGATGCTACAGGTGAGTGAGAGATGCTACAGGTGAGTGAGAGATGCTACAGGTGAGTGAGGGATGCTACAGGTGAGTGAGAGATGCTACAGGTGAGTGAGAGATGCTACAGGTGAGTGTGAGATGCTACAGGTGAGTGAGGGATGCTACAGGTGAGTGTGAGATGCTACAGGTGAGTGATGGATGCTACAGGTAAGCGAGAGATGCTAAAGGTGAGTGAGGGATGCTACAGGTGAGTGAGGGATGCTACAGGTGAGTGAGAGATGCTACAGGTGAGTGAGAGATGCTACAGGTGAGTGAGAGATGCTACAGGTGAGTGAGGGATGCTACAGGTGAGTGAGGGATGCTACCGGTGAGTGAGGGATGCTACAGGTGAGTGAGAGATGCTACAGGTGAGTGAGGGATGCTACAGGTGAGTGAGAGATGCTACAGGTGAGTGAGAGATGCTACAGGTGAGTGTGAGATGCTACAGGTGAGTGAGGGATGCTACAGGTAAGCGAGAGATGCTACAGGTGAGTGAGAGATGCTACAGGTGAGTGTGGGATGCTACAGGTGAGTGTGAGATGCTACAGGTGAGTGAGAGATAATACAGGTAAGTGAGAGTTACGACAGGTAAGTGAGAGATACTACAGGTAAATTAGAGATGTTACAGGTGAGTGTGAGATACTATTGAGGACTTGAAATTATCTTTCCTTCAAATGTTTTCCCCACCTCCCCTCCCTCCCGAGTAGAAAAATCCCCCCCCCTCCCGGCCTCCGGTCATTTATTTTTCTTTAAAAAAAAACACTGAAGTATCGAATGTGTTTTAACGTGGGCAACGATAACAATATCAGGGGATGCTGTCTCTTAATGTAGGTGTTGCTAACAGAATAGCTCGACTACATATATATATATATATATATATATATATAGGCATATATATATATATAGAGAGAGAGAGAGAAAGAGAGAGAGAGTGAGAGAGTGAGAGAGAGAGAGAGAGAACAATGATAACAAAAGTGTTTTTGTTCTATAAAAATTGGCGATTGAGTTATGTACAGAATGTCAAGGTCACTGCGAGAAAGTCAAAATGAGGGCTGCTAATTAAGTTCGATCACGTGGTAAGCTTGAGTCCAGCTTGAATGTACTTCCTGTCTACAGAATCCAATGTTGCGACTTTCTCGCTTCCGGCGTGGTCCTAGCAACCTCAAGGAGTTGATTGTATGGACCAAACAGTTCGAGTGGGGGGGGGGGGGGGGGGTGTGGAGATTAGTTTGTGTATATATGTTTGTGTATGTGTATGTCGCACTTCTGTCTGAATTAGACATGTTGCCTTGCACTGCTAAAATATTTGTTTTATATCGCCCTAGGGTGATATGATACTTGTATCAAACACCTCAAGTCTGTGTTATATCGCCCTAGGGTGATATGATACTTGTATCAAACACCTCAAGTCTGTGTTATATCGCCCTAGGGTGATATGATACTTGTATCAAACACCTCAAGTCTGTGTTATATCGCCCTAGGGTCATATGATACTTGTATCAAACATCTCAAGTCTGTGTTATATCGCCCTAGGGTCATATGATACTTGTATCAAACACCTCAAGTCTGTGTTATATCGCCCTAGGGTCATATGATACTTGTATCAAACACCTCAAGTCTGTGTTATATCGCCCTAGGGTCATATGATACTTGTATCAAACATCTCAAGTCTGTGTTATATCGCCCTAGGGTCATATGATACTTGTATCAAACACCTCAAGTATGTGTTATATCGCCCTAGGGTCATATGATACTTGTATCAAACACCTCAAGTCTGTGTTATATCGCCCTAGGGTCATATGATACTTGTATCAAACATCTCAAGTCTGTGTTATATCGCCCTAGGGTCATATGATACTTGTATCAAACACCTCAAGTCTGTGTTATGTTGCCCTTGAGTGAACGAGACAAATGTCATGTACAGTAACACGTCCATTCAGTGAAAGAGACAAATGTCATGTACAGTAACACGTCCATTCAGTGAAAGAGACAAATGTCATGTACAGTAACACGTCCATTCAGTGAACGAGACAAATGTCATGTACAGTAACACGTCCATTCAGTGAAAGAGACAAATGTCATGTACAGTAACACGTTCATTCAGTGAACGAGACAAATGTCATGTACAGTAACACTCCATTCAGTGAACGAGACAAATGTCATGTACAGTAACACGTCCATTCAGTGAACGAGACAAATGTCATGTACAGTAACACGTCCATTCAGTAAACAGGAGACAAATGTCATGTACAGTAACACGTCCATTCAGTGAACGAGACAAATGTCATGTACAGTAACACGTCCATTCAGTGAACGAGACAAATGTCATGTACAGTAACACGTCCATTCAGTAAACAGGAGACAAATGTCATGTACAGTAACACGTCCATTCAGTGAACGAGACAAATGTCGTGTACAGTAACACGTCCATTCAGTGAAAGAGACAAATGTCGTGTACAGTAACACGTCCATTCAGTGAACGAGACAAATGTCATGTACAGTAACACGTCCATTCAGTGAACGAGACAAATGTCGTGTACAGTAACACGTCCATTCAGTGAAAGAGACAAATGTCGTGTACAGTAACACGTCCATTCAGTGAACGAGACAAATGTCGTGTACAGTAACACGTCCATTCAGTGAAAGAGACAAATGTCGTGTACAGTAACACGTCCATTCAGTGAAAGAGACAAATGTCGTGTACAGTAACACGTACATTCAGTGAAAGAGACAAATGTCGTGTACAGTAACACGTACATTCAGTGAACGAGACAAATGTCATGTACAGTAACACGTCCAATCAGCCTGGGAGAGCTACCGTGGTGTCTCGTGATAACCTTCACACAGATTGCTTTCATCTTTTCATTTGTCTACCCTGACATTTAGTGCTGGACTCCAGCAAGTCGTGTCTATGTTAATCTGCTAAACAATAAAGTAGAAGCAAGTCGTGTCTATGATAATCTGCTAAACCATAAAGTAGAAACAAGTCGTGTCTATGATAATCTGCTAAACCATAAAGTAGAAGCAAGTCGTGTCTATGATAATCTGCTAAACCATAAAGTAGAAGCAAGTCGTGTCTATGATAATCTGCTAAACCATAAAGTAGAAGCAAGTCGTGTCTATGATAATCTGCTAAACCATAAAGTAGAAGCAAGTCGTGTCTATGTTAGTCTGCTAAACCATAAAGTAGAAGCAAGTCGTGTCTATGTTAGTCTGCTAAACCATATGGTAGACAACGGCAGTGAGTTGAGTTATCACGTAGTGAGCTGTCAGCTGTAGCGTATAGAGTTAGAACAAATATAAGATACTCCACTACATATCATTTCTAACCGTAATGTGATGAGGACATGTTTATCAGGAAATCTTGCTATAAATCTTTCAACAACCACCCGTGTGTATCGACAGCCATTTCGGGACACCTGTTCAACTAAAGAAATTCTTTCTTCTGTTGATAACATCATTCTATTTTGAGTGCAAAGAATTACTCCAGCCATTCATGACATAAAAGTCTGTGACGGTGGATGGGGCGGAAGAATCAGAAATGATCAACGGCCCAGTAAACGAAAACAGCAAAGTGTGTGGTACACATGAGGCATATTCAGAACACGAAAGGCGAATATGGCTGACCACCGTGAAAGAGATTGGAGCCTCATCACGTACTAGTCCAGAGGAAGCCATGGAGAGGAATTCGAACTTATGTCGGAGGAAAGATCTTAAAATAAGTACTTGGAATGTTAGGACTCTATATCAAGAAGGGAAATTGGAAAATCTAATTCAAGAAGCAGAACGAATAAATATAGATATTTTAGGCATATCAGAGACTAGATGGAAAGAATGTGGGTACATAGAGGACGAAAAATATGCATTTATATACTCAGGAAACACAACAGAACATCAAAGAGGGGTAGGAATACTGATAAAAAGAGAGCTACAAAAATATATAAGTAACCACTGGACATACAGCGATAGGATTATACTAGTCAAGTTGAAAGCAAAACCATTCGACATAGCAATAATACAGACATACGCACCTACTCAAGACTATACAGATGAACAAATAGAAGCATACTATGAAGATCTAAATACAGTCATGAAGCAAGTGAAATCTTCAGACATCTTGATTGTAATGGGTGACATGAACGCAAAAGTGGGAAAAGGCAGATATAAGACAATTATAGGAAATCATGGTTTAGGAAAAAGAAATGACAGAGGAGAAAGATTAATGCAATTCTGTGAAGAAAAACAGGCTAATAATATGTAACACCTACTTTGAGCAAGAGAAAAGGAAACTATACACATGGAAAAGCCCTGGAGATAAGGAGAGGAATCAAATAGATTACATAATGATAAAAGAATGGTTCCGTAACAGCGTAAAGAAAGCCAAAACCTACACAGGAGCAGATATTAATTCAGATCACAATACTGTAATGATTAAAATGAAAATCAAACTAAAGAGAAACAAGCAAAAGTCTAATTCATCAACAAATCCACTAGATATAACAGCTTTAAATCAAAAAGATATTAAAGATACCTATACAATACAAGTAAAAAACACATTCCAGAAGCTGCTAGAAGAAGGAATTGAACAATACAGAAGAGAAAATCCTGATGAAAAAGTAGCAACCAAATGGCAATGCATAAAGAAAAGCATACAAGAAACCTGCGACACCTTACCCAAAAGAGAAAAGACCAAAAAACAAAAATGGATAACTAACACCATCTTAGAAAAAATGGAAGAAAGAAGACAAGCGAAGAACATTGCCCAATACAATAAAATAGATAATGAGATACGCAAAATGTGCAAAAAGGCAAAAAAAGACTTGCTCAGCCAAAAATGTATAGAAATAGAAACTATGGAAAGCAAACAAGGCTTAAGAGTAATGCACACAGAAATAAAGAGAATGACTAATAACAATTTTAAAAAGCCACAGAAGGTGGATGCATTGCAGACAAAAAAAGGAAAAATGCTAACAGACAATAAAGATATTATAGATAGATGGCAGGAATATATAACAGAACTATTTCATGATCAAAGGGACAAGAAACCAGTTATAAAATGTACATCAGGCTATACAATCGTAAAATCTGAGGTGGAAAAAGCTATAAAAACAATGAAAAAGGGAAAAGCAGCACGACCTGACAGCATACAGAAAGAGATGATACAGGCACTTGAAGATTTTGGCATTGAAGTGATTACAGACACGTGCAACGACATATACCACACAGGATACATACCAAATGAACTAAAAACATCGACTTTCATTGCATTGCCTAAAAAGAATGGTGCAGTTGAATGCAGTGACTTTAGAACAATAAGCCTAATGAGCCATGTTACAAAAATCTTGCTAAAAGTTATACAAGGAAGGATTCAGAATAAAATCAATACTGAATTAGATGAGCAGCAATTTGGATTTAGGAAAAATAGCGGGACAAAAGAAGCTATATTCTGCATGAGAGCATTAATCGAAAAGTACACAGAAGTAAACAAACCAATATATGCCTGCTTCATAGACTACACCAAAGCTTTTGATAGAGTACACCACAAACAACTTATAGAATGCCTAAAAGAGATACATCTAGATGACATGGACATACGACTAATATGTAATCTAAACTGGGAGCAAATAGCAATAATAAAATATAACAAGGAGAACTCTACACCCATGGATATAAAAAGAGGAGTAAGACAGGGATGCATCCTATCACCAAGCTTGTTCAATCTATACACTGAGCAAATCTTTAAAAACATCATAGAGATGCCAGGCCTACAAATTAATGGAAAGATAATCAATAACTTGAAATGTGGATATATAGAAGAATAGGTACCATTGAAGGAAGGAAAATAAACAAGCGATGAATTCTTAAAATAACTAAAAATAAAAAGAGAACTACTAAGCACAATTCAAACAAGACAAATGCGATTTTGGGCCATGTTAAAAGACACAACAGCCTACTAAAAGTAATCCTGGAGGGGAAAATACAAGGTAAAAGAGGCAGACTAAGACTAACATGGACGAGTAACATCAAAAGATGGACAAATCAGCCTATGACAACATGCACAATCAAAGCGGGAAACAGAGCAGAATGGGGCTCATGGTAGCCAACCTTCGTTGCAGAGACGGCACTCGATGATGATGATTCATGACAGCCAATCACTGCATTTTGTTTCATGATGGACTGTGCAGCACATTTTTTTGATGACGTTATGATGATGTCATTTACTTTTTTTTCTTCAAATGTGTTCTATACACCAAGTGTAGTGAGCCTTTACGAACACCATGTATAATGAAATGATGTCAATATTGTTACAAGCTAGAATGAAATGATGTCAATATTGTTACAAGCTATAATGAAATCATGTCAATATTGTTACAAGCTATAATGAAGTGATGTAAATATTGTTACAAGCTATAATGAAATGGTGTAAATATTCTTACAAGCTATAATGAAATGATGTCAATATTGTTACAAGCTATAATGAAATGATGTCAATATTGTTACAAGCTATAATGAAATGATGTCAATATTCTTACAAGCTATAATGAAATGATGCCAATATTCTTACAAGCTATAATGAATTAAGTTACAACAAAAACAGCAGTCAATGGTTGCGTTATAACAAACACAGCTATAATGAATTACGTTATAGCAGATCCAAAAATAATTAATTGAGCTATAACGCGTAGATCTGTAATAAATGTAAACATAATGTTAAGAGGTGTAATGCATTGAGCTATAACCTAATGGGCCTAATAAATTGAGTTATAACGTGAACATCTATAATAGATTAAAGTGTAAAACATAGAGTTACAATAAATTGAGCTATAACTTACATAGCTATTATGAAAAATAAAAGGTAAAGTACGAGACTTGAACCGGAGTCTTAGCACGCGAGTTTCCACCTATATATGCTCGACCGCCTATCTTAGCACGCGAGTTTCCACCTATATGTGCTCGGCCGCCTATCTTAGCACGCGAGTTTCCACCTATATGTGCTCGGCCGCCTATCTTAGCACGCGAGTTTCCACCTATATGTGCTCGACCGCCTATCTTAGCACGCGAGTTTCCACCTATATGTGCTCGGCCGCCTATCTTAGCACGCGAGTTTCCACCTATATGTGCTCGGCTGCCTATCTTAGCACGCGAGTTTCCACCTATATGTGCTCGGCCGCCTATCTTAGCACGCGAGTTTCCACCTATATGTGCTCGGCCGCCTATCTTAGCACGCGAGTTTCCACCTATATGTGCTCGGCTGCCTATCTTAGCACGCGAGTTTCCACCTATATGTGCTCGGCTGCCTATCTTAGCACGCGAGTTTCCACCTATATGTGCTCGGCTGCCTATCTTAGCACGCGAGTTTCCACCTATATGTGCTCGGCTGCCTATCTTAGCACGCGAGTTTCCACCTATATGTGCTCGGCTGCCTATCTTAGCACGCGAGTTTCCACCTATATGTGCTCGGCTGCCTATCTTAGCACGCGAGTTTCCACCTATATGTGCTCGGCTGCCTATCTTAGCACGCGAGTTTCCACCTATATGTGCTCGGCCGCCTATCCAGCAATGTTCGAAGATTTCTGTATAGTGTCGCCTCAAGCATCGAAACTCAGATGCGAGGCAACATTCTTCACCTTCCCAGTGTAGTGCCCTGGTACCCACTTCTGCCAACGGCTGGGTCGACCGTGGGGGTATTTTTTTGTCCAACCACGAGTAGAACTGACACTGCTCCCAGCGGGAATCGAACACGGGTTGTCCGAACGTCGGTAGTTCTGTCGGGTAGCTATTATGAATTGCGCTATAACACAAAGATCTATAATAAACTGTGCTATAATTTTTCAGAGTTTTTATAGCCTGTGCTATAAATTACAAAGCTATAATGAATGCAGTTGTATAATAGAGAGCTATTTTGAATTGAGCTAGACGTAGTCTTGTTAAAAAATTCTTCCAAAATAAACTCCCAAAAGTTTATTTAAACAATTCTTGAGTTACACTTCCAAAACTCATCCGAAGAAGATCTATAAAATGAGATATCGTTAGTGGTCAATTGTACTGAGTCTAAGGCAACTGTCATTGAAATGACACTCTCCAGGCTCTGTAAGAAAATCAACACAACTGTTTTGGCTAATACAAGGTCACAAACACGATAATAGGATTTCTGTTCTTGTAACAAGCAAGAACTATTTCTTGAAGTAAGTATACCCCTGTCCTGATCCACCGCTCCCTCTACACACACACACACACACACACACACACACACACACGCACGCACGCACGCACACACACATACGCACACACACACACACACAATAATCTCCTCCCCCCCCCTTCCCACCCACAACAATCTTTTTGAGTGACCTACCTAAAGCTTACCAGTAAATAAAGGCAAATAATTGACGTCATCACATGGCCTGGTCTCCCTTTCCGATAATCCTCGTTCTGCTTTCTCTCAATACCTGCCTGTCTGTCAACATTCTCTCAATACCTGCCTGTCTGTCAACATTCTCTCAATACCTGCCTGTCTGTCTACATTCTCTCAATACCTGCCTGTCTGTCAACATTCTCTCAATACCTGCCTGTCTGTCCACATTCTCTCAATACCTGCCCGTCTGTCAACATTCTCTCAATACCTGCCTGTCTGTTAACATTCTGTCAATACCTGCTTGCCTGTCAACATTCTCTCAATACCTGCCTGTCTGTCAACAGTCTCTCAATACCTGCCTGTCTGTCAACATTCTCTCAATACCTGCCTGTCTGTCCACATTCTCTCAATACCTGCCTGTCTGTCAACATTCTCTCAATATCTGCCTGTCTGTCAACATTCTCTCAATACCTGCCTGTCTGTTAACATTCTCTCAATATCTGCCTGTCTGTCAACATTCTCTCAATACCTGCCTGTCTGTTAACATTCTCTCAATAGCTGCCTGTCTGTCAACATTCTCTCAATACCTGCCTGTCTGTCAACATTCTCTCAATACCTGCCTGTCTGTCAACATTCTCTCAATATCTGCCTGTCTGTCAACATTCTCTCAATACCTGCCTGTCTGTTAACATTCTCTCAATACCTGCCTGTCTGCCGACTCGTGTGGAGACAGTGTGTTCTTCCACAAGCTATTTGTTCTATTTTTTCATTAATTTTTCCTGTTTATTCCCCACCCCCCTCTCTCTCTACCATACATGCAATGTAGTATGTTCTCCTGTCTCTATCTACCATACATGTAATGTAGTATATTCTCCTGTCTCTCTCTACCATACATGTAATGTAGTATATTCTCCTGTCTCTCTCTACCATACATGTAATGTAGTATATTCTCCTGCCTCTCTCTATCATACATGTAATGTAGTATATTCTCCTGCCTCTCTCTATCATACATGTAATGTAGTATATTCTCCTGCCTCTCTCTATCATACATGTAATGTAGTATATTCTCCTGTCTCACACTCTACTATACACGTAATGTAGTATATTGTCCTGAAGTATTTTTTATCATGTGATCTCTTCCTTCTTCGTGGTATCAGCTTCATTACTCCAGAGGTCGTTGCCCTCAATAAGCGTCGCGAGAACACCAGACCCAAGGGTCGACCACGAAAAAGATGGATTGACGGAATATTAGAAACATTAGGAAACATAACAGCAACAGAGGCGAACAGAAGAGCAAAAGATGGATTGACGGAATATTAGAAACATTAGGAAACATAACAGCAACAGAGGCGAACAGAAGAGCAAAAGACCACAGATGCTATCTCCCCTCGACGCTGAAAGGTAAACGAGGAAGGAAAGAAGAGGTTGAATTTGTTGTCTGTTTTTGTTATCCTCGTTTTCTGAATGGCCTTGACCGATGTAGTAGATTATCCTTTCTTGTAAAAAAGTTGTCACTTTCCAACACTTAGTCCAGCCCATCAAAACATTGACCATTCAACATTGCCCAATCCCTTTAATCATGGTTACTCCTCTTAGAACAAGCGAGCAA
Source organism: Megaustenia siamemsis (assembly GCA_032433765.1). NCBI lineage: Eukaryota > Metazoa > Mollusca > Gastropoda > Stylommatophora > Ariophantidae > Megaustenia > Megaustenia siamemsis. Next base: position 192,457,547 of record JAVIAB010000092.1, read on the forward strand.
ACGTTTTTATACAGCTCTCTCCTAATCAATTTCTAAAGTTATTGAGTTATTAGCGGGTCATCATAATTATACTCCGAACATGTCCATAGGTGCTCAGATCCCTTCCTCAGCAAGTCCAAGTCCCGCAGTGTCCAGCGACTGACGACTCCAGTTCTGTGTTGGTTGATAAAGTCTTCTTATGCACCCACTAAGTTTCTCGTTTCTAGCTGTGCCCATCTTAACTCCCATCTCTTTCATCTTAAGGAGTGACGTGGACTCATGGTTGTCGAAGTCCTGTGTCCTTCCAACTTCCCGGAGGACATTGATGATGTCCGCCCGATCCATTGGTTGACCGTCCTTAACGACAGCGCAGCTAGCCAACCTGTCCGCCCTTTCATTTCCCCGTTCTCCAGCATGTCCTGGGACGTAGACAAAGGTGACCTTACGTATTTTTGACTTCTGCAATGACTCTACCCATTCTAAGGTACATTATGTTGATATAATAGGGCTGATGCATATCAAACCATTTCCACAGCTCTCTCCTAATCAACTCCATGGCTGGCCCCTACCGTCAGATCTGTGCTGTCGCCTGTTACCAAGTTGCCGAAGATAAAACGACGATGATGAAAAAGAGAGAACATGAAAGGAAGAGACGTAGATGAGGGAACAGAGCAGCAATAATCATAGACAAGAGAGTAAGAATACATGAGAAAATGAATAAGAATAGTTCTGTAGCACAACCATCATCATGTGTTGGGCTTAGTGAATAGACATAACACCCACCCACCTCCAACACACACACACAAACACAGACACACACGAACATTAACACGTCCTTTTGTAGCGAGCTCGAACAGCAGAACAAGTCAGGCAACACAAGAACTTTGAAGTCATAGCTGAGTCAGCGTGTTAGCTGCTAAACGTGGAGTCAGTGAGGTGGAGGGCTGAGTCAGCGTGTTAGCTGCTACACGTGGAGTCAGTGAGGTGGAGGGCTGAGTCAGCGTGTTAGCTGCTAAACGTGGAGTCAGTGAGGTGGAGGGCTGAGTCAGCGTGTTAGCTGCTACACGTGGAGTCAGTGAGGTGGAGGGCTGAGTCAGCGTGTTAGCTGCTACACGTGGAGTCAGTGAGGTGGGTGGCTGAGTCAGCGTGTTAGCTGCTACACGTGGAGTCAGTGAGGTGGAGGGCTGAGTCAGCGTGTTAGCTGCTACACGTGGAGTCAGTGAGGTGGGTGGCTGAGTCAACATGTTAGATGCTACAGGTGGAGTCAGTGAGGAGAAGGGCAGAGTCTACGTATAGCTGCTACATGTGGAGTCAGGGAGGAGGATGGCAGAGTCTGCGTGTAGCTGCTAGATGTGGAGTCAGTGAGGAGGAAGGCAGAGTCTACGTGTAGCTTCTACATGTGGAGTCAGTGAGGAGGAAGGCAGAGTCTACGTGTAGCTGCTAGATGTGGAGTCAGGGAGGAGGAAGGCAGAGTCTACGTGTAGCTGCCAGATGTGGAGTCAGAGCGGAGGAAGGCAGAGTCTACGTGTAGCTTCTACATGTGGAGTCAGTGAGGAGGAAGGCAGAGTCTACGTGTAGCTGCTAAATTTGGAGTCAGTGAGGTGGAAGGCAGAGTATACGTGTAGCTGCTACATGTGGAGTCATGGAGGAGGATGGCAGAGTCTACGTGTAGCTGCTAGATGTGGAGTCAGGGAGGAGGAAGGCAGAGTCTACGTGTAGCTGCTAGATGTGGAGTCAGGGAGGAGGAAGGCAGAGTCTACGTGTAGCTGCCAGATGTGGAGTCAGAGCGGAGGAAGGCAGAGTCTACGTGTAGCTGCTAGATGTGGAGTCAATCAGGAGGATAATAACCAGAATGAGTTGTGGGCTACCAATAAACTTGTCGACGTCACACAACGAGCTCAAGCAGAGGTAGAAACTGCTCGGGTTGACAGCAAGTGAGTTCCAGTAGAGTACTGATCTTACAAGTGCCGGCACTTGCTGCTAATGAGATTACCACTGACGTGAGCGACCAGGAAGGGACCAGCTACGACTTTCAATTAATATCGTCTCGGAGCCCGGTCTCTTGGGTCGGGGGACAAGTCAGGTGCCCTACGTTGATGGGCGGCACATTTGTCGAGTTAATGGCGTTACTGCTCCGTTAATGACATCAGTTCGGAACTAGCGACGATTTTGCTAACTTAGCGACATCAATAGTCAGTGATGTCAATTTGTAGGTCATGACATTGATAAGTCCACACACGTAAAGTTAACGAAGGCACTACTAAGACCATAATTAAAGTGTAGTTTGTGGGGACCATGACCATCATCAAGTTGCTGTGAGCAAAATGAACTGACACAGACCAGGAGGTTTCCTGGTCAGAAATACTACTCTAAAATATAGACAGACAGACAGGCAGACATACATACGGACAAAATGACAGACAGACAGACAGAGAGGTTAAGAATAGCAAGCTATTTGAAGCAGCAATCAAAGAAACACTGAACATTAAAGAAACAACAGATAAAATGGTTTGGCCACATTACAAGGCAGAACGATAAAAACACAACACAATGAGCCTGCAATAAACGTTGCGAGAACACCAGACCTAAGAGCCAACCACGAAAAGATGTATTGACAATATTAGAAGCACTAGGAAACATGACAGCAAAAGACCGCAAACAGAAGAGCAAAAGACCGCAAATTATAGCCCCCCCCTCCTCTCTCTCTCTCTCTCTCTCTCTCTCTCTCTCTCTTCAACGATGACAGGTAAATGAAGAAGTAAATAAGAAGAAATAAAAGGTAGAAGAAGGTGACAGCCTGAGATGGTTGTCTCCAAAAGGCACGGTTTCTATGTGAGCTATTTTTATAACAGCGCGAGACTCTTCGTGACGTCATGCATGGAGAGCGGTTATTTGTTGATCTAGAAGTTTGTCACTGGATGTTAATGTTGTCTTGGATGTTAATGCTGTCTTGGTTGTTAATGCTGTCTTGGTTGTTAATGCTGTCTTGGTTGTTAATGCTGTCTTGGTTGTTAATGCTGTCTTGGATGTTAATGCTGTCTTGGTTGTTAATGCTGTCTTGGTTGTTAATGCTGTCTTGGTTGTTAATGCTGTCTTGGATGTTAATGCTGTCTTGGTTGTTAATGCTGTCTTGGTTGTTAATGCTGTCTTGGATGTTAATGCTGTCTTGGTTGTTAATGCTGTCTTGGATGTTAATGCTGTCTTGGTTGTTAATGCTGTCTTGGTTGTTAATGATGTCTTGGATGTTAATGTTGTCTTGGTTGTTAATGCTGTCTTGGATGTTAATGCTGTCTTGGTTATTAATGCTGTCTTGGTTGTTAATGCTGTCTTAGATGTTAATGCTGTCTTGGTTGTTAATGCTGTCTTGGATGTTAATGCTGTCTTGCATGTTAATGCTGTCTTGGCTGTTAATGCTGTCTTGGATGTTAATGCTGTCTTGGTTGTTAATGCTGTCTTGGATATTAATGCTGTCTTGGTTGTTAATGATGTCTTGGTTGTTAATGCTGTCTTGGATTTTAATGATGTCTTGGATGTTAATGCTGTCTTGGATGTTAATGCTGTCTTGGATGTTAATGCTGTCTTGGATGTTAATGCTGTCTTGGATGTTAATGCTGTCTTGGATTTTAATGCTACCTTGGATGTTAATGCTGTCTTGGTTGTTAGTGCTGTCTTGGATGTTAGTGCTGTTTTGGACGTTAATGATGTCTTTGTTGTTAATGCTGTCTTTGATGTTAATGCTGTCTTGGTTGTTAATGCTGTCTTGGGTGTTAATTCTGTCTTGGTGGTTAATGCTGTCTTGGATGTTAATGCTGTCTTTGTTGTTAATGCTGTCTTTGATGTTAATGCTGTCTTTGTTGATAATGCTGTCTTGGATGTTAATGCTGTCTTGGATGTTAATGCTGTCTTGGTTGTTAATGCTGTCTTGGTTGTTAATGCTGTCTTGGTTATTAATGATGTTTTGGTGGTTAATGATGTCTTGGTAGTTAATGCTGTCTTGGATGTTAATGATGTCTTGGTGGTTAATGCTGTCTTGGTTTTTAATGCTGTCTTGGTTGTAAATGCTGTCTTGGATGTTAATGCTGTCTTGGATGTTAATGCTGTCTTGGATGTTAATACTGATTTGGATGTTAATGCTGTCTTGGATATTAATGTTGTCTTGGATGTTAATGCTGTCTTGGTTGTTAATGCTGTCTTGGATGTTAATGCTGTCTTGGGTGTTAATGCTGTCTTGGTTATTAATGCTGTCTTGGCTGCCTTGGATGTTAATGCTGTCTTTGAAGCCTTGGATGTTAATGATGTCTTTGGTGCCTTGGATGTTAATGCTGTCTTTGAAGCCTTGGATGTTAATGCTGTATTTGATGCCTTGGATGTTAATGCTGCCTTTGATGTCTTGGAGTTAATGCTGTCTTTGATGTCTTGGATGGTAATGGTGTCTTTGATACCTTTGATGTTAATGCTGTCTTTGATGCCTTGGAGTTAATGCTGTCTTTGATGTCTTGGAGTTAATGCTGTCGTTTATGTCTTGGATGTTAATGCTGTCTTTTATGGCTTGGATGTTAATGATGTCTTTGATGCCTTGGATGTTAATGACTCTTTGATGCCTTGGAGTTAATGCAGTCTTTGTTACCTTGGATGTTAATGCTGTCTTTGATGCCTTAGATGTTAATGCTGTCTTTGATGTGAAGATCACCGCTCTGAAAACACCTAAACTGAGAGTACGATCCACGCCATCAGAAGTGACACTGACGAGAACGTGAGGCTGACGTTGCGTAACTCTTCGTGACGTCACAAACACGCCCACCATTTGTCTGTAGTTATCAATGTCTTTAGAATGGCATAACTATTGCGATAAACTGTTGTTGATGGACCTCAATAAACTGTTGTTGATGGACCTCAATAAACTGTTGTTGATGGACCTCAATAAACTGTTGTTGGTGGACCTCAATAATCTGTTGTTGATGGACCTCAATAAACTGTTGTTGATGGACCTCAATAAACTGTTGTTGATGGACCTCAATAAACTGTTGTTGATGGACCTCAATAAACTGTTGTTGATGGACCTCAATAAACTGTTGTTGGTGGACGTCAATAAACTGTTGTTGATGGACCTCAATAAACTGATGTTGATGGACCTGGATAAACTGTTGTTGATGGACCTCAATAAACTGTTGTTGATGGACCTGGATAAACTGTTGTTGATGGACTTCAATAAACTGTTGTTGGTGGACCTCAATAAACTGTTGTTGATGGACATCAATAAACTGTTGTTGATGGACTTCAATAATCTGTTGTTGATGGACCTCAATAAACTGTTGTTGATGGACCTCAATAAACTGTTGTTGATGGACCTCAATAATCTGTTGTTGATGGACCTCAATAAACTGTTGTTGATGGACCTCAATAATCTGTTGTTGATGGACCTCAATAAACTGTTGTTGATGGACCTCAATAATCTGTTGTTGATGGACCTCAATAATCTGTTGTTGATGGATCTCAAAAAACTGTTATTGATGGACCTCAATAAACTGTTGTTGATGGACCTCAATAAACTGTCATTGATGGACCTCAATAAACTGTTGTTGATGGACCTCAATAATCTGTTGTTGATGGACCTCAATAATCTGTTGTTGATGGACCTCAATAAACTGTTGTTGATGGACCTCAATAAACTGTTGTTGATGGACCTCAATAATCTGTTGTTGATGGATCTCAAAAAACTGTTATTGATGGACCTCAATAAACTGTTGTTGATGGACCTCAATAAACTGTTATTGATGGACCTCAATAAACTGTTGCTGATGGACCTCAATAATCTGTTGTTGATGGACCTCAATAATTTGTTGTTGATGGACCTCAATAAACTGTTGTTGATGGACCTCAATAAACTGTTGATGGACCTCAATAAACTGTTGATGGACCTCAATAAACTGTTATTGATGGACCTCAATAAACTGTTGTTGATGGACCTCAATAATCTGTTGTTGATGGACCTCAATAAACTGTTGTTGATGGACCTCAATAAACTGTTGTTGATGGACCTCAATAATCTGTTGTTGATGGACCTGGATAAACTGTTGTTGGTGGACCTCAATAAACTGTTGATGGACCTCAATAAACTTTTGTTGATGGACCTCAATAAACTGTTGTTGATGGACCTCAATAAACTGTTGTTGATGGACCTCAATAATCTGTTGTTGATGGACCTCAATAAACTGTTGTTGATGGACCTCAATAATCTGTTGTTGATGGACCTCAATAAACTGTTGTTGATGGACCTCAATAATCTGTTGTTGATGGACCTCAATAATCTGTTGTTGATGGATCTCAAAAAACTGTTATTGATGGACCTCAATAAAATGTTGTTGATGGACCTCAATAAACTGTTATTGATGGACCTCAATAAACTGTTGTTGATGGACCTCAATAATCTGTTGTTGATGGACCTCAATAAACTGTTGTTGATGGACCTCAATAAACTGTTGATGGACCTCAATAAACTGTTGATGGACCTCAATAATCTGTTGTTGATGGACCTCAATAAACTGTTGATGGACCTCAATAATCTGTTGTTGATGGACCACAATAATCTGTTGTTGATGGACCTCAATAAACTGTTGATGGAAGTCAATAAACTGTTGATGGACCTCAATAATCTGTTGTTGATGGACCTCAATAATCTGTTGTTGATGGACCTCAATAAACTGTTGTTGATGGACCTCAATAAACTGTTGTTGGTGGACCTCAAAAACTGTTGTTGATGGACCTGGATAAACTGTTGTTGATGGACCTCAATAAACTGTTGTTGATGGACCTCAATAAACTGTTGTTGATGGACCTCAATAAACTGTTGTTGATGGACCTCAATAATCTGTTGTTGATGGACCTCAATAATCTGTTGTTGATTGACCTCAATAAACTGTTGTTGATGGACCTCAATAAACTGTTGTTGATGGACCTGGATAAACTGTTGTTGATGGACCTCAATAATCTGTTGTTGGTGGACCTCAATAAACTGTTGTTGATGGACCTCAATAAACTGTTGTTGATGGACCTCAATAAACTGTTGTTGATGGACCTGGATAAACTGTTGTTGATGGACCTCAATAAACTGTTGTTGATGGACCTGGATAAACTGTTGTTGATGGACCTGGATAAACTGTTGTTGATGGACCTCAATAAACTGTTGATGGACCTCAATAAACTGTTGATGGACCTCAACAAACTGTTGTTGATGGACCTCAATAAACTGTTGTTGGTGGACCTCAATAAACTGTTGTTGATGGACCTCAATAAACTGTTGTTGATGGACCTCAATAAACTGTTGTTGATGGACCTCAATAAACTGTTGTTGATGGACCTCAATAAACTGTTGTTTATGGACCTCAATAAACTGTTGATGGACCTCAATAAACTGTTGTTGATGGACCTCAATAAACTGTGTTTGGTGGACCTCAATAAACTGTTGTTGATGGACCTCAATAAACTGTTGTTGATGGACCTCAATAAACTGTTGTTGATGGACCTCAATAAACTGTTGTTGATGGACCTCAATAAACTGTTGTTGATGGACCTCAATAATTTGTTGTTGATGGACCTCAATAAACTGTTGTTGATGGACCTTAATAAACTGTTGTTGGTGGACCTCAATAAACTGTTGTTGGACCTCAATAAACTGTTGTTGATGGACCTCAATAAACTGTTGTTGATGGACCTCAATAAACTGTTGACGGACCTCAATAAACTGCTGTTGATGGACCTGGATAAACTGTTGTTGATGGACCTCAATAATCTGTTGTTGATGGACCTCAATAAACTGTTGTTGATGGACCTCAATAAACTGTTGTTGATGGACCTCAATAAACTGTTGTTGATGGACCTCAATAAACTGTTGTTGATGGACCTCAATAAACTGTTGTTGATGGACCTCAATAAACTGTTGTTAATAGACCTCAATAAACTGTTGTTGATGGACCTCAATAAACTGTTGATGGACCTGGATAAACTGTTGTTGATGGACCTCAATAAACTGTTGTTTATGGACCTCAATAAACTGTTGTTGATGGACCTCAATAAACTGTTGATGGACCTCAATAAACTGTTGTTGATGGACCTCAATAAACTGTTGTTGGTGGACCTCAAAAACTGTTGTTGGTGGACCTCAATAAACTGTTGTTGATGGACCTCAATAAACTGTTGTTGATGGACCTCAATAAACTGTTGATGGACCTCAATAAACTGTTGTTGATGGACCTCAATAAACTGTTGTTGGTGGACCTCAATAAACTGTTGTTGATGGACCTCAATAAACTGTTGTTGATGGACCTCAATAAACTGTTGTTGATGGACCTCAATAAACTGTTGTTGATGGACCTCAATAAACTGTTGTTGATGGACCTCAATAAACTGTTGTTGGTGGACCTCAATAAACTGTTGTTGATGGACCTCAATAAACTGTTGTTGGTGGACCTCAATAAACTGTTGTTGATGGACCTCAATAAACTGTTGTTGGTGGACCTCAATAATCTGTTGTTGATGGACCTCAATAAACTGTTTATGATGGACCTCAATAATTTGTTGTAGATGGACCTCAATAAACTGTTGTTGGTGGACCTCAATAATTTGTTGTTGATGGACCTCAATAAACTTTTGTTGATGGACCTCAATAAACTGTTGTTGATGGACCTCAATAATTTGTTGTTGATGGACCTCAATAAACTGTTTTTGATGGACCTCAATAAACTGTTGTTGATGGACCTCAATAATTTGTTGTTGATGGACCTCAATAATCTGTTGTTGATGGACCTCAATAAACTGTTGTTGATGGATCTCAATAAACTGTTGTTGGTGGACCTCAATATACTGTTGTTGATGGACCTCAATAATCTGTTGTTGATGGACCTCAATAAACTGTTGTTGATGGACCTCAATAATTTGTTATTGATGGAGCTCGATAATTTGTTGTTGATGGACCTCAATAAACTGTTGTTGATGGACCTCAATAAACTGTTGTTGATGGACCTCAATAAACTGTTGTTGATGGACCTCAATAATTTTTGTTGATGGACCTCAATAAACTGTTGTTGATGGACCTTAATAAACTGTTGTTGATGGACCTCAATAAACTGTTGTTGATGGACCTCAATAATTTGTTGCTGATGGACCTCAATAAACTGTTGTTGATGGACCTCGATAAACTGTTGTTGATGGACCTCAATAAACTGTTGTTGATGAACCTCGATAGTTTGTGCCTGTCTACACACACTGACTTTCTCTGTGTTTATCTCACTGCCAGTGAATGACCAATAAGGTTTCACCCTTTATTCTATCTGAACTCTGACCTAAAGGATGAAGACACACCAGTCTCTAGATTGTGATCTCCAAACAAAGTCAAGGTCACGATCTGCCATTGTGTTCTTTAAGCAAAATGACGTAGATTAGCATTGTAGAGATAAACCAGGCGCACCGACCCGTCACATCTCACCTAATCGAGTCTACACGTCTTTTATTGTTCTGTTTCATCACGAGATGGTGGTGGGGCGACAAGATAACAACTAAATAGTGTTGCTATACAACGGTGATTCAGTCAATCAGAATCAACTAGTGGGTAAGTGTGACTTTAATGTCGTCTTGTTTTATCTCCTGTGTTCCGAAGTAATTAGATTTGTTGAAACTAACAGTGGGGAGGGAGGGACGGTGGAGCAGAGATGACGTCACAGCTCTAGAAGCAGGAGCACAGGCACTTGTTCAGCTCGAGCTAAATGTCGCTCTAAGTGAGATTAGGACTGGGAGCTGAAGCTTAAATAGTCGCTCTGACTGAGATTAGAAGGACTGGGAGCTGAAGCTTAAATAGTCGCTCTGACTGAGATTAGAGGGAACTCGGAGCTGAAGCTTAAATAGTCGCTCTGACTGAGATTAGAGGGACTGGGAGCTAACACTCAAATAGTCGCTCTGACTGAGATTAGAGGGACTGGGAGCTAACACTCAAATAGTCGCTCTGAATGAGATTAGAGGGACTGGGAGCTGAGGCTCGAACACTCCAATAGTTGCTTTAACTGAGATTAGAGGGACTGTGAGCTGAGGCTCGAACACTCCAATAGTTGCTCTGACTGAGATTAGAGGGACTGGGAGCTGAGGCTCGAACACTCCAATAGTTGCTCTTACTGAGATTAGAGGGACTGGGAGCTGAGGCTCGAACACTCCAATAGTTGCTCTGACTGAGATTAGAGGGACTGACAGCTGAGGCTCGAACACTCCAATAGTTGCTTTGACTGAGATTAGAGGGACTGTGAGCTGAGGCTCGAACACTCCAATAGTTGCTCTTACTGAGATTAGAGGGACTGACAGCTGAGGCTCGAACACTCCAATAGTTACTCTGACTGAGATTACAGGGACTGGGAGCTGAGGCTCGAACACTCCAATGGTTGCTCTGACTGAGATTAGAGGGACTGACAGCTGAGGCTCGAACACTCCAATAGTTGCTCTGACTGAGATTAGAGGGACTGGGAGCTGAGGCTCGAACACTCCAATGGTTGCTCTGACTGAGATTAGAGGGACTGGGAACTGAGGCTCGAACACTCCAATGGTTGCTCTGACTGAGATTAGAGGGACTGGGAGCTGAGGCTCGAACACTCCAATAGTTGCTCTGACTGAGATTAGAGGGACTGGGAGCTGAGGCTCGAACACTCCAATAGTTGCTCTGACTGAGATTAGAGGGACTGGCAGCTGAGGCTCGAACACTCCAATAGTTGCTCTGACTGAGATTAGAGGGACAGGGAGCTGAGGCTCGAACACTCCAATAGTTGCTCTGACTGAGATTAGAGGGACTGGGAGCTGAGGCTCGAACACTCCAATAGTTGCTCTGACTGAGATTAGAGGGACTGGGAGCTGAGGCTCGAACACTCCAATAGTTGCTCTTACTGAGATTAGAGGGACTGGCAGCTGAGGCTCGAACACTTCAATAGTTGCTCTTACTGAGATTAGAGGGACTGGCAGCTGAGGCTCGAACACTCCAATAGTTGCTCATGTGACAGCCCGACATGCAAGTCTAGTGGCATGCTTTCGGTAGACCAGACGGTAGCAGGCTTTGACTTATCTGCAGGGACAATTCTGGTCAAAACATAGCAGTCCATTGGGTGGACTGGGTATAAATGATGTCATTGTGAACTAGTGAAAACTGGGACATCTGCAACATCATTCAGTTGTAGCTCATTATGTTTGTAGAACATACAAGAGAGGTGCTAACACAGTCTCTAACCAAAGACCTTCCTTCCTGGTCTAGTTGACAGATTATCTGCATTGCTCAACAGACAACTACAGTGTCCAAACACAACTGCTCAGCACGTTCCCAGTAAAAAAAACACACCCGACACACACCATACACACAGCGACACACCACCCCACACACACCAACCACACACCAGCCACACACCAAACATATACCCAGCACACACACCCGACACACCCACCCGCCACACACACCCACCACACACACCCGCCACACTAGCCCAGCACTAAAGGTGGCTTCGGTTTAGATACACGTGTAAAAGTGAATGAGAAATTGCACTTAATAGTTCACAGCAACACGGACCAAGGTTACCAGACCAGACAGTGTGGGCGGCCTGTCCACGTGAAAACGTGGGCGTAAAGAAGAGAAATATTTGACAAAAGATGGGTAGAAAAAAAGTGAGACCAGACAGTATGGGCGGACAGACACGAGGTCAACAGTAAGATGTGGAAGTAAAGAAAAGAAATAAGTTAAAATATGTCACCTGATGGGTGAAAAGAAGGAGTGTCCAGCATTTAGAAAAATACTCAGACCCCAGAGTAAGCAGAGTAGTAATTAGAGATTTTGCAGCATTAGCAAAATAATTAGAGATTTAGCAGCATTAGCAGAATAATTGGAGATTTAGCAGCATTAGCAGAATAATTGGAGATTTAGCAGCATTAGCAGAATAATTAGAGATTTAGCAGCATTAGCAGAATAATTAGAGATTTAGCAGCATTAGCAGAATAATTAGAGATTTAGCAGCATTAGCAGAATAATTAGAGATACCAGGAGACACAATCAGAGAAAGAGAACACACAGAAGGCAGAGCCAGGCAGTCAGAAAGGCTGCTATCACTAGTGTCGACAGATACAACGTTAGAAGATAATCGATATCAGATGAACGCTAACAAATAGCAGATGTATTTAGTCCAAACCAGGACAGGGCTGGTGTATGGATCATCTGTCATCTGTGATGTGTCTAATAATTCCATGAGTATATTTGAGTCCAGCGGTTATCCAACCCGCCCGGTTGTACTGTTATCGACTTTAACCTACAACTGGTGTATCGGCGATTGAATGTATGACGTGTTTATATAACTGGTGACAACAGGACTGTAACAACAGAACATCGCTAAATGTATTCTTGAACAGTTCAAGTGTCTGTTGACTGGCAGATGTGACTTGAGTGTGTTCAGCTAACGGCCTTTATGAGGTACGTGAGACACGTCGCGAGAGACACGTCACGAGAGACACGTCATGAGAGACACCTCGCGAGAGACACGTCACGAGAGACGCGTCACGAGAGACACAAAACGAGAGTCACAAAACGAGAGACACAAAACGAGAGACACGTCACAAGAGATACGCCACGAGTCAAAAGAGACACGTCGCGAGAGACACGTCACGAGAGACACAAAACGAGAGACACGTCACAAGAGATACGTCACAAGAGATTCGTCGCGAGAGACACGACAGACATGTCGTTAGAGACACGTCATTAGAGACACGTCATTAGAGACACGTCACAAGAGACACGACACGAGAGACACGTTATTAGAGACACGTCACAAAAGACACATTATTAGAGACACGTCACGAGAGACACGTCATTAGAAACACGTCACGATAGACACGACACGAGTAACACGACACGAGAGACACGTCACGAGAGATACGTCACGAGAGACACAAGAGACACGTCATTAGAGACACGACACGAGAGACACGCCACAAGAGACACGGCACGAGAGACACGTCACGAGAGACACGTCACAAGAAACACAAGAGGCACGCCACGAGAGACACGTCACAAGAGACACAGCACGAGAGACACGTCATTAGAGACACGTCACGAGAGACACGTCAAGAGAGACACGACACAAGAGACACGTGATTAGAGACACGTCATTAGAGACATGTCACGAGAGACACGACGCTAGAGACACGTCATGAGAGACACGTCGCAAGAGACACGTTACGAGAGACACGCCACGAGATACACGTCACGAGAGCCACGTCATTAGAGACATGTTCACGAGAGACACGCCATGAAAGAAACGTCACAAGAAACACGAGAGTACACGCCACGAGAGACACGTCACGAGAGTACACGCCACGAGAGTACACGCCACGAGAGATACGTCACGAGACTACACGATACGAGAGTACACGCCACGAGAGACACGTCACGAGAGTACAAGCCACGAGAGACACGTCACGAGAGTACAAGCCACGAGAGACACGTCACGAGAGTACACGCCACGAGAGTACACGCCACGAGAGACACGTCACGAGAGTACAAGCCACGAGAGACACGTCACGAAAGTAAACGCCACGAGAGTACACGCCACGAGAGTACACGCCACGAGAGTACACGCCACGAGAGACACGTCATGAGAGTACAAGCCACGAGAGACACGTCATGAGAGTACACGCCACGAGAGACACGTCACGAGAGTACACGCCACGAGAGACACGCCACGAGAGACACGTCATGAGAGTACAAGCCACGAGAGACACGTCACGAGTGTACACGCCACGAGAGACACGTCACGAGAGTACACGCCACGAGAGACACGCCACGAGAGTACACGCCACGAAAGTACACGCCACGAGAGACACGTCACGAAAGTACACGAAACTAATCCTTTAACGGTCACTTTTTAATTCCTTCCTGATATTAGAAATTCGCTCTCTTTGATGTGACCTTGTAACAGAGTAAGCTAATGAAAGCATGGGAGCAGGTAACTTAGTCGTTATCCGTTCTTTCATGGACAATAGCAGTAACATATGGTAGCGACCAGCAGTTGTTAGGACATAAAATTTAAGGTATGAAAAATTTTCAACCAGAATAACAAGTGTACAAATAGCGATAGCGCAGAGTTTATAATAGGATAGGGACACCCTCCGAGGAATTATACTCGGACATAACAAGGACACCCACCAAGCTAAGGTAGGAAGGTCCAGGATTACTGGACACGATGAGTGATGAGTTTAGAGACGATGGACATTTCTACTTCAACCAAGTTGGGGAAGTTAGAGAGGCGCATGAAAATAGCATGCATTGACCCTATGACTTTGGCCGTCTGATAAATAAGTTGTCATCCAACGAATAGGTCATAGAGATTTCACGAAAACAATTTGTTTTCGTTAAATCATGAGAATAGTTCAAGTTTCGATCACAGAATGATGAGGGGTGACCAACTCCAAGTTATCAGAAGAGTGCAAATTGTCACTTTGCGACAGTTTGATGGCTACAGATAATTCACGCGAGGAGTTGTAGCTAAGTATTTAAACTTCAACACAATAGGTTTAAGAGGATAGAATTAGACAGAGAGAGAGAAGTCAGAATGTAGACTAAGTAAGCTTAGTCCGGCTTCGGCCGAACTGCCGAAGGTAGTTAGTTAGAAGTTAAGTAGAACTAGAAGTTTTAGAATAAGAAACTAAGAAAGTTAGATCGCAAGTTAGGAAGTTTAGACAAGAAAAGTTAGTAAGGAATCATAAAGTTTATAGTAGTCAATTAGTTGAGATATAGAACATTACAACAAGTGAGTTAATGCACATAGGAGCATTAGTTAGGAAAGTGTGAAGTGTTGAGAGTTCAAGTTGTGCTTCACATTTCTCATGAACGTAAGTTGAATCATATTGTATGTAAGATATGCACTTGTGGACAATTCATAGTCAACGACGATAGTCTCAGAGATGTATGTCTAAAATTAATGAACATTAACTTAAGAAAAGTGCATCAACCACTAGTACGAATCATTGTGCCAAGAAATATCAATAAACTTGATTATGATTATACAATGAACATACGAGAATTTTGTCATGATTAACGTTTGTGATCAATGTAATGTGATGTCAACGAACAATAATAACATAAAGATAATATTAATAATATACACGTTTATAACCTCTCTCTGTGTGATTTGACCTCTCTGTGTGTGATTTGACCTCTCTGTGTGTGATTTGACCTCTCTGTGTGTGATTTGACCTCTCTCTGTGTGATTTGACCTCTCTCTGTGTGAGTTGGCCTCTCTCTGTGTGATTTGGCATCTCTCTGTGTGATTTGACCTCTCTCTGTGTGATTTGGTCTCACTCTGAAAGTCGTCGTTACTTATCTTAGCTGTCCTTGTCTAATCATGATTTGTTGGCCGTGGAAGGGAACAGCTGGAGTATATTGTGACAACTTGGAAAATTAAGGGACGAAGATATAGAGGAAATCAAAGAGCAAGGATACCAGATAACTTAAGAGAATGGCTTAGCAGAAGGTCAACAGAAATTATAAATAACTGTCGAGATCGAAAGTTATGGAGATCAGGCATGATACTTGATGATAAGAACATTCCTAACTTTATTAATGTACACGCGCCATCTTGTTTCTTCCATCATCATCTAAATGATCTCTCGTTTCAGGGTCTACCTCCCTCCCCTCGGCGGCTCCTCGTCCAGGAGCTAGTACCTAATCAAACAAATATACTGAGGGTACTTGGGGCGGGGGAGGGTGTACACCATACACATATTGTCGACGGCCATCATCAATGACCTCAGTCTATCTGTTGAGCTTTGCCAAGTCTTCTCAACAAAAGGAAACATCCATTCCCTGGTAACCGTCAGACCGCAACCGTTGCCATAGAAACCAAGTTGAAGGCGGCCATTGTTCTCATTGGACGAGAGAAAAGTGTACATCCAAGAGTTGTCTCCCGATTCACTTCCACTTCATGTGAGTTCTATTGTAACCCCGCCCCCTTCTCTGACGTAGATGAAATGACAAAAGTGATAACCGCAAGCTCGCCCCCAAGATTAAAATATTTACTCGATTCATGCTCGAGCAAGATCACTTACACACGAGACAGAGCTGGGCACAATCGTCACTGCTCACGCGCCATTTTATAGCTTCGGCCTCTCTTTTATTCTTTGCCTTTTTTTCTTTTGTTGATTATTTGTCTTTGTTTCCGAGTGCTGTAAATATACCTCTACCCCTGAATTGATTCGCTGATCTATCGCCTCGGAAGTTTCCCTCTATAGTCCGTTCAGAAATTCATAATCACACTTGAATTAGCTTTACGTGATAACCGTTTGTTATTTTGCTTTCAACTTTTGCATGTAATCTTATAATATTGATGTCGTTATAGCAATATTTTTTGCTCTGAGAAATTTGATCTAGTTTAAAAGTTTTCTTCTTTAGACTATATTAAATTCACCCTGTTCGAATTTGACACCATTTTAGGATATATACATTAATTTGGTGCGGTCGTTCACGTAAAATAGTTTGGCTATTGCAGAAACACTAAGTTCAGGAAAATCCCGTGCACAAAACTGAATTGTTATTGAACGACATGACGCACCACGGCCTGGGCATTAATTACCGAAGGGAAGGCGTATCTTTATTAATTTTGTGAAGACTCAGTAGACAATTTGTTGACTTTAAATACCAACATTTATATCTAAATTACAATGAGTTTGAAATGCAAATTTATAACTATGCAAAAGGTTACTGTTTTACTATATCAGCACTTCCTTAGGGAATTCAAGATGGGACAAAGTGCCTACTGCATCAAATACAAAAAAGCAAATTAGGACATGGCTTGCGAATGAAAATGTCAAATTTGACGACACATATTTAAAACCCGAATTGTTACAACTTGTGAAGAATACGAATAAGAAAAAGGTGTACCATGTTGACAAAATCATTGAGAAATACGGCCACACTAATTGTAACCAATTGAATTCATGTTTGCAAATACACATAACGAACAACACCCACAATTAAGCACTATGTAGATACGCTTCTATAGTCCGTTCAGATTCGTTTGCCTAGACATTAATTTATTTTTTTCAAAAACTTATTGTTCATTTGCATTGATCTTTTGAAGTTAGGTTTAGAATACTAATGTCGCTATAAAAATATTTTTTTATCAAAGAAATGTGATCCAGTTTCAAAGATGCCTTATTTAACCTATATTTAAAAAAAGTTAATCGATATTATAAACACCGGCGGGATTATGTAGATGCTTACATCTCACAGCTGATTCTTTAACATATAGGCATGACCTTCACGGCTGAATGCGCACCGTCCTAAAATAGTTATGTTTCCACTATAAATTTTTATAAAGAAATGTTACATATGAAATTCCCGTTTAGCACAAAATGACATTTTAGCCGAAACCGGAAATTATGTGACGTCAAAATCACGGCCGTAGACTCGAGTTCGAGTCATAATTCAGAGGCAAATCTCAATATTTACAGAAAGGAGGCGGCACTATCCATATTATCTTCTGCAAGTCTATGTGAGAATGAATATAAAGGCAAAATATTTTACTGAGCATAACATTGCTATAAAGATTTATCAATACTTCTGCAGAGAGCGTAAAAAGGGACATCTTTATTGTTCTTTATCAAACCCTGAGAAGAGAACAATGCATATTTTAGGTTTGTGTAAACGTTCATTTGATCGAATAGTTAAAGGAAGCGGATATTTATTGCCAACAAATGCAAGAAAGCAAGGAAGGAAAGAAACGTTAGACAGTTTTGATAAGGACCTAGTAAAAAGAGAAATCTGTCGAATGTTTGATATAAACGAAGAATTGACACTTAGAAAGTTGAAGCTTTGGCTGAAAACTAACAACGACATTGAAATATCAAAAACTTCATTATGGAAAATATTAAGAAGTGCAGGCTTCACCTTTAGAAAGTATGCTGGTGGGAAAAACATTATTTGTGAGAAGCCACATCTAGTAGCTCTTAGAAGCAAGTATTTACGTGAAGTGAAGGAAATGCGCGAAAATGATTATGATATTGTTTATTTAGATGAAACTTGGATCCACGCTCATCATACAAATGAAAAGGAATGGCAGTTAGCAGATGGAAGTATTAAAAGATCAGTACCAAGCAGTAAAGGGCAACGTTTGATAGTTGCACATGCAGGTAGCAGACATAATGGGTTGTTGCAGAATGCTCATCTCGTTTTCATTTCAAAATCCATAGACAATAGAGACTACCACTCCGAAATGAATGGGCACATATTTAAAGACTGGATCGAGAAAAGTATCCTTCCAATATTAGATCGACCTTCTTGTCTGATAATGGACAATGCTTCATACCATAACGTAGTTAACGTAGAAGATAGAATCCCAACATCATCAAGTACAAAAGATGCAATCAAAACGTGGCTCATAAAAGAACACATACAAGTTAACGACAGCTACTTGAAACCCGAATTGCTTAGCCTTGTAAAACAGACACAACGTACAAAGATATTTAAAATAGACAAGTTAATTCAAGAACATGGCCATAGATGTTTGAGACTACCTCCATATCATGCACACTTAAATCCTATAGAACTAGTTTGGGCAAAAGTTAAAGGACACGTAGCAAATACAAATAAAACTTTCAAATTATGCGATGTTGAGACACTTACAAATCAGGCTCTATCAAATATAAATAAAGACTACTGGGTAAAATGTGAGGATCATGTGTTACGACAAGAAGAGGAATATTGGAAAAAGGATGGTTTGTTGTTTGTTCAGCCGAAAGCAGTAATCGACCTATTTGACTCGTCTGATTCTGAATGATCATTACTCTGATTAAGCCTACAGATAAATAGTTTGATTTGCAAAATTTCCTAGTTGATTTGTTAAACAGTTTATTGTTCAAGACCACCCAAGCAATCAAAAATATGTTATAAGCAAAGCAACAACCATTACTTTGAATGGAAGCCTGCTTGAGTCAGTACAGAAGTTCAGCTATCTTGGATCCACTATTACAGCCACACTTTCCTTAGATGAGGAACTAAATGTACGCATTTGAAAGGCAGCGACAACATTTGGGAAACTCACACCAAGAGCATGGAACTATATCAAATTGACTCTACGAACAAAAGTTCTATATATAATTTAAAATTTGTATACTTGCCACCAAGTAAAATTTTATGGACACGCCTATGGGTCATCGTTGCACTAGATTACTGTAAAACATTTTGATTAGGGTCAAAATAATAGTTACATGGGCAAAGATCAAAGGAATTCGCCGCTTTAAGAAAACCGTTATAGCTAGACATCGAGTAACACATATGTTCTCGTGACATGGACATTTTAACACCGTATGCCAAAAATCATGTGAAATCATCAAGAACTTTTTGAATTATAAATCATAACATCTCGGCAAACGAATCTGAACGGACTATAGAATAATATTCATTTATTATTATTTGTCTCCAGTCTAAACCACAGGAAACTGCTATTCGTGCTGTTTCGTCTCAGCCCTACGGGAGATACTAGTCTTAATGGGAAAATGCAGATACACATTCCCGAGCTGTGATCGTAACCCTAGGCTATAGTCATGAGTACACATGTGATCGTAACCCTAGGCTATAGTCATGAGTACACATGTGATCGTAACCCTATGCTATAGTCATGAGTACACATGTGATCGTAACCCTATGCTATAGTCATGAGTACACATGTGATCGTAACCCTAGGCTATAGTCATGAGTACACATGTGATCGTAACCCTATGCTATAGTCATGAGTACACATGTGATCGTAACCCTATGCTATAGTCATGAGTACACATGTGATCGTAACCCTAGGCTATAGTCATGAGCACACATGCGTGAAAGACATCGTCAATGATAGTTATCTTTTCAGGTAGCTGAGTTGGCCGCGTGCTCTAGCATTTGGTTCTCGTGGCAAGGCGCTGTGTCGAGGAGTAAAGGTTCGATCCTGGTTCTGACCACCTAAAGTTCGTTGTTTATTTTTCTGTTGTTGTTTGTGAGGGCACTATCCATGTCGCCAGTGCATCGATTCATGCGCCATTTTATGATATAAAGTTTAATATGCTACGTTTAATGTATGTGTTAGTTCGTGAACATATGAACCGATATGTTTAATGTATGAACTAATGTGCTCATACGACGTGTATGTTAGGTTAATGTAAGAACTAATGCGCTCATACGACGTGTATGTTATGTTAATGTAAAAACTAATGTGCTCATGCGACGTGTATGTTATGTTAATGTAAGAACTAATGTGCTCATACAACGTGTATGTTATGTTAATGTTTGCGAGAATGTTAGAGATCATTGCATGACCTACGTCATCAACATACAAATGTACATGCCCTTGGTTTTATATCATGGCCCGTTTATATACAAATAGTGGTCCATGGAGGCTGGAGGTACAGTCGAATATGTTGTCTAACAGCTGGAGGTACAGTCGAATATGTTGTCTAACAGCTGGAGATACAGTCGAATATGTTGTCTAACAGCTGGAGGTACAGTCGAATATGTTGTCTAACAGCTGGAGGTACAGTCGAATATGTTGTCTGACAACTGGAGGTACAGTCGAATATGTTGTCTGACAACTGGAGGTACAGTCGAATATGTTATCTGACAACTGGAGGTACAGTCGAATATGTTGTCTGACAACTGGAGGTACAGTCGAATATGTTGTCTAACAGCTGGAGGTACAGTCGAATATGTTGTCTGACAACTGGATGTATAGTCGAATATGTTGTCTAACAGCTGGAGGTACAGTCGAATATGTTGTCTGACGGCTGGAGGTACAGTCGAATATGTTGTCTGACAACTGGAGGTACAGTCGAATATGTTGTCTAACAGCTGGAGATACGGTCGAATATGTTGTCTAACAGCTGGAGGTACAGTCGAATATGTTGTCTAACAGCTGGAGGTACAGTCGAATATGTTGTCTGACAACTGGAGGTACAGTCGAATATGTTGTCTGACAACTGGAGGTACAGTCGAATATGTTGTCTGACAACTGGAGGTACAGTCGAATATGTTGTCTGACAACTGGAGGTACAGTCGAATATGTTGTCTGACAACTGGAGGTACAGTCTAATATGTTGTCTAACAGCTGGAGGTACAGTCGAATATGTTGTCTGACAACTGGAGGTACAGTCGAATATGTTGTCTAACAGCTGGAGGTACAGCCGAATATGTTGTCTAACAGCTGGAGGTACAGTCGAATATGTTGTCTGACAACTGGATGTATAGTCGAATATGTTGTCTGACGGCTGGAGGTATAGTCGAATATGTTGTCTAACGACTGGAGGTACAGTCGAATATGTTGTCTAACAGCTGGATGTATAGTCGAATATGTTGTCTGACAGCTGAAGGCATAGTCGAATATGTTGTCTGACAGCTGGATGTATAGCCGAATATGTTGTCTAACGGCTGGATGTTTAGTCGAATATGTTGTCTAACGGCTGCATGTTTAGTCGAATATGTTGTCTGACAGCTGGAGGTATAGTCGAACATGTTGTCTGACAGCTGGATGTATAGTCGAATATGTTGTCTGACAACTGGATGTATAGTCGAATATGTTGTCTGATAACTGGATGTATAGTCGAATATGTTGTCTGACAGCTGGATGTATAGTCGAATATGTTGTCTGACAGCTGGATGTATAGTCGAATATGTTGTCTGACAACTGGATGTATAGTCGAATATGTTGTCTGACAGCTGGATGTAAAGTCGAATATGTTGTCTGACAACTGGATGTATAGTCGAATATGTTGTCTGACAACTGGATGTATAGACGAATATGTTGTCTGACAACTGGATGTATAGTCGAATATGTTGTCTGACAACTGGATGTATAGTCGAATATGTTGTCTGACAACTGGATGTATAGTCGAATATGTTGTCTAACGGCTGAAGGTATCGTCGAATATGTTGTCTGACAACTGGAGGTATAGTCAAAAGTGTGTCTATGTATAGTGTAACGGCTACACGTATAGTCGACAGTGTGTCTATGTACACAACAGCAGCAAGTGTTGTCTACATCAGGACTTCCCCACTCCCCATCCCTTCTGCTCGGCCTGTAACAACATCCGAGGTTGGTGGGGCTGGGGGGAGGCTAGTAGTAAGGAAGGGTGTTTTGAGCTAGGATTTTAACATTTTCACATGTATCGTGCAGCACAATCTCGTCGTGCAGCACATTTTGGCATGTATCGCACAATCTCGACCTCGCTTATCGCGGGTGGTCGGCGCGGGTGGTCGGTCTTATCTCAAGTGCTTATCTCAAGTGGTCGGCCTCGCGGGTGGTCTTATCTCCTTATCTCAAGTGGGTGTGCGTGCTGGCTATGGAGACCAGTGGTTCTAAAACTTGTATGTCAACGGTTCTCAAAACTTGCGGGGGATGGGTCGTGTTATTATCGAGTGAGCGTGCTGGCTATGGAGACCAGTGGTTCTAAAACTTGTATGTCAGCGGTTCTCAAAACTTGCGGGGGGTCGTGTTATCATCAATGTGTGATGGCAACAGGAGGCAAAAAAAGGCAAAGGGGTGTTAGTAACCAGGTGTTAGCGATATGACACATCCACGTCGATCATCATCGGGCCACATCATCGGGCCACCTCGGTCATCATCATCGGCGCTGGTCGGCGGTCGCTGGTCGTCGGCGGTCGCTGGTCGTCGTCGCGGGTCGGATCGGGCAACATCATCATGTGTAGTGATTAAATAGTGACGCGCTCTCTCTCTCTCTCTTATCATCATCATCATCATCATCAAGCCACACCCTCAACATCATCCCTTCATGTCTTATCATCACCAAGCCACACAAATTGACACATCATCAGCATGTGCCACTCTCAACAGCATCATCATGTGCCACCCTCAACAACATCATCATCATGTGCCACCCTCAACAACATCATCATCAAGCCACACCCTCAACTCTCTCTCTCTCTCTCTCTCTCTCTCTCTCTCTTTCACGCTAAAGCAAAACAAAAAAGTCGCTCTATATTTCACATATATTTATTAATACAACAAATACACAACACATATGAGAAAATATATATATTACTGTCCGATTGTTGATAATTTAAGCGTCCGCGGGTCCCTCGAAGCCGAATTATCCACGGGGCGAGCAGACGATAAATTATACGATTGTTTATGTGCTGTCTCGATGAAAAAGGCATGAGAATTCTGTTAAGTTTCGCGCATCGACACTTAAGAAGTATATAATAAGCACAATATAGACCGCACGTGTTGGTAAACAAATCTTGCAACACCCGCGGGTTGAAGACGAAAGAAGCGTGTGAGTTTTGCTCTATAAAGTTTAAAATATCCACATGTCTGGGAGGCAAACCGTAGGAATCGAAATACTCACATTCACCGAGCCCGTTGTAAAAGAGGGCCACCCAATGCTCACCGGGTTCGTGTGCCGGGTCGGTGTTTATGACAAAGGCTGCGGTCGCCGTCGGGTCGATGCTGGGGGGTAAGTGGTTTCGTGGAATGACACTAACATGGGAACAACGTCGAACGAAAATATCCGACATCAAAAGGTTGTAAATCTCCCTCGTGTTCATCTTCTCTCTCGCTTAAACGGTGAAGTCTGTTAGAATCTGCCTTGTCTTCGACACCTCGAGCACTGAGTCCAACTCGGCGTAGACGATGACTTGGAGGGGAGTAGTTGTGGGAGCGACAAATTTGAGTTCTATCGACAAGGGTCCGCTTGTGGCTAGCTCAAAATGGGAGCCGTCCAGTAGACTAGACGAGAGGTCATAGTAGTAAGGAAGGGTGTTTTGAGCTAGGATTTTAACATTTTGGCTTGTGAATTTTGGTTTGGTGCAAATATGATGCATCATATTTCGCACGATGCAATGTTGTTGTTATGTCGCCACGGTGACCGCTGTCTCCCGGCCGCCATCTTGTCACGTGAGCCCGCCCGCCATCCGGCCGCCATCTTGTCACATGATCCCGCCCGCTCGTGACGTCGTGCGCGGTGACCTCGGGGCGCGGTGACCTCGGGGCGGATCGCGCGTTGGCGGGTGACCCCTCGGGGATTATCTCGAGTGTTTCGGACAGCGTGCTATCGGCTCGGGGATTATCTCGATTCGGTAGGACGCTATCGCGCCAGGTAGCTGTTAGAAAATATTAGAAGTAAATATTGAGTCTACTGAAAAAAACAATAGAAAATGAACGCGAAACTTAGAAATATAAAAATGAACGTGACACTTATGTAAAAAAAAACGAAAGAACCTTATAAATATAGACAACCGCATCGACATGTACCTCGGCACGGGAGGGAGGTGATTATATGGAAAATCATCTCGACTAACTGAAAGTTATTAAAATCGTGAAATAATAATAACTCGAAAGAAATAAATGAGCGGAAAACGTTGTAAGAACCCTCGAATAAAGTTTCATATTAAATTAGCGAAGTAATAAAATTTAATGTTAAAAATCCGAAAGCAAAAAAAAAAAAAATAAATAAAATATGAAAGTTACTGAAAAATATTTAAATTGAACACGAAACTTATTTAAATAAATTAACGTGAAAGACCTCGACAACATTCTTGGTTGGTAGGCGTCATGGGCTCGCCGTATTGTCCCCGGTCAGGTGACCACTTAACTACGAGATAACGCACCAAGTCTCGTGATTTTCCTGATTGCGGTGGTTAGACCTAAAAAGCGATGCTGTGGTAGGGGTGAAGCACATGACCCTTGACGTGTAAATACAGATACCAACCGCATGACATCGCCCCTTAACTCTCTCTCTCTCTCTCTCTCTCTCTCTCTCTCTCTCTCTCTCTTTCACATTCACGATAAAGCAAAACAAAAAAATCGCTCGATATTTCACACATATTTATTAATACAACAAATATACAACACATATGCGAAAATATATATTACTGTCCGATTGTTGATAATTTTAAGCGTCCGTGGGCCCCTCGAAGCCGAATTATCCACGGGGCGAGCAAACGATAAATAATACGATCGTTTATGTGCTGTCTCGCTGAAAAAGGCATGAGAATTCTGTTAAGTTTCGCACCTCGACACTTAAGAAGTATATAATAAGCACAATATAGACCGCACGTGTTGGTAAACAAATCTTGCAACACCCGCGGGTTGTAGACGAATGGAGCGTGTGAGTTTTGCTCTATAAAGTTTAAAATATCCACATGTCTGGGAGGCAAACCGTAGGAAATGAAATACTCACATTCGCCGAGCCCGTTGTGACACATCATCATCATGTGCCACCCTCAACATCAACCCTTCATATCCTATCATCATCATCAAGTGCCACCCTCAACATCAACCCTTCATGTCCTATCATCAGCATCATACCATCAAAGTATCAAACCGCGAAATTCTCTCTCTTTCTCTCTCTCTCTCTCTCTCTCTCTCTCTCTCTTTCTCTCTCTCTCTCTCTCTCTTTCTCTCTCTCTCTCTCTCTCGCTCTCTCTCTCTCTCTCTCCTCTCTTTCACATTCATGGTAAAGCAAACAAAATATAGTACAGGGATAACCTTTATTTATAGCTATGTAGTTGGGTGTCTGCTTAGTTCTATGTCATAAATGAATCATAAGGGGTGAAACTGTTAGAGATTGCTGGGTAGTCTAAACTGGTAGTGTAAAGAGTTAAATATCTAAAGGCGTAGTCGAGACGTTATCATCAGCTACCTTTCTTTTTATATAGAAATAGGAAAGAGCATTTCTTGTTTGACTGTCGGAAAATATGGAATTATTTAAGACTTTGAAACCTACATTTTTCCCACCCTTAGCCTTTTGCGTAGCGAGAACCTCTAAAAACATATCTTTAGCTAATTTGTTGTGTTGCTTACTTAACCCTTTACAACTGATTTTATCGTAATCCCCACTACAATGGTACGTCTTACTACATAAACTAACAAGAGCCGTCCCTTCGGACTCTAGTTTAAAAAGCCCGGGCGTTCGTTTGGTGTATGCTTTAGCACCCTTACAGTTTACACAGTCTGGCTAATATGGTTATCGCAAAACTCGACAGGAAACCAGTCTTTATATACGCTATTAAACTCATTCCGCAGCCCTGACTTAACTATAGCCTCCAACTTAGGTGCACTTAAAGCTAAATATAAACTATCAGTATCTGTTTCACATAACTGAAAGTTAGACCTATCCACAAACTTATCTAAGAACTCGAAATAAAAAATCTAACATACGAAGTTTTGCATATCGATACACGAAGAAACCGATTTGTAGGGGTAAGTCCCATCCTACCGGGTGTGGGAAAACGGTATTTGTACAAAAGTTTATACAGAACCTTCTAGGAGGCAAGGTCAGAAACCTAGGAGGCAAGGGCAGAAACCTAGGAGGCAAGGGCAGAAACCTACAAGGCAAGGTTAGAAACCTAGGAGGCAAGGGCAGAAACCTAGGAGGCAAGGACAGAAACCTAGGAGGCAAGGGCAGAAACCTAAGAGGCGAAGGCAGAAACCTACGAGTCAAGGGCAGAAACCAAGGAGGGAAGGTCAGAAACCAAAGAGGCAAGGGCAGAAACCAAAGAGGCAAGGGCAGAAACCTAGGAGGCAAGGTCAGAAACCTAGGAGGCAAGGGCAGAAACCTAGGAGGCAAGGGCAGAAACCTACAAGGCAAGGTTAGAAACCTAGGAGGCAAGGGCAGAAACCTAGGAGGCGAGGACAGAAACCTAGGAGGCAAGGGCAGAAACCTAAGAGGCGAAGGCAGAAACCTACGAGTCAAGGGCAGAAACCAAGGAGGGAAGGTCAGAAACCAAAGAGGGGAAACCTAGGAGGCAAGGTCAGAAACCTAGGAGGCAAGGGCAGAAAAACTACGAGAACTGACAAAAATGAATATAACTTTAAATTGTAAAACAACAACTCAATAATGTTGGGAAAAGTTGGAGGTTCGGATGCTAAAGAATTTAGTGAACGTTAAAAACTTGGGCACCGTTAGTATATTTACGTTAATGTTGGAACTTGATCAAATTATCATGTCTTATCAGACGGGTAATTGTTAAGTGACATATCTATTCGACATCTACTGTGTCCACTTGTCTTATCCATGGTCGCTAGTCGCTATATCTCCTGAGAATGATAATTACCCCTCACCTAGGATCACTATAATGTCTTTAATAAAAGTGTTAACTTCAAGTTATTAGAAGGTAAGAGTGCCCGGTGTTTCCTGTTAAGGCGTTTGTTATTAATAATGTATAAATTGACAGGCTGGAGAAAATACAGAATAAAGAGATGCGCATTAACTTGGGGTGTACGAGGGTAATGGTTCGTTAAGTCCGTGGTTCGTGGGGTTGTGGTTTATTAAGTTTGTAGTTTGTTAAGTGCGTGGTTCGTGGGGTCGTGGTTCGTGAGTTGATGGTTCGTTAAGTCCGTGGTTCGTGGGGTTGTGGTTCGTGGTTCGTTAGTTGATGGTTCGTTAAGTCCGTGGTTCGTGGTTCGTTAAGTCCATGGTTCGTGGGGTTGTGGTTCGTGGTTCGTGAGTTGATGGTTCGTTAAGTCCGTGGTTCGTGGTTCGTTAAGTCCATGGTTCGTGGGGTTGTGGTTCGTGGTTCGTGAGTTGATGGTTCGTTAAGTCCGTGGTTCGTGGGGTTGTGGTTCGTGGTTCGTGAGTTGATGGTTTGTTAAGTCCGTGGTTCGTGGGGTTGTGGTTCGTGGTTCGTGAGTTGATGGTTCGTTAAGTCCGTGGTTCGTGGGGTTGTGGTTCGTGGTTCGTGAGTTGATGGTTCGTTAAGTCCGTGGTTCGTGGGGTTGTGGTTCGTGGTTCGTGAGTTGATGGTTCGTTAAGTCCGTGGTTCGTGGGGTTGTGGTTCGTGGTTCGTGAGTTGATGGTTCGTTAAGTCCGTGGTTCGTGGGGTTGTGGTTCGTGGTTCGTTAGTTGATGGTTCGTTAAGTCCGTGGTTCGTGGGGTTGTGGTTCGTGGTTCGTTAGTTGATGGTTCGTAAGTCCGTGGTTCGTGGTTCGTTAAGTCCATGGTTCGTGGGGTTGTGGTTTATTAAGTTTGTAGTTTGTTAAGTGCGTGGTTCGTGGGTTGTTGTGTTCGTGGTTTATTAAGTTTGTAGTTTGTTAAGTGCGTGGTTCGTGGGGTTGTGGTTCGTGGTTCGTGAGTTGATGGTTCGTTAAGTCCATGGTTCGTGGGGTTGTGGTTCGTGGGGTTGTGGTTCGTGGGGTTGTGGTTCGTGGTTCGTGAGTTGATGGTTCGTTAAGTCCGTGGTTCGTGGGGTTGTGGTTTATTAAGTTTGTAGTTTGTTAAGTGCGTGGCTCGAGAGGTCGTGGGTGTGTTATGGTGGTAAAATCTTAGTGATTTGGTCCAACATTTGGGACTTTGAATATAACTTCCTGCTCGTTGTGTCTAACTAGTATGACTATGTGAGTAGATTTTTATGGTTTTGATGTCGACTTTTTGAATATGAGTCTATATTTATTTCTTTAGTTGATATGCGAGAAGACATTTTAACCGCATATGCTAACCTCAACTACACGCCACCTGTTGTTAACCCGAATCTCATCAACTACACGACATGAAAATCGAATACTGAAATGTAAGCATTATAACAACTGGTTCCGTCAAATTAACCAAAAGCACGCAATAGTGGCACTGTCAACATGCTACTAAGATTATAATTAAAAACAAACGATAATATGCCGACAGAATGATAACCGTATTAGAAAAGGCATACCCACAAGGGGGTTAGTCATATTGAGATTGTAAAACGCTTCTTCGGTTGTCTAGCTGTCCATCGAGGTGCCTCCTAGGTTTCTGCCCTTGCCTCCTAGGTTTCTGCCCTTGCCTTTTGGTTTCTGCCTTTGCCTCCTAGGTTTCTGACCTTGCCTCCTAGGTTTCCCCTCTTTGGTTTCTGACCTTCCCTCCTTGGTTTCTGCCGTTGCCTCCTAGGTTTCTGCCCTTGCCTCTTTGGTTTCTGACCTTCCCTCCTTGGTTTCTGCCCTTGACTCGTAGGTTTCTGCCTTCGCCTCTTAGGTTTCTGCCCTTGCCTCCTAGGTTTCTGTCCTCGCCTCCTAGGTTTCTGCCCTTGCCTCCTAGGTTTCTAACCTTGCCTTGTAGGTTTCTGCCCTTGCCTCCTAGGTTTCTGCCCTTGCCTCCTAGGTTTCTGCCCTTGCCTCCTAGGTTTCTGACCTTGCCTCCTAGGTTTCTGCCCTTGCCTCTTTGGTTTCTGCCCTTGCCTCTTTGGTTTCTGACCTTCCCTCCTTGGTTTCTGCCCTTGACTCGTAGGTTTCTGCCTTCGCCTCTTAGGTTTCTGCCCTTGCCTCCTAGGTTTCTGTCCTTGCCTCCTAGGTTTCTGCCCTTGCCTCCTAGGTTTCTAACCTTGCCTTGTAGGTTTCTGCCCTTGCCTCCTAGGTTTCTGCCCTTGCCTCCTAGGTTTCTGACCTTGCCTCCTAGAAGGTTCTGTATAAACTTTTGTACAAATACCGTTTTCCCACACCGGGTAGGATGGGACTTACCCCTACAAATCGGTTTCTTCGTGTATCGATATGCAAAACTTCGTATGTTAGATTTTTTATTTCGAGTTCTTAGATAAGTTTGTAGATAGGTCCAACTTTCAGTTATGTGAAACAGATACTGATAGTTTATATTTAGCTTTAAGTGCACCTAAGTTGGAGGCTATAGTTAAGTCAGGGCTGCAGAATGAGTTTAATAGCGTATATAAAGACTGGTTTCCTGTCGAGTTTTGCGATGACCATATTAGCCAGACTGTGTAAACTGTAAGGGTGTTAAAGCATACACCAAACGAACGCCCGGGCTTTTTAAACTAGAGTCCGAAGGGACGGCTCTTGTTAGTTTATGTAGTAAGACGTACCATTGTAGTGGGGATTACGATAAAATCAGTTGTAAAGGGTTAAGTAAGCAACACAACAAATTAGCTAAAGATATGTTTTTAGAGGTTCTCGCTACGCAAAAGGCTAAGGGTGGGAAAAATGTAGGTTTCAAAGTCTTAAATAATTCCATATTTTCCGACAGTCAAACAAGAAATGCTCTTTCCTATTTCTATATAAAAAGAAAGGTAGCTGATGATAACGTCTCGACTACGCCTTTAGATATTTAACTCTTTACACTACCAGTTTAGACTACCCAGCAATCTCTAACAGTTTCACCCCTTATGATTCATTTATGACATAGAACTAAGCAGACACCCAACTACATAGCTATAAATAAAGGTTATCCCTGTACTATATTTTGTTTGCTTTACCATGAATGTGAAAGAGAGAGAGAGAGAGAGAGAGAGAGAGAGAGAGCGAGAGAGAGAGAGAGAGAGAGAGAGAGAGAGAGAGAGAGAGAGAGAGAGAGAGAGAGAGAGAGAGAATTTCGCGGTTTGATACTTTGATGGTATGATGCTGATGATAGGACATGAAGGGTTGATGTTGAGGGTGGCACTTGATGATGATGATAGGATATGAAGGGTTGATGTTGAGGGTGGCACTTGATGATGATGATAGGATATGAAGGGTTGATGTTGAGGGTGGCACATGATGATGTGTCACAACGGGCTCGGCGAATGTGAGTATTTCATTTCCTACGGTTTGCCTCCCAGACATGTGGATATTTTAAACTTTATAGAGCAAAACTCACACGCTCCATTCGTCTACAACCCGCGGGTGTTGCAAGATTTGTTTACCAACACGTGCGGTCTATATTGTGCTTATTATA
This sequence comes from Megaustenia siamemsis, assembly GCA_032433765.1. Taxonomy (NCBI): domain Eukaryota; kingdom Metazoa; phylum Mollusca; class Gastropoda; order Stylommatophora; family Ariophantidae; genus Megaustenia; species Megaustenia siamemsis. Next base: position 192,488,207 of record JAVIAB010000092.1, read on the forward strand.
TACTTCTTAAGTGTCGAGGCGCGAAACTTAACAAAATTCTCATGCCTTTTTCAGCGAGACAGCACATAAACGATCGTATTATTTATCGTTTGCTCGCCCCGTGGATAATTCGGCTTCGAGGGGCCCACGGACGCTTAAAATTATCAACAATCGGACAGTAATATATATTTTCGCATATGTGTTGTATATTTGTTGTATTAATAAATATGTGTGAAATATCGAGCGATTTTTTGTTTTGCTTTATCGTGAATGTGAAAGAGAGAGAGAGAGAGAGAGAGAGAGAGAGAGAGAGAGAGAGTTAAGGGGCGATGTCATGTGGTTGGTATCTGTATTTACACGTCAAGGGTCATGTGCTTCACCCCTACCACAGCATCGCTTTTTGGGTCTAACCACCGCAATCAGCAAAATCACGAGACTTGGTGCGTTATCTCGTAGTTAAGTGGTCACCTGACCGGGGACAATACGGCGAGCCCATGACGCCTACCAACCTTGAATGTTGTCGAGGTCTTTCACGTTAATTTTTTAAAATAAGTTTCGTGTTCAATTTAAATATTTTTCAGTAACTTTCATATTTTATTTTATTTTTTTTTTTTTTGCTTTCGGATTTTTAACATTAAATTTTATTACTTCGCTAATTTAATATGAAACTTTATTCGAGGGGTTCTTACAACGTTTTCCGCTCATTTATTTCTTTCGAGTTATTATTATTTCACGATTTTAATAACTTTCAGTTAGTCGAGATGATTTTCCATATAATCACCTCCCTCCCGTGCCGAGGTACATGTCGATGCGGTTGTCTATATTTATAAGGTTCTTTCGTTATTTTTTACATAAGTGTCACGTTCATTTTTATATTTCTAAGTTTCGCGTTCATTTTCTATTGTTTTTTCAGTAGACTCAATATTTACTTCTAATATTTTCTAACAGCTACCTGGCGCGATAGCGTCCCACCGAATCGAGATAATCCCCGAGCCGATAGCACGCTGTCCGAAACACTCGAGATAATCCCCGAGGGGTCACCCGCCAACGCGCGATCTGCCCCGAGGTCACCGCGCACGACGTCACGAGCGGGCGGGAGCATGTGACAAGATGGCGGCCGGATGGCGGGCGGGATCATGTGACAAGATGGCGGCCGGATGGCGGGCGGGCTCACGTGACAAGATGGCGGCCGGGAGACAGCGGTCACCGTGGCGACATAACAACATTGCATCGTGCGAAATATGATGCATCATATTTGCACCAAACCAAAATTCACCAAGCCAAAATGTTAAAATCCTAGCTCAAACACCCTTCCTTACTACTGAGGCTGTGTTCACGTGACGATGCAAAATCGGATTATATTTTAGTGGAGAGGTCACAGACACGTGGGCTCTACCAAAAGTGACACAGACCTACTTCTGTCACAGACATCGTGACTAGGGACAGTGTCTAAGAGATAATGTCAGAAGTGAAGAACCGCGGAGAGAGAGAGAGAGAAAGAGAGGGGTGATGGGAGGGTGGCGGGTCTTGAGATAATCTCTACTACTACATAGACACAAGACAAGAGATAGTCTAATTACGTGATTAGACAGAGAGATCGGTGACCTAACGAGCCATCAACGAACGGTAAAAGAACACCAGACTGAAGGGCCAACCTTGGATTGATGAAATTGGCGTTCATTGAGTTGGATCGATGAAGTATGAGAAACATGAATCATGTCAGCAAGGCAGGCTCAGACTGTCAACTTGGGTCTCGCTTGGACGCTGAGAAGTGAGATGAGGAAGGAAGGAAGAAATAGCTAAGCTCCAAGCCAAAGATGGTTAGGTCAAGTTATCCCAAATGGGGACATCCAAATCACAACATTGAAGATAAGCAACTCATGTTTCATCAACGACATCATCATTATCATCGTACACAGAGTGGAGACGAAGCCGCTGTAGTAGTGTGGGTGGTGGTGAGTCGATCACCCCGCGCCAGATGTCACGGCAACCTCGTCTATTTGAAAATTTGAAGATCGATTAACTGTCGATGTCGCATCAGCCCTGACATTCCACAGTCCTGGTCTCCCCCATCCCTTTTCTTTCCAGACTCTTAGGTCTTCAAGCCTGTCCAGGGAGCCCAACTACTTGCGTCCCTCGCCGGTTACCGCAACCAGCCCCCCCCCCCCCCCTTTCCCCCCGGCTAGTCGACAAATAGGACCAGCGCTGGAAACAGTCAAAGTCTGGAAGAAACACAAAAACGTGAAGAAAGCAGGGACGAACTGAGGAGGGACAAGCGTTATATGTCGGGACAGAAGGAGAAACACAAAAACGTGAAGAAAGTAGGGACGGGCTGAGGAGGGACAAGAGTTATATGTCGGGACAGAAGGAGAAACACAAAAACGTGAAGAAAGCAGGACGGGCTGAGGAGGGACAAGAGTTATATGTCGGGACAGAAGGAGAAACACAAAAACGTGAAGAAAGTAGGGACGGGCTGAGGAGGGACAAGAGTTATATGTCGTGACAGAAGGAGAAACACAAAAACGTGAAGAAAGCAGGGACGGGCTGAGGAGGGACAAGAGTTATATGTCGGGACAGAAGGAGAAACACAAAAACGTGAAGAAAGCAGGGACGGGCTGAGGAGGGACAAGAGTTATATGTCGGGACAGAAGGAGAAACACAAAACGTGAAGAAAGCAGGGACGGGCTGAGGAGGGACAAGAGTTATATGTCGGGACAGAAGGAGAAACAAAACATACATCAATGTCTTCGTTGTCTATTACCCCTAGCGGCTGAGAGTTGATACTCTATGGGATGAAGCTGTCTTCGTTGTTTATTACCCCTAGCGGCTGAGAGTTGATACTCTATGGGATGAAGCTGTCTTCGTTGTTTATTACCCCTAGCAGCTGAGAGTTGATACTCTATGGGGTGAAGCTGTCTTCGTTGTCTATTACCCCTAGCGGCTGAGAGTTGATACTCTATGGGATGAAGCTGTCTTCGTTGTTTATTACCCCTAGCTGCTGAGAGTTGATACTCTATGGGGTGAAGCTGTCTTGTGGCGATCCTAATACAAGGGAAATCTGTTCTTCTGGACATCAGAGAAATCATCGCGTCTACTATCTCTGGACATCAGAGAAATCATCGCGTCTACTATCTCTGGACATCAGAGAAATCATCGCGTCTACTATCTCTGGACATCAGAGAAATCATCGCGTCTACTATCTCTGGACATCAGAGAAATCATCGCGTCTACTACCGCTGACATCAGAGAAATCTTGGTGTCTACTACATCACTGTAACTATCAAACATAAAGCTAGACTTTGTTTCACATGAACTGACATTTGGATTTATCCTACAATAATGTGTGCAACTCTGACGCTGTAATGTACTTAGACTGAAACTAGAATATTGCATGCGGCTGAACGCCCACCTAGAATTTGCTTACGGACACGCTGCCGAATGCCCGCCCAGAACCTGCTAACAAACACGCCCCTGAATGCCCACCCAGAACCTCCTAACAAACACGCCCCTGAAGCCCATCCAGACAGTCCTGCCAAAGACACCCTGGAATGGCCACCCAGAACCTGCTAACAAACACGCCCCTGAATGCCCACCCTGAATCTGCTACCAAATACGCCCCTTAATGCCCACCCATACCCTCACGACAAACACGCCCTTGAATGCCCACCCATACCGCCATAACAAATACGCCCCTGAATGTCCACCTAGACCATCACGGCAAACACGCCCCTGAATGCCCACCCAGACCCTCACGAAAAACACGCCCCTGAAAGCCCACCCCAACCATCACGACAAACACGCCCCGAATGCCCGCCTAAACCCTCAGGACAATCACGCATTTGAATGCCCACCCAGACCCTCACGACAAATACGCACCTGAATGCCCACCCACACCCTCATGACAAACATGCCCATGAATGCCCACCCATACCCTCACGACAAACACGTCCCTTAATGTCCACCCAGGCCATCACGACAAACACGCCCCTAAATGCCCACCCATACCGCCGTAATAAACACGCCCCTGAATGCCCACCCATACCGCCTTAATAAACACGCCCCTGAATGCCCACCGATATCGCCTTAAAAAACACGTCCCTGAATGCCCACCCATAACCCTTAATAAACACGCCCCTGAATACCCACCCATACCGCCTTAATAAACACGCCCCTGAATGCCCACCCGTGGCCCCCTAATAAACACGCCCCTGAATACCCATCCATACCGCCTTAATAAACACACCCCTGAATGCCCACCCGTACCGCCTTAATAAACACGCCCCTGGATGTTCACCCGTATCGCCCTAATAAACACGCCCCTGAATGCCCACCCATACCGCCTTAATAAACACGCCCCTGAATGCCCACCCATACTGCCGTAATAAACACGCCCCTGAATGCCCACCCGTACCGCCTTAATAAACACGCCCCGAATGCCCACCCATACCGCCTTAATAAACACGCCCCTGAATGTTCACCCGTATCGCCCTAATAAACACGCCCCTGAATTCCCACCCATACCGCCTTAATAAACACGCCCCTGAATGCCCACCCGTACCGCCCTAATAAACACGCCGCTGCTACATCTCCAGCCCTAGTGTTTGGTTACCTGATCTACCGATGACGCTACGTGTCCATATCAACACACTCGACAGCGGAAGCTGTGTACACATGTAGTGTGGACGTCACATGTCAACTTACACATGGCCTCGCCCAGCAACCACTTCTCGTGGTAGAAGAACTCAATGAGGGCCGACGACTGGCAGACCAGCAACACCAGCAGGTCAGCCACGGACAGGTTCATGAGGCACAGGTTTGTAGAGGTCTTCATCTCCCTCACAGAGAGCACCACCACGATCACCAGCGCGTTCCCCAACACTCCGGCCAGGAAGATGAGTACGTTAGCCAGAGTCACCCACACCTGCAGCAGAAGGTCAAGGTTAAAGGTTATACATTCAGTCATGACTGATGACATCACACCAAGCCATTACTGACTCACTAATCATCATCATCATCATCATCATTGAGTGCCTTCCCCGCAACGAAGGTTGGCTACCATGGGTCGCCATTCTACTCTGTTTCTTGCTTTGATGGTGCAGGCTGTCATAGATTGACTTGTCCATCTTTTGATGTTACCGTCCATGTTAGTCTTGGTCTGCCTCTGCCTCTTTTACCTTGTATTTTCACTTCCAATGTTACTTTTAGTAGGCTGTTGTGTCTTTTAACATGTCCCAAAAATTTCATTTACTGACTCACTAATATCTTTCTAATATTCATTAATAGCTTAGGTAACATTACTCATTAACTAAGTGTGCAACATTACTCATTATGCGATTACGTAACACTACCATTAATTTTTACATTACTTATGATGTAACATTAACCATAACTGATTATGTAACGTTCCTCATTACTTGATTATGTACCATTTCTCATTAATTGATTGTGTAACATTACCTATCACCTGATTATGGAACGTCACTCATTAACTGACTATGTAACATTATTCATTACTTGATTATGCGCAATATTACCTATTTTTATTATGTAACATTACTCGTTTACTTTATAATGCAACGTTTCGCATTACTTGATAATGTAACATTACCTATCTCCTGATTAAGAAACGTTGCTCATTACTTGACTATATTACTCATTACTTGATTGTGTAACATTTCACATTACCTGATTCTCATTTCCTGATTTCGTAACATTTATCATTACCTAATAGTAAACATTTCTCATTTCCTGATTATGTACATTTCTCATTGGCTGATTGTGTAACATTTCTCATTACCTGATTCTTATTTCCTGATTGCGTAACATTTCTCATTACCTGATAGTAAACATTTCTCATTTCCTGATTGTGTAACATTTCTCATTACCTGATTCTCATTTCCTGATTGTGTAACATTTCTCATTTCCTGATTGTGTAACATTTCTCATTACCTGATAGTAAACATTTCTCATTTCCTGATTGTGTAACATTTCTCATTACCTGATAGTAAACATTTCTCATTTCCTGATTGTGTAAAATTTCTCATTACCTGATTCTCATTTCCTGATTGTGTAACATTTCTCATTTCCTGATTGTGTAACATTTCTCATTACCTGATAGTAAACATTTCTCATTTCCTGATTGTGTAACATTTCTCATTACCTGATTCTCATTTCCTGATTGTGTAACATTTCTCATTTCCTGATTGTGTAACATTTCTCATTTCCTGATTGTGTAACATTTCTCATTACCTGACAACATCACAACACAAAGCACAATGTACTCAGCACATTTCAATCAAAGTTAACAACGGAAGCTCATATTCCAGTTTGCTCTATGTCCATACATAGTCCCTAGCTTTCTTTTTATCGCAGATCCATACTTGTGCCACACTTGAATCGAAATCTCCGCACCAGCGGTGTCATGCAACATGTTAGACAGGTTAGACAGCAACCTCTGGGCTCAGCAGAGAGGCTCAGCTTAAAACGTCAATTATTCATCGACGGAAAAAAATATGAGCACCTCAGAGGTATCTGCCTGTGCAGCGAGGGACCCTTGTGCCCTGCCAGAGGAAAACGGATTAACACACAAAATACAGTTCCTAGTCACAAGAGACGTTGCCAGTGGTGAAAGATGGTGAAAACAGAAAAACAAGTTTAAGTCACCCACACTCTCAGGTTTAAGTCACCCACACTCTCAGGTTTAAGTCACCCACACTCTCAGGTTTAAGTCATCCACACTCTCAGGTTTGTCATCCACACTCTCAGGTTTAAGTCACCCACACTCTCAGGTTTAAGTCACCTACACTCTCAGGTTTAAGTCACCTACACTCTCAGGTTTAAGTCATCCACACTCTCAGGTTTGTCATCCACACTCTCAGGTTTAAGTCACCCACACTCTCAGGTTTAAGTCATCCACACTCTCAGGTTTAAGTCACCCACACTCTCAGGTTTAAGTCATCCACACTCTTAGGTTTGTCATCCACACTCTCAGGTTTAAGTCACCCACACTCTCAGGTTTAAGTCATCCACACTCTCAGGTTTAAGTCACCCACACTCTCAGGTTTAAGTCATCCACACTCTCAGGTTTGTCATCCACACTCTCAGGTTTAAGTCACCCACACTCTCAGGTTTAAGTCACCCACACTCTCAGGTTTAAGTCATCCACACTCTCAGGTTTGTCATCCACACTCTCAGGTTTAAGTCACCCACACTCTCAGGTTTAAGTCACCCACACTCTCAGGTTTAAGTCACCCACACTCTCAGGTTTGTGATCCACACTCTCAGGTTTAAGTCACCCACACTCTCAGGTTTAAGTCAATCACACTCTCAGATTTAAGTCACCCACACTCTCAGGTTTAAGTCACCCACACTCTCAGGTTTAAGTCACCCACACTCTCAGGTTTAAGTCACCTACACTCTCAGGTTTAAGTCATCCACACTCTCAGGTTTGTCATTCACACTCTCAGGTTTAAGTCACCCACACTCTCAGGTTTAAGTCACTCACACTCTCAGGTTTAAGTCACCATACTGTCAGGTTTGTCACACACACTCTCAGGTTTAAGTCACCCGCACTCTCAGGTTTGTCACCCACACTCTCAGGTTTAAGTCACCAACACTCTCAGGTTTAAATCACCCACACTCTCAGGTTTAAGTTACCCATACTCTCAGGTTTAAGTTACCCACACTCTCAGGTTTAAGTCACCCACACTCTCAGATTTAAGTCACCCACACTCTCAGGTTTAAGTCACCCACACTCTCAGGTTTGTCACCCACACTCTCAGGTTTAAGTCACCCACACTCTCAGGTTTGTCACACACACTCTCAGGTTTAAGTCACCCACACTCTCAGGTTTGTCACACACACTCTCAGGTTTAAGTCATCCACACTCTCAGGATTAAGTCACCAACACTCTCAGGTTAAGACACCCATACTCTCAGGTTTAAGTCACCTACACTCTCAGGTTTAAGTCACTCACACTCTCAGGTTTAAGTCACCAACACCCTCAGGTTTAAGACACCCATCCTCTCAGGTTTAAGTCACCTACACTCCCAGGTTTAAGTCACCCACACTCTCAGGTTTAAGTCACTCACACTCTCAGGTTTAAGTCACTCACACTCTCAGGTTTAAGTCACCTACACTCTCAGGTTTAAGTCACCCACACTCTCATGTTTAAGTCACCCACACTCTCAGGTTTAAGTCACCCACACTCTCAGGTTTATTTTGCCCACACTCTCAGGTTTAAGTCACCCACACTCTCAGGTTTAAGTCACCAACACTCTCAGGTTTAAATCACCCACACTCTCAGGTTTAAGTTACCCATACTCTCAGGTTTAAGTTACCCACACTCTCAGGTTTAAGTCACCCACACTCTCAGATTTAAGTCACCCACACTTTCAGGTTTAAGTCACCCACACTCTCAGGTTTGTCACACACACTCTCAGATTTAAGTCACCCACACTCTCAGGTTTGTCACACACACTCTCAGGTTTAAGTCATCCACACTCTCAGGATTAAGTCACCCACACTCTCAGGTTTAAGTCACCCACACTCTCAGGTTTGTCACACACACTCTCAGGTTTAAGTCACCCACACTCTCAGGTTTGTCACCAACACTCTCAGGTTTAAGTCACCCACACTCTCAGGTTTGTCACACACACTCTCAGATTTAAGTCACCCACACTCTCAGGTTTGTCACACACACTCTCAGGTTTAAGTCACCCACACTCTCAGATTTAAGTCACCCACACTCTCAGGTTTAAGTCACCCACACTCTCAGGTTTGTCACACACACTCTCAGGTTTAAGTCATCCACACTCTCAGGTTTAAGACACCCATCCTCTCAGGTTTAAGTCACCTACACTCTCAGGTTTAAGTCACTCACACTCTCAGGTTTAAGTCACCAACACCCTCAGGTTTAAGACACCCATCCTCTCAGGTTTAAGTCACTCACACTCTCAGGTTTAAGTCACTCACACTCTCAGGTTTAAGTCACCTACACTCTCAGGTTTAAGTCACCTACACTCTCAGGTTTAAGTCACCCACACTCTCATGTTTAAGTCACCCACACTCTCAGGTTTAAGTCACTCACACTCTCAGGTTTAAGTCACCCACACTCTCAGGTTTATTTTGCCCACACTCTCAGGTTTAAGTCACCCACACTCTCAGGTTTATTTTGCCCACACTCTTAGATTTAAGTTAACCACACTCTCAGGTTTAAGTCACCAACACTCTCAGGTTTAAGTCACTCACACTATCAGGTTTAAGTCACCAACACTCTCAGGTTTAAGTCACTCACACTCTCAGGTTTAAGTCACCCACACTCTGCGGTTTATTTTGCCCACACTCTTAGATTTAAGTTAACCACACTCTCAGGTTTAAGTCACTCACACTATCAGGTTTAAGTCACACACACTCTCAGGTTTAAGTCACTCACACTCTCAGGTTTAAGTCACTCACACTCTCAGGTTTAAGTTAACCACACTCTCAGGTTTAAGTCACACACACACTCTCAGGTTTAAGTCACTCACACTCTCAGGTTTAAGTCACACACACTCTCAGGTTTAAGTCACTCACACTCTCAGGTTTAAGTTACTCACACTCTCAGGTTTAAGTCACTCACACTTTCAGGTTTAAGTCACTCACACTCTCAGGTTTAAGTTACCCACACTCTCAGGTTTAAGTCACTCACACTCTCAGGTTTAAGTCACTCACACTCTCAGGTTTAAGTCACTCACACTCTCAGGTTCCTCAAGGAGCACTAAGAAAGTCCAGACCTGTGTCTACACATGGGCGACACCAGATGCTGTACTTGAGTTTAATTTAGTAAGAAAAAGAAACTGATGTTCGCAATTCACGTAAAATGGGGGAATAATTTGGTAGATTGTAAGACAAAGTGAGGAGGGGGGGGGGAATAATTTGGTAGATTGTAAGACAAAGTGAGGAGGGGGGGGGGGAATAACTTGGTAGATTGGAAGACAAAGTGAGAAGGAGGGGAATAACTTGGTAGATTGTAAGACAAACTGAGGAGGAGGGGAATAACTTGGTAGATTGTAAGACAAAGTGAGGAGGGTGGGGAATAACTTGGTAGTTTGTAAGACAAAGTGAGGAGGGAGGGGAATAATTTGGTAGATTGTGAGACAAAGTGAGGAGGGAGGGGAATAATTTGGTAGATTGTAAGACAAAGTGAGGAGGGTGGGGAATAACTTGGTAGATTGTAAGACAAAGTGAGGAGGGTGGGGAATAACTTGGTAGATTGTGAGACAAAGTGAGGAGGGAGGGGAATAATTTGGTAGATTGTAAGACAAAGTGAGAAGGGTGGGGAATAACTTGGTAGATTGTGAGACAAAGTGAGGAGGGAGGGGAATAATTTGGTAGATTGTAAGACAAAGTGAGGAGGGTGGGGAATAACTTGGTAGATTGTGAGACAAAGTGAGGAGGGAGTGGAATAACTTGGTAGATTGTGAGACAAAGTGAGGAGGGAGGGGAGTAAATTGGTAGATTGTAAAACAACGAGGGTGAGATAACTTGGTAGATTGTAAGACAACGAGGGTGAGATAACTTGGTAGTTTGTAAGACAACGAGGGTGAGATAACTTGGTAGATTGTAAGACAACGAGGGTGAGATAACTTGGTAGATTGTAAGACAACGAGGGTGAGATAACTTGGTAGTTTGTAAGACAACGAGGGTTAGATAACTTGGTAGTTTGTAAGACAACGAGGGTGAGATAACTTGGTAGATTGTAAGACCCTATGAGATAGTTGTCAACCGATAGTTAAAGGTCATCTCGTGGAAGTCGTGGACCAGGTAGGTCATGTGATTTGAACAGAAAGTCAGTTTTCTGTGTTAGAAACACAAGCTCGCCTGTAGGTAGCAAACACATTCAGGAACTGGAGACAACATTGGCGAGAACTGGTATGTGGACAACAGCTAGCGTGTGGACAACATCTAGTATGTGGAGACAACAGCTAGCGTGTGGACATCATCTAGTATGTGGAGACAACAGCTAGTATGTGGACAACAGCTAGCGTGTGGACAACATTTAGTATGTGGAGATAACAACTAGCGTGTGGACAGCATCTAGTATGTGGAGACAACAGCTAGTATGTGGACAACATTTAGTATGTGGACAACAGCTAGTATGTGGACACCAGCTAGTATGTGGACAACAGCTAGTATGTGGACAGCATCTAGTATGTGGAGACAACAGCTAGTATGTGGACAACAGCCAGTATGTGGACAACAGCTAGTATGGGGACAACATCTATTATGTGGACAACAGCTAGTATGGGGACAACATCTAGTATGTGGACAACAGCTAGTATGGGGACTACATCTAGTATGTAGAGATAACAGCTAGTATGTGGACAGCATCTAGTATGTGGAGACAACATCTAGTATGTGGACAACAGCTAGTATGGGGACAACAGCTAGTATGTGGAGACAACATCTAGTATGGAGACAACAGCTAGTATGGGGACAACAGCTAGTATGTGGACAACAGCTAGTATGTGGACAACAGCCAGTATGTGGACAACAGCCAGTATGTGGACAACAGCTAGTATGGAGACAACATCTAGTATGTGGACAACAGCTAGTATGGAGACAACAGCTAGTATGTGGACAACATCTAGTATGTGGACAACAGCTAGTATGTGGACAACATCTAGTATGTGGACAACAGCTAGTATGTGGACAACAACTAGTATGGAGACAACATCTAGTATGTGGACAACAACTAGTATGGTGACAACAGCCAGTATGTGGACAACAACTAGTATGGGGACAACAACTAGTATGTGGACAACAGCTAGTATGTGGACAACAGCCAGTATGTGGACAACAACTAGTATGGAGACAACATCTAGTATGTGGACAACAGCTAGTATGTGGACAACAGCCAGTATGTGGACAACAACTAGTATGGGGACAACAACTAGTATGTGGACAACAACTAGTATGTGGACAACAGCTAGTATGTGGACAACAGCTAGTATGTGGACAACAGCCAGTATGTGGACAACAGCCAGTATGTGGACAACAGCTAGTATGGAGACAACATCTAGTATGTGGACAACAGCTAGTATGGAGACAACAGCTAGTATGTGGACAACATCTAGTATGTGGACAACAGCTAGTATGTGGACAACATCTAGTATGTGGACAACAGCTTGTATGTGGACAACAACTAGTATGGAGACAACATCTAGTATGTGGACAACAACTAGTATGGGGACAACAGCCAGTATGTGGACAACAACTAGTATGGGGACAACAACTAGTATGTGGACAACAGCTAGTATGTGGACAACAGCCAGTATGTGGACAACAACTAGTATGGAGACAACATCTAGTATGTGGACAACAGCTAGTATGTGGACAACAGCCAGTATGTGGACAACAACTAGTATGGGGACAACAACTAGTATATGGACAACAACTAGTATGTGGACAACAGCTAGTATGTGGACAGCAACTAGTATGTGGACAACAACTAGTATGTGGACAACAGCTAGTATGTGGACAGCAGCTAGTATGTGGACAACAACTAGTATGTGGACAACAACTAGTATGTGGACAACAGCTAGTATGTGGACAACAGCTAGTATGTGGACAGCAGCTAGTATGTGGACAACAACTAGTATGTGGACAACAACTAGTATGTGGACAACAACTAGTATGTGGACAACAACTAGTATGTGGACAACAACTAGTATGTGGACAACAGCTAGTATGTGGACAGCAGCTAGTATGTGGACAACAACTAGTATGTGGACAACAACTAGTATGTGGACAGCAGCTAGTATGTGGACAACAGCTAGTATGTGGACAACAACTAGTATGTGGACAACAACTAGTATGTGGACAACAACTAGTATGTGGACAGCAGCTAGCATGTGGACAACAGCTAGTATGTGGACAGCATCTAGTATGTGGAGACAACAGCTAGTATGTGGACAACAGCTAGTATGTGAACAACATCTAGTATGTGGACAACAGCCAGTATGTGGACAGCAGTTAGTACGTGGACAGCAGCTAGTATGGGGACAACATCTAGTATGTGGACAACAGCGATAGTCCGTTCAGAAATTCATAATCACACCTGAATTAGTTTTGCGTGATAACCGCTTGTTATTTTGGTTTCAAAATGTGCATGCAATCTTAGAATATTGATGACGCAAGGATTTTGGTCTTTTTTATTCCACAAACTCAACAGATTTTGCACATCAGCGAATTCCTTTGATCTTTTATGACGATATCACACAAGTTGATTCACATTTTAGAGTTTCCAGTAATCGTGTTAAATTTTCCAATTTACTGCAATTCTTGCCAGAGGCGTATCTACATAGTGCTTAATTGTGGGTGTTGTTCGTTATGTGTATTTGCAAACATGAATTCAATTGGTTACAGTTAGTCTCGTCCTTCAGTCACCATTAGACCCCAGGACGTCCTAACTGCAGCTGGAATTGAATTCATCTTAATTTTAATCATTCCGAATCTGACGATTCCAAGAGGTTGATAATCATTACTGGCTGGACAAATAGTAATCCATCTCGTTTCCAGTACTCATCTTCCACCCGCAGCACATGTTCAACACACTTCTTCAAGAACGGAATGTCTATTTTGAGAGAGACTCGCTAGTCAGAACTTCAACATCACATATTTTAAACGTCCTGCTCTGTTCTGCAACTTGTCCTTTGACGTGAGCCCAGACAAGTTCGATTGGATTAAGGTGCGCATGATATGCAGGGATTCGAAGAGAGGTGTGGCCGTATTTCTCAATGATTTTGTCAACATGGTACACCTTTTTCTTATTCGTATTCTTCACAAGTTGTAACAATTCGGTTTTAAATATGTATCGTCAAATTGACATTTTCATTCGCAAGCCATGTCCTACTTTGCTCTTTTGTATTTGATGCAGTCAAAGTATTTTCAAAATGTCAAAGCTGTCGACTTTCCTTTTCCTTCCTTGATTGACATAAGTGCACTCTGAGTCTTGTTTAATCCAACGAGAAAATGACGATCTATTAAGACCAAGCGCGAGTTGCGTTCGTCTCTCTGGGTCATGAATATCACAATATAAATGCCCCATCTTGGATTCCCTAAGGAAGTGCTGATATAGTAAAACAGTAACCTTTTGCATAGTTATAAATTTGCATTTCAAACTCATTGTAATTTAGATATAAATGTTGGTATTTAAAGTCAACAGATTGTCTACTGAGTCTTCACAAAATTAATAAAGATACGCCTTCCCTTCGGTAATAATGCCAAGGCCGTGGTGCGTCATGTTGTTCAATAACAATTCAGTTTTATGCACGGGATTTTCATGAAGTTAGTGTTTCTGCAATAGCCAAACTATTTTACGTCAACGACCGCACCAAATTAATGTATATATCCTAAAATGGTGTCAAATTCGAACAGGGTGAATTTAATATAGCCTAAAGAAGAAAACTTTTAAACTAGATCAAATTTCTCAGAGCAAAAAATATTTCTATAACGTCATCAATATTCTAAGATTGCATGCAAATTTTGAAAGCAAAATAACGAACGGTTATCACGCAAAACTAATTCAGGTGTGATTATGAATTTGTGAACGGACTATAGTATGGGGACAACAGCTAGTATGTGGACAACAGCTAGTATGGGGACAACAGCTAATATGGGGACAACAGCTATATAGTATGGGGACAACAGCTAATATGTGGACGGAAACAGGTAGCATTAGTTTAGGTAGACCCAAGTAGAATTGCAGCCCAAGATGTAGATATTTAGTTGTAGATATTTAGGTGTAGATATTTAGGTGTAGATATTTAGGTGTAGATATTTAGTTGTAGATATTTAGGTGTAGATATTTAGGTGTAGATATTTAGGTGTAGATGTTTAGGTGTAGATATTTAGTTGTAGATATTTAGGTGTAGATATTTAGGTGTAGATATTTAGTTGTAGATATTTAGTTGTAGATATTTAGGTGTATATATTTAGTTGTAGATATTTAGTTGTATATATTTAGGTGTAGATATTTAGTTGTAGATATTTAGTTGTAGATATTTAGTTGTAGATATTTAGTTGTAGATATTTAGGTGTAGATATTTAGTTGTAGATATTTAGATGTAGATATTTAGGTGTAGATATTTAGTTGTAGATATTTAGGTGTAGATATTTAGGTGTAGATGTTTAAGTGTAGATGTTTATGTGTATATGTTTAGGTGTAGATATTTAGGTGTAGATATTTAGTTGTAGATATTTAGTTGTAGATATTTAGTTGTAGATATTTAGTTGTAGATATTTAGTTGTAGATATTTAGGTGTAGATATTTAGGTGTAGATATTTAGTTGTAGATATTTAGGTGTAGATATTTAGTTGTAGATATTTAGGTGTAGATATTTAGTTGTAGATATTTAGTTGTAGATATTTAGGTTAGGACAGTTAATAATATAAGAAATTATTGGTCCATCGTTATTGAGTTATTGAGTTATTGAGTTATTGAGTTATTTGCGGGTCATCATCATTGCACTCCGAACATGCCCATAGGTGCTCAGATCTCCTCCTCAGCAATTCCCTCAGTGTCCAGCGACTGACGACTCCAGTTCTGTGTTGGTTGATAAGTCTTCTTACACGCCCACTAAGTTTCTGATTTCTGGCTGTGCCCATCTTAACTCCCATCTCTTTCTTCTGAAGAAGTGACGTGGATCTGTGTTTGTCAAAGTCCTGTGCTCTTCCCACATCTCGGAGGGCATTGATGATGTCCGCCCGATCCATTGGTTGTCCGTCCTCAACGACAGCGCAGCTAGCCAACCTGTCCGCTCTTTCATTTCCCCGTACTCCCGCATGTCCAGGGACATAGACAAATGTGACCTTACGTATTTTGGATTTCTACAATGACTCTACCCATTGCATGCGTACAGAGCCCGCCTCCACTTTTTTTATCATGCTCATCGAATCACTCAGTATACATGCGTGGATGTAGTCTTGTGACTCTAACCATTTGAATGCCTTGGTCACTGCCATCGCCTCCGTTGTCATGCTACTCGTGGTCATGGCGTATGCACCACTGTCTTCCTTGACTATTCTGCCTGCCGAGCGTTCTGTAAATGCCCATGCACTTCTTTGGTGTCGTCTTACAAATCCGTCTGTATAGATGACTGCATCTTTCTCATCGGTGTTATCGCAGATGAGACCGTTGACCTCAGCATTAACCACGACCTGGTTCTGTTCCCTACTTTTCCTGTCGAGTGTGACATTACACGAGAAAGTCCCCTTGAATGACGTAGGCACCGGTATCCACTCCTCACCAACGCTGATATTGGTAAACCCACAGACCTGTTTGATGAAATCTTCTGCTTGGCCCACCCATGATTTGCCTCTTTTTAGCCTGGTACCTTTCTCTGTGTTGAGCACGTGGTGCAATAGATGCTCTGTATCTGTACTAATCTTCAGGTATGCTCGTGCTCTCCAGATCTTGATTCTGTCATCCATGGTTGGAAAGTCAAGAAGATACCTCATTGCTACACAGGGAGTGTCCCTCGTACATCCCAGGATAATGCGCATGGCTTCATTTTGTATTTTCTCCAGCCTATCAATTTGAGTCTTACTGACAGTAAGAATTGCCAGGGCATACTCGATTGGTGTGAGGACTAATCCCTGGAACAGAAGAGTAAGTAGCCTCTGCTCGATGTTGGCAGCTGCCATGACCTTCAAGGCGGCTAATCCTTTGCGGGATTTTGTTATCACAAGGTCGATGTGGTCCCGAAAACACAGGCTGCGATCAAACTTAACTCCAAGGTATGTCATCAACTTGTTCCTGGTCACCTCATCAGCTCCCATTCGTACTACCGGTGTGTCCGTATTAAGATATGATTGAGAATCACATTGAGAGTCATATTTAGAGTCACAGTGAGAGTCACATTGAGAGTCACAGTGAGAGTCATATTGACAGAAGTCACATTGAGAGTCACATTTATAGTCACAGTGAGAGTCACATTGAGAGGCACATTGAGAGTAACAGTGAGAGTCACATTGACAGAAGTCACATTGACAGAAGTCACATTGACAGAAGTCACATTGAGAGTCACATTGACAGAAGTCACAGTGAGAGTCACATTGAGAGGCACATTGAGAGTCACAGTGAGAGTCACATTTACAGAAGTCACATTGACAGAAGTCACATTGAGAGTCACATTGACAGAAGTCACATTGAGAGTCACATTGACAGAAGTCACATTGAGAGTCACATTTACAGAAGTCACATTGAGAATCACATTTACAGAAGTCACATTGACAGAAATTACATTGACAGAAGTCACATTGAGAGTCACAGTGAGAGTCACAGTGAGAGTCACATTGGCAGAAGCCACATTGAGAGTCACATTGACAGAAGTTACATTGACAGACGTCACATTGAGAGTCACAGTGAGAGTCACATTGACAGAAGTTACATTGAGAGTCACATTGACAGAAGTTACATTGAGAGTCATAGTGAGAGTCACATTGACAGAAGTAACATTGAGTCACAGTGAGAGTCACATTGACAGAAGTCACATTGAAAGTCACATTCACAGAAGTCACATTGGCAGAAGTCACATTGACAGAAGTCACATTGACAGAAGTCACATGACAGAAGTAACATTGAGAGTCACATTGACATAAGTCACATTGAGAGCCACATTGACAGAAGTCACATTGAGAGTCACATTGACAGAAGTCACATAGACAGAAGTCACATTGAGAGTCACATTGACAGAAGTAACATTGAGAGTCACATTGACAGAAGTCACATTGAGAGTCACATTGACAGAAGTCGCATTTAGAGTCACATTGACAGAAATCACATTGTAAGAAGTCACATTGAGAGTCACATTGACAGAAGTGACATTGAGAGTCACATTGACAGTCACATTGACAGAAATCACATTGAGAGTCACATTGACAGAAATCACATTGACAGAAGTCACATTGAGAGTCACATTGACAGAAGTCACATTGAGAGTCACATTGACAGAAATCACATTGAGAGTCACATTGACATAAGTCACATTGACAGAAATCACATTGACAGAAGTCACATTGAGAGTCAAATTTACAGAAATCACATTGTGTCACATTGACAGAAGTCACATTGACAGAGATCACATTGACAGAAGTCACATTGAGAGTGACATTCACAGAAATCACATTGAGAGTCACATTGACAGAAGTCACATTGACAGAAGTCACATTGAGAGTCAGATTGACAGAAATCACATTGAGAGTCACATTGACAGAAGTCACATTGACAGATGTCACATTGAGGGTCACATTGACAGAAGTCACATTGCCAGAATTCACACTGACAGAAGTCACATTGACAGAAGTCACATTGAGATTCGTATTGACAGAAGTCACATTGACAGAAGTCACATTAAGAGTCACATTGACAGAAGTCACATTGAGAGTCACATTGACAGAAGTCACATTGACAGAAGTCACATTGAGAGCCACATTGACAGAAATCACATTGAGAGTCACATTGACAGAAGTCACATTGACAGAAGTCACATTGACAGAAGTCACATTGACAGAAATCACATTGAGAGTCACATTGACAGAAGTCACATTGAGAATCATATTGACAGAAATCACATTGAGAATCACATTGACAGAAGTCACATTGAGAGCCACATTGACAGAAGTCACATTGAGAGTCACATTGACAGAAGTCACACTGAGAGTCACATTGACAGATGTCACATTGACAGAAATCACATGAGAGTCACATTGACAGAAGTTACATTGAGAGTCACATTGACAGAAGTCACATTGACAGAAGTCACATTGACAGAAGTCACATTGACAGAAGTCACATTGACAGAAGTCACATTGAGAGTCACATTGACAGAATTCACATTGACAGAAGTCGCATTTAGAGTCACATTGACAAAAGTCACATTGACAGAAGTCACATTGAGAGTCACATTGACAGAAGTCACATTGACAGAAATCACATTGACAGAAGTCACGATATCCACTTTACTTTGAACCAATGTACAAGCTGTCCAGCCACCGGGAGTCGCTAGAGCCGCTAGAGGCGTTAGAGGCGCTAGAGGCGTTAGAGGCGCTAGAGGCGTTAGAGGCGCTAGAGGCGTTCGAGGCGCTAGAGCCGCTGGAACCGCTACAGCCGCACTAAGAAATCTCACTCGGAAACATCGCTGCCTGTCTACACAACAAAGATCTTTTATTGAACTTATGTTATGGGAATCAATCTTAATCTGTTCTGGGAATCAATCTTAATCTGTTCTGGGAATCAATCTTAATCTGTTCTGGGAATCAATCTTAATCTGTTCTGGGAATCAATCTTAATCTGTTCTGGGAATCAATCTTAATCTGTTATGGGAATCAATCTTAATCTGTTATGGGAATCAATCTTAATCTGTTATGGAATCAATCTTAATCTGTTATGGGAATCAATCTTAATCTGTTATGAATCAATCTTAATCTGTTATGAGAATCAATCTTAATCTGTTATGGGAATCAATCTTAATCTGTTATGGGAATCAATCTTAATCTGTTATGGGAATCAATCTTAATCTGTTATGGGAATCAATCTTAATCTGTTATGGGAATCAATCTTAATCTGTTATGAGAATCAATCTTAATCTGTTCTGGGAATCAATCTTAATCTGTTATGGGAATCAATCTTAATCTGTTATGGGAATCAATCTTAATCTGTTATGGGAATCAATCTTAATCTGTTATGGGAATCAATCTTAATCTGTTATGGGAATCAATCTTAATCTGTTCTGGGAATCAATCTTAATCTGTTGGGAATCAATCTTAATCTGTTATGGGAATCAATCTTAATCTGTTCTGTTCATCATCATCATCGAGTGCCATCTCCGCATCGAAGGTTGGCTACCATGGAGCGCCATTCCACTCTGTCTCTTTCTTTGATGGTGCAGATTGTCATAGGCTGACTTGTCCATCTTTTTATGTTTCTCATCCATGTTAGTCTTGGTCTGCCTCTGACTCTTTTACCTTGTATTTTCCATTCAAATATTACTTCTAATAGGCTGTTGTGTCTTTTAACATGCCCCAAACATTTCATTTGTCTTGTTCTAATTGTGTTTAGTAGTTCTCTTTTAATTTTTAGTTATTTTGAAACGTCATTGTTTGTTTTCTTTTCTTTCCATCCAATTCTACATCTATCTACCTATCTATTGTCCTTTCGAGCCGAAGACGGCACATAGGGCAGAACTACAATCTCAAAAACAGAAACCCCTGCGTGCCGAAGTGGCACATATTGCAGAGATCGCTGCTTCTAAAATCTATGGTTCTGTTTCCATAACAATGATTTTTACAATGACAGCTTGTCAAGCCATCGATCAAGCTCCTTAGTCGCCTCTTACGACATGCCTGGAAGGTCACAGTGTCACTATTCTTTACTTCCCACATAATGAGGCCCCGGTAACACACGGGAGATTCTACATGTAATTCTACATATTCTTCTATAAATCCACATTTCAAAGGCTTCAATTTTCTGTTCTGTTTTCTTGTCTAATGTCCATGTTTCTGCACCATATAGGAATGTTGGGAAGATACAACATTTTGCTATTCATAGTTTTAGCCCTGGTGTTATTTGTTGATGTTAGTATGTTCTTCATGACATTAAAATTACTTTTTGCCATTCCTATTATTTTGTTTATTTCAATTTTACACTTTCCATCACTGGATATAGTATGTCCCAGGTAGTTGTAGCTCTGAACTGTCTCAAGGTCTATTCCTTCAACTTTGCTATTTATTTGTAGATGTTGAGAATTTTCTTTGTTTATGATCATAGTTTTAGTCTTTTTGATATTCATATCTAGTCCATATTTTTGCTTGTCATGTTTATTTCATTAAGCAATTGTTGTAGATCTTTAGGATTTTCTGCTAGTAGTACAGTATCATCAGCATATCTTAGGTTATTGATTATCTTTCCATTAATGTTTAGGCCTGGCATCTCTGAGATGTTTTAAAAGATTTGCTGTGTCTAGATTGAACAAACTTGGTCTGTTAATCAATCTTAATCTGTTATGTTAATCAATCTTAATCTGTTATGTTATTCAATCTTAATCTGTTGTGTTAATCAATCTTAATCTGTTTTAATCAGATCCCTGGCACTCTGAAACAGGGCGAGACGTCCTGACACTGGGACACTACTATAATTATCCAAAACTTAAACCGGAAGAGGAAATAATTGGCCAGCTCTTCTCAATAACAATCATTGCCTCAGGTCTTTCATTACTAACTGTCCAAAGAACAGATGTCAAAGAACTGATGTCAAAGAACATATGTCAAAGAACTCCTCATGTCAGCTGTAACTTGTAGGTCAGTGAGGTGGCAACATATGTGGGCCTACATACAGATATGAGTTTCTGGGGACAATAGTCTGTAAGTGCGTTAGGTCTGTAGATATAACATGTTCTATAAGTGTGACAGATCTTTAGATATAACATGTTCTATAAGTGTGACAGATCTTTAGATATAACATGTTCTATACGAGTGACAGATCTTTAGATATAACATGTTCTATAAGTGTGACAGATCTTTAGATATAACATGTTCTATACGAGTGACAGATCTTTAGATATAACATGTTCTATACGTGTGACAGATCTTTAGATATAACATGTTATATAAGTGTGACAGATCTTTAGATATAACATGTTCTATACGTGTGACAGATCTTTAGATATAACATGTTCTATATGTGTGACAGATCTTTAGATATAACATGTTCTATACGTGTGACAGATCTTTAGAGATAACATGTTCTATACGTGTGACAGATCTTTAGATATAACATGTTCTATACGTGTGACAAATCTTTAGATATAAAATGTTCTATAAGTGTGACATAACTTTTGATAAAAAATGTTCTATAAGTGTGACAGAACTTTAGATATAACACGTTCTATAAGTGTGACAGAACTTTAGATAAAACATGTTCTATAAGTGTGAAGTGTTCTGGAGTTGTAGAGTGGAGTAGGCAAGCTGGAGTTGTAGAGTGGAGTAGGAAAGCTGGAGTTGTAGAGTGGAGTAGGAAAGCTGGAGTTGTAGAGTGGAGTAGGAAAGCTGGAGTTAGAGTGGAGTAGGAAAGCTGGAGTTGTAGAGTGGAGTAGGAAAGCTGGAGTTGTAGAGTGGAGTAGGAAAGCTGGAGTTGTAGAGTGGAGTAGGAGAGCTGGAGTTGTAGAGTGGAGTAGGAGAGCTGGAGTTGTAGAGTGGAGTAGGAGAGCTGGAGTTGTAGAGTGGAGTAGGAGAGCTGGAGTTGTAGAGTGGAGTAGGAGAGCTGGAGTTGTAGAGTGGAGTAGGAGAGCTGGAGTTGTAGAGTGGAGTAGGAAAGCTGGAGTTGTAGAGTGGAGTAGGAGAGCTGGAGTTGTAGAGTGGAGTAGGAAAGCTGGAGTTGTAGAGTGGAGTAGGAAAGCTGGAGTTGTAGAGTGGAGTAGGAGAGCTGGAGTTTTAGAGTGGAGTAGGAGAGCTGGAGTTGTAGAGTGGAGTAGGAGAGCTGGAGTTGTAGAGTGGAGTAGGAGAGCTGGAGTTGTAGAGTGGAGTAGGAGAGCTGGAGTTGTAGAGTGGAGTAGGAGAGCTGGAGTTGTAGAGTGGAGTAGGAAGCTGGAGTTGTAGAGTGGAGTAGGAGAGCTGGAGTTGTAGAGTGGAGTAGGAGAGCTGGAGTTGTAGAGTGGAGTAGGAAAGCTGGAGTTGTAGAGTGGAGTAGGCAAGCTGGAGTTGTAGAGTGGAGTAGGAAAGCTGGAGTTGTAGAGTAGAGTAGGAGAGCTGGAGTTGTAGAGTGGAGTAGGAAAGCTGGAGTTGTAGAGTGGAGTAGGAGAGCTGAGTTGTAGAGTGGAGTAGGAGAGCTGGAGTTGTAGAGTGGAGTAGGAAAGCTGGAGTTGTAGAGTGGAGTAAGAGAGCTGGAGTTGTAGAGTGGAGTAGGAGAGCTGGAGTTGTAGAGTGGAGTAGGAGAGCTGGAGTTGTAGAGTACAGTAGGAGAGCTGGAGTTGTAGAGTGGAGTAGGAGAGCTGGAGTTGTAGAGTGGAGTAGGAGAGCTGGAGTTGTAGAGTGGAGTAGGAGAGCTGGAGTTGTAGAGTAGAGTAGGAGAGCTGGAGTTGTAGAGTGGAGTAGGAGAGCTGGAGTTGTAGAGTAGAGTAGGAGAGCTGGAGTTGTAGAGTGGAGTAGGAGAGCTGGAGTTGTAGAGTGGAGTAGGAGAGCTGGAGTTGTAGAATAGAGTAGGAGAGCTGGAGTTGTAGAGTGGAGTAGGAGAGCTGGAGTTGTAGAGTGGAGTAGGAGAGCTGGAGTTGTAGAGTGGAGTAGGAGAGCTGGAGTTGTAGAGTGGAGTAGGAGAGCTGGAGTTGTAAAGTGGAGTAGGAGAGCTGGAGTTGTAGAGTGGAGTAGGAAAGCTGGAGTTGTAGAGTAGAGTAGGAGAGCTGGAGTTGTAGAGTAGAGTAGGAGAGCTGGAGTTGTAGAGTGGAGTAGGAGTGCTGGAGTTGTAAAGTAGAGTAGGAGAGCTGGAGTTGTAGAGTAGAGTAGGAGAGCTGGAGTTGTAGAGCTGGAGTAGGAGAGCTGGGGTTGTAGAGTTGTAGAATGGAGTAGGAGAGCTGGAGCTGTAGAATTGTGGAGTTAAGTATGAGAGCTTGAGCTGTACAGTTGTAGAGTGGAGTAGGAGAGCTGGAGCTGTAGAGTTGTAGAGTGGAGTAGGAGAGCTGGAGCTGTAGAGTTGTAGAGTGGAGTAGGAGAGCCGAGCTGTAGAGTTGTAGAGTGGAGTAGGAGAGCTGGAGCTGTAGAATTGTGGAGTTGAGTAGGAGAGCTGGAGCTGTAGAGTTGTAGAGTGGAGTAGGAGAGCTGGAGCTGTATAGTGGAGTAGGAGAGCTGGAGCTGTAGAGTTGTAGAGTGAAGTAGGAGAGCTGTAGCGGTAGAGTTGTAGAATGAAGTAGGTGAGCTGGAGCTGTAGAGTTGTAGAGTGAAATAGGAGAGCCGGAGCTGTAGAGTGGAGTAGGAGAGCTAGAGTTTGAAGTAGGAGAGCTGGAGTTGTAGAGTGGAGTAGGAGAGCTGGATTTGAAGAGTTGTATAGTGGAGTAGGATAGATGGAGTTGTGGAGTTGTAGAGTGGAGGAGGAGAGCTAGTGTTGGTTATTTGTAGAGTGGAATAGGAGAGCTGGAGTTGTAGAGTGGAGTAGGAGCGCTGAGCTGTAGAGTTGTGGAGTGAAGTAGGATAGCTGGAGCTGTGGAGTTATAGAGTGAAATAGGAGAGCTGGAGCTGTAGAATTGTAGAGTGGAGTAGGAGAGCTGGAGCTGTAGAATTGTGGAGTTGAGTTTGAGAGCTGGAGCTGTAGAGTTGTGGAGTGGAGTAGGAGAGCTGGAATGTAGAGTTGTAGAATGGAGTAGGAGAGCTGGAGCTGTAGAATTGTGGAGTTAAGTAGAAGAGCTGGAGCTGTAGAGTTGTATAGTGGAGTAGGAGAGCTGGAATGTAGAGTTGTAGAGAGGAGTAGGAGAGCTGGAGCTGTAGAGTTATAGAGTGGAGTAGGAGAGCTGAAGTTGTATAGTGGAGTAGGAGTGCTGGAGCTGTAGAGTTGTAGAGTGGAGTAGGAGAGCTGGAGCTGTAGAGTTGTAGAGTGGAGTAGGAGAGCTGGAGCTGTACAATTGTAGAGTGGAGTAGGAGAGCTGGAGCTGTAGAGTTGTAGAGTGGAGTAGGAGAGCTGGAGTTGTATAGTGGAGTAGGAGAGCTGGAGCTGTAGAGTTGTAGAGTGGAGTAGGAGAGCTGGAGCTGTAGAGTTGTATAGTGGAGTAGGAGAGCTGGAGCTGTAGAGCTGTATAGTGGAGTAGGAGAGCTGGAGCTGTAGAATTGTGGAGTTGAGCAGGAGAGCTGGAGCTGTAGAGTTGTGGAGTGGAGTAGAGAGCTGAAGTTGTAGAGTGGAGTAGGAGAGCTGTAGCTGTAGAGTTGTTGAGTGGAGTAGCAGAGCTGGAACTGTAGAGTTGTATAGTGGAGTAGGAGAGCTGGAGCTGTAGAGTTGTAGAGTGGAGTAGGAGAGCTGGAACTGTAGAATTGTGGAGTTGAGTAGGAGAGCTGGAGCTGTAGAGTTGTAGAGTGGAGTAGGAGAGCTGGAGCTGTAGAGTTGTAGAGTGATGTAGGAGAGCTGGAGCTGTAGAGTTCCAGAGTGAAGTAGGAGATCTGGAGCTGTAGAGTTGTAGAGTGAAGTAGGAGAGCTGGAGCTGTAGAGTTGTAGAGTGGAGTAGGAGAGCTGGAGCTGTAGAGTTGTAGAGTGAAGTAGGAGAGCTGGAGCTGTAGAGTTGTAGAGTAGAGTAGAAGAGCTGAAGTTGTATAGTGGAGTAGGAGAGCTGGAGCTGTAGAGTTATAGAGTTGTAGAGTAGAGTAGAAGAGCTGAAGTTGTAAAGTGGAGGAGTAGAGCTGGAGCTGTAGAGTTGTAGAGTGAAGTAGGAGAGCTTGAGCTGTAGAGTTGCAGAGTGAAGTAGGAGAGCTGGAGCTGTAGAGTTCTAGAGTGAAGTAGGAGAGCTGGAGCTGTAGAGTTGTAGAGTTGAGTAGGAGAGCTGGAGCTGTAGAGTTTTAGAGTGAAGTAGGAGAGCTGGAGCTGTAGAGTTGTAGAGTAGAGTAGAAGAGCTGAAGTTGTATAGTGGAGTAGGAGAGCTGGAGCTGTAGAGTTTTAGAGTAGAGTAGAAGAGCTGAAGTTGTATAGTGGAGTAGGAGAGCTGGAGCTTTAGAGTATTAGAGTGAAGTAGGAGAGCTGGAGCTGCAGAGTTATAGAGTGAAGTAGATGAGCTGGAGCTGGAGCTGTAGAGTTGTAGATTGAAGTAGGAGAGCTGGAGCTGTAGAGTTGTAGAGTGAAGTAGGAGAGCTGGAGCTGTAGAGTTGTATAGTGGAGTAGGAGAGCTGGAGCTGTAGAGTTTTATAGTGGAGTAGGAGAGCTGGAGCTGTAGAGTTATAGAGTGAAGTAGGAGAGCTGGAGCTGTAGAGTTGTAGAGTGAAGTAGGAGAGCTGGAGCTGTAGAGTGGAGTAGGAGAGCTGGAGTTTTAGAGTGGAGTAGGAGAGCTGGAGTTGTAGAGTGGAGTAGGAGAGCTGGAGTTGTAGAGTGGAGTAGGAGAGCTGGAGTTGTAGAGTGGAGTAGGAGAGCTGGAGTTGTAGAGTGGAGTAGGAAAGCTGGAGTTGTAGATTGGAGTAGGAGAGCTGGAGTTGTAGAGTGGAGTAGGAGAGCTGGAGTTGTAGAGTGGAGTAGGAAAGCTGGAGTTGTAGAGTGGAGTAGGCAAGCTGGAGTTGTAGAGTGGAGTAGGAAAGCTGGAGTTGTAGAGTAGAGTAGGAGAGCTGGAGTTGTAGAGTGGAGTAGGAAAGCTGGAGTTGTAGAGTGGAGTAGGAGAGCTGGAGTTGTAGAGTGGAGTAGGAGAGCTGGAGTTGTAGAGTGGAGTAGGAAAGCTGGAGTTGTAGAGTGGAGTAGGAGAGCTGGAGTTGTAGAGTGGAGTAGGAGAGCTGGAGTTGTAGAGTGGAGTAGGAGAGCTGGAGTTGTAGAGTGGAGTAGGAGAGCTGGAGTTGTAGAGTGGAGTAGGAGAGCTGGAGTTGTAGAGTGAGTAGGAGAGCTGGAGTTGTAGAGTGGAGTAGGAGAGCTGGAGTTTAGAGTGGAGTAGGAGAGCTGGAGTTGTAGAGTGGAGTAGGAGAGCTGGAGTTGTAGAGTGGAGTAGAGAGCTGGAGTTGTAAAGTGGAGTAGGAGAGCTGGAGTTGAAGAGTGGAGTAGGAAAGCTGGAGTTGTAGAGTAGAGTAGGAGAGCTGGAGTTGTAGAGTAGAGTAGGAGAGCTGGAGTTGTAGAGTGGAGTAGGAGAGCTGGAGTTGTAAAGTAGAGTAGGAGAGCTGGAGTTGTAGAGTAGAGTAGGAGAGCTGGAGTTGTAGAGCTGAGTAGGAGAGCTTGGGTTGTAGAGTTGCAGAATGGAGTAGGAGAGCTGGAGCTGTAGAATTGTGGAGTTAAGTAGGAGAGCTTGAGCTGTACAGTTGTAGAGTGGAGTAGGAGAGCTGGAGTTGTAGAGTGGAGTAGGAGAGCTGGAGCTGTAGAGTTTTATAGTGGAGTAGGAGAGCTGGAGCTGTAGAGTTATAGAGTGAAGTAGGAGAGCTGGAGCTGTAGAGTTGTAGAGTGAAGTAGGAGAGCTGGAGCTGTAGAGTGGAGTAGGAGAGCTGGAGTTTTAGAGTGGAGTAGGAGAGCTGGAGTTGTAGAGTGGAGTAGGAGAGCTGGAGTTGTAGAGTGGAGTAGGAGAGCTGGAGTTGTAGAGTGGAGTAGGAGAGCTGGAGTTGTAGAGTGGAGTAGGAAAGCTGGAGTTGTAGAGTGGAGTAGGAGAGCTGGAGTTGTAGAGTGGAGTAGGAGAGCTGGAGTTGTAGAGTAGAGTAGGAGAGCTGAAATTGTAGAGCTGAGAGTAGGAGAGCTTGGGTTGTAGAGTTGCAGAATGGAGTAGGAGAGCTGGAGCTGTAGAATTGTGGAGTTAAGTAGGAGAGCTTGAGCTGTACAGTTGTAGAGTGGAGTAGGAGAGCTGGAGTTGTATAGTGGAGTAGGAGAGCTGGAGCTGTAGAGTTTATAGTGGAGTAGGAGAGCTGGAGCTGTAGAGTTGTAGTGAAGTAGGAGAGCTGGAGCTGTAGAGTTGTGAGTGAAGTAGAGAGCTGAGCTGTAGAGTGGAGTAGGAGAGCTGAGTTTTAGAGTGGAGTAGAGAGCTGGAGTTGTAGAGTGGAGTAGGAGAGCTGGAGTTGTAGAGTGGAGTAGAGAGCTGGAGTTGTAGAGTGGAGTAGGAGAGTGGAGTTGTAGAGTGGGTAGGAAAGCTGGAGTTGTAGAGTTGAGTAGGAGAGCTGGAGTTGTAGAGTGGAGTAGGAGAGCTGGAGTTGTAGAGTGGAGTAGGAAAGCTGGAGTTGTAGAGTGGAGTAGGCAAGCTGGAGTTGTAGAGTGGAGTAGGAAAGCTGGAGTTGTAGAGTAGAGTAGGAGAGCTGGAGTTGTAGAGTGGAGTAGGAAAGCTGGAGTTGTAGAGTGGAGTAGGAGAGCTGGAGTTGTAGAGTGGAGTAGGAGAGCTGGAGTTGTAGAGTGGAGTAGGAAAGCTGGAGTTGTAGAGTGGAGTAAGAGCTGGAGTTGTAGAGTGGAGTAGGAGAGCTGGAGTTGTAGAGTGGAGTAGGAGAGCTGGAGTTGTAGAGTGGAGTAGGAGAGCTGGAGTTGTAGAGTGGAGTAGGAGAGCTGGAGTTGTAGAATAGAGTAGGAGAGCTGGAGTTGTAGAGTGGAGTAGGAGAGCTGGAGTTGTAGAGTGGAGTAGGAGAGCTGGAGTTGTAGAGTGGAGTAGGAGAGCTGGAGTTGTAGAGTGGAGTAGGAGAGCTGGAGTTGTAAAGTGGAGTAGGAGAGCTGGAGTTGAAGAGTGGAGTAGGAAAGCTGGAGTTGTAGAGTAGAGTAGGAGAGCTGGAGTTGTAGAGTAGAGTAGGAGAGCTGGAGTTGTAGAGTGGAGTAGGAGAGCTGGAGTTGTAAAGTAGAGTAGGAGAGCTGGAGTTGTAGAGTAGAGTAGGAGAGCTGGAGTTGTAGAGCTGGAGTAGGAGAGCTTGGGTTGTAGAGTTGCAGAATGGAGTAGGAGAGCTGGAGCTGTAGAATTGTGGAGTTAAGTAGGAGAGCTTGAGCTGTACAGTTGTAGAGTGAGTAGGAGAGCTGGAGTTGTAGAGTGGAGTAGGAGAGCTGGAGTTGTAGAGTGGAGTAGGAGAGCTGGAGTTGTAGAGTGGAGTAGGAGAGCTGGAGTTGTAAAGTGGAGTAGGAGAGCTGGAGTTGTAGAGTGGAGTAGGAAGCTGGAGTTGTAGAGTAGAGTAGGAGAGCTGGAGTTGTAGAGTAGAGTAGGAGAGCTGGAGTTGTAGAGTGGAGTAGGAGAGCTGGAGTTGTAAAGTAGAGTAGGAGAGCTGGAGTTGTAGAGTAGAGTAGGAGAGCTGGAGTTGTAGAGCTGGAGTAGGAGAGCTGGGGTTGTAGAGTTGTAGAATGGAGTAGGAGAGCTGGAGCTGTAGAATTGTGGAGTTAAGTATGAGAGCTTGAGCTGTACAGTTGTAGAGTGGAGTAGGAGAGCTGGAGCTGTAGAGTTGTAGAGTGGAGTAGGAGAGCTGGAGCTGTAGAGTTGTAGAGTGGAGTAGGAGAGCTGGAGCTGTAGAGTTGTAGAGTGGAGTAGGAGAGCTGGAGCTGTAGAATTGTGGAGTTGAGTAGGAGAGCTGGAGCTGTAGAGTTGTAGAGTGGAGTAGGAGAGCTGGAGCTGTATAGTGGAGTAGGAGAGCTGGAGCTGTAGAGTTGTAGAGTGAAGTAGGAGAGCTGTAGCGGTAGAGTTGTAGAATGAAGTAGGTGAGCTGGAGCTGTAGAGTTGTAGAGTGAAATAGGAGAGCCGGAGCTGTAGAGTGGAGTAGGAGAGCTAGAGTTTGAAGTAGGAGAGCTGGAGTTGTAGAGTGGAGTAGGAGAGCTGGATTTGAAGAGTTGTATAGTGGAGTAGGATAGATGGAGTTGTGGAGTTGTAGAGTGGAGGAGGAGAGCTAGTGTTGGTTATTTGTAGAGTGGAATAGGAGAGCTGGAGTTGTAGAGTGGAGTAGGAGCGCTGAGCTGTAGAGTTGTGGAGTGAAGTAGGATAGCTGGAGCTGTGGAGTTATAGAGTGAAATAGGAGAGCTGGAGCTGTAGAATTGTAGAGTGGAGTAGGAGAGCTGGAGCTGTAGAATTGTGGAGTTGAGTTTGAGAGCTGGAGCTGTAGAGTTGTGGAGTGGAGTAGGAGAGCTGGAATGTAGAGTTGTAGAATGGAGTAGGAGAGCTGGAGCTGTAGAATTGTGGAGTTAAGTAGAAGAGCTGGAGCTGTAGAGTTGTATAGTGGAGTAGGAGAGCTGGAATGTAGAGTTGTAGAGTGGAGTAGGAGAGCTGGAGCTGTAGAGTTATAGAGTGGAGTAGGAGAGCTGAAGTTGTATAGTGGAGTAGGAGTGCTGGAGCTGTAGAGTTGTAGAGTGGAGTAGGAGAGCTGGAGCTGTAGAGTTGTAGAGTGGAGTAGGAGAGCTGGAGCTGTAAAATTGTAGAGTGGAGTAGGAGAGCTGGAGCTGTAGAGTTGTAGAGTGGAGTAGGAGAGCTGGAGTTGTATAGTGGAGTAGGAGAGCTGGAGCTGTAGAGTTGTAGAGTGGAGTAGGAGAGCTGGAGCTGTAGAGTTGTATAGTGGAGTAGGAGAGCTGGAGCTGTAGAGCTGTATAGTGGAGTAGGAGAGCTGGAGCTGTAGAATTGTGGAGTTGAGCAGGAGAGCTGGAGCTGTAGAGTTGTGGAGTGGAGTAGGAGAGCTGAAGTTGTAGAGTGGAGTAGGAGAGCTGTAGCTGTAGAGTTGTTGAGTGGAGTAGCAGAGCTGGACTGTAGAGTTGTATAGTGGAGTAGGAGAGCTGGAGCTGTAGAGTTGTAGAGTGGAGTAGGAGAGCTGGAACTGTAGAATTGTGGAGTTGAGTAGGAGAGCTGGAGCTGTAGAGTTGTAGAGTGGAGTAGGAGAGCTGGAGCTGTAGAGTTGTAGAGTGATGTAGGAGAGCTGGAGCTGTAGAGTTCCAGAGTGAAGTAGGAGATCTGGAGCTGTAGAGTTGTAGAGTGAAGTAGGAGAGCTGGAGCTGTAGAGTTGTAGAGTGGAGTAGGAGAGCTGGAGCTGCAGAGTTGTAGAGTGAAGTAGGAGAGCTGGAGCTGTAGAGTTGTAGAGTAGAGTAGAAGAGCTGAAGTTGTATAGTGGAGTAGGAGAGCTGGAGCTGTAGAGTTATAGAGTTGTAGAGTAGAGTAGAAGAGCTGAAGTTGTAAAGTGGAGGAGTAGAGCTGGAGCTGTAGAGTTGTAGAGTGAAGTAGGAGAGCTTGAGCTGTAGAGTTGCAGAGTGAAGTAGGAGAGCTGGAGCTGTAGAGTTCTAGAGTGAAGTAGGAGAGCTGGAGCTGTAGAGTTGTAGAGTTGAGTAGGAGAGCTGGAGCTGTAGAGTTTTAGAGTGAAGTAGGAGAGCTGGAGCTGTAGAGTTGTAGAGTAGAGTAGAAGAGCTGAAGTTGTATAGTGGAGTAGGAGAGCTGGAGCTGTAGAGTTTTAGAGTAGAGTAGAAGAGCTGAAGTTGTATAGTGGAGTAGGAGAGCTGGAGCTTTAGAGTTGTAGAGTGAAGTAGGAGAGCTGGAGCTGCAGAGTTATAGAGTGAAGTCGAGATGAGCTGGAGCTGGAGCTGTAGAGTTGTAGATTGAAGTAGGAGAGCTGGAGCTGTAGAGTTGTAGAGTGAAGTAGGAGAGCTGGAGCTGTAGAGTTGTATAGTGGAGTAGGAGAGCTGGAGCTGTAGAGTTTTATAGTGAGTAGGAGAGCTGGAGCTGTAGAGTTATAGAGTGAAGTAGGAGAGCTGGAGCTGTAGAGTTGTAGAGTGAAGTAGGAGAGCTGGAGCTGTAGAGTGGAGTAGGAGAGCTGGAGTTTTAGAGTGGAGTAGGAGAGCTGGAGTTGTAGAGTGGAGTAGGAGAGCTGGAGTTGTAGAGTGAGTAGGAGAGCTGGAGTTGTAGAGTGGAGTAGGAGAGCTGGAGTTGTAGAGTGGAGTAGGAGAGCTGGAGTTGTAGAGTGGAGTAGGAAAGCTGGAGTTGTAGAGTGGAGTAGGAGAGCTGGAGTTGTAGAGTGGAGTAGGAGAGCTGGAGTTGTAGAGTGGAGTAGGAAAGCTGGAGTTGTAGAGTGGAGTAGGCAAGCTGGAGTTGTAGAGTGGAGTAGGAAAGCTGGAGTTGTAGAGTAGAGTAGGAGAGCTGGAGTTGTAGAGTGGAGTAGGAAAGCTGGAGTTGTAGAGTGGAGTAGGAGAGCTGGAGTTGTAGAGTGGAGTAGGAGAGCTGGAGTTGTAGAGTGGAGTAGGAAAGCTGGAGTTGTAGAGTGGAGTAAGAGAGCTGGAGTTGTAGAGTGGAGTAGGAGAGCTGGAGTTGTAGAGTGGAGTAGGAGAGCTGGAGTTGTAGAGTAGAGTAGGAGAGCTGGAGTTGTAGAGTGAGTAGGAGAGCTGGAGTTGTAGAGTGGAGTAGGAGAGCTGGAGTTGTAGAGTGGAGTAGGAGAGCTGGAGTTGTAGAGTAGAGTAGGAGAGCTGGAGTTGTAGAGTGGAGTAGGAGAGCTGGAGTTGTAGAGTAGAGTAGGAGAGCTGGAGTTGTAGTGGTGGAGTAGGAGAGCTGGAGTTGTAGAGTGGAGTAGGAGAGCTGGAGTTGTAGAGTGGAGTAGGAGAGCTGGAGTTGTAGAGTGGAGTAGGAGAGCTGGAGTTGTAGAGTGGAGTAGGAGAGCTGGAGCTGTAGAGTGGAGTAGGAGAGCTGGAGTTGTAGAATAGAGTAGGAGAGCTGGAGTTGTAGAGTGGAGTAGGAGAGCTGGAGCTGTAGAGTTGTATAGTGGAGTAGGAGAGCTGGAGCTGTAGAGCTGTATAGTGGAGTAGGAGAGCTGGAGCTGTAGAATTGTGGAGTTGAGCAGGAGAGCTGGAGCTGTAGAGTTGTGGAGTGGAGTAGGAGAGCTGAAGTTGTAGAGTGGAGTAGGAGAGCTGTAGCTGTAGAGTTGTTGAGTGGAGTAGCAGAGCTGGAACTGTAGAGTTGTATAGTGGAGTAGGAGAGCTGGAGCTGTAGAGTTGTAGAGTGGAGTAGGAGAGCTGGAACTGTAGAATTGTGGAGTTGAGTAGGAGAGCTGGAGCTGTAGAGTTGTAGAGTGGAGTAGGAGAGCTGGAGCTGTAGAGTTGTAGAGTGATGTAGGAGAGCTGGAGCTGTAGAGTTTCCAGAGTGAAGTAGGAGATCTGGAGCTGTAGAGTTGTAGAGTGGAAGTAGGAGAGCTGGAGCTGTAGAGTTGTAGAGTGGAGTAGGAGAGCTGGAGCTGTAGAGTTGTAGAGTGAAGTAGGAGAGTGGAGCTGTAGAGTTGTAGAGTAGAGTAGAGAGCTGAAGTTGTATAGTGGAGTAGGAGAGCTGGAGCTGTAGAGTTATAGAGTTGTAGAGTAGAGTAGAAGAGCTGAAGTTGTAAAGTGAGGAGTAGAGCTGGAGCTGTAGAGTTGTAGAGTGAAGTAGGAGAGCTTGAGGTAGAGTTGCAGAGTGAAGTAGGAGAGCTGGAGCTGTAGAGTTCTAGAGTGAAGTAGGAGAGCTGGAGCTGAGAGTTGTAGAGTTGAGTAGGAGAGCTGGAGCTGTAGAGTTTTTAGAGTGAAGTAGGAGAGCTGGAGCTGTAGAGTTGTAGAGTAGAGTAGAAGAGCTGAAGTTGTATAGTGGAGTAGGAGAGCTGGAGCTGTAGAGTTTTAGAGTAGAGTAGAGAGCTGAAGTTGTATAGAGTGGAGTAGGAGAGCTGGAGCTTTAGAGTATTAGAGTGAAGTAGGAGAGCTGGAGCTGCAGAGTTATAGAGTGAAGTAGATGAGCTGGAGCTGGAGCTGTAGAGTTGTAGATTGAAGTAGGAGAGCTGGAGCTGTAGAGTTGTAGAGTGAAGTAGGAGAGCTGGAGCTGTAGAGTTGTATAGTGGAGTAGGAGAGCTGGAGCTGTAGAGTTTATAGTGGAGTAGGAGAGCTGGAGCTGTAGAGTTATAGAGTGAAGTAGGAGAGCTGGAGCTGTAGAGTTGTAGAGTGAAGTAGGAGAGCTGGAGCTGTAGAGTGGAGTAGGAGAACTGGAGTTTTAGAGTGGAGTAGGAGAGCTGGAGTTGTAGAGTGGAGTAGGAGAGCTGGAGTTGTAGAGTGGAGTAGGAGAGCTGGAGTTGTAGAGTGGAGTAGGAGAGCTGGAGTTGTAGAGTGGAGTAGGAAAGCTGGAGTTGTAGAGTGGAGTAGGAGAGCTGGAGTTGTAAAGTGGAGTAGGAGAGCTGGAGTTGAAGAGTGGAGTAGGAAAGCTGGAGTTGTAGAGTAGAGTAGGAGAGCTGGAGTTGTAGAGTAGAGTAGGAGAGCTGGAGTTGTAGAGTGGAGTAGGAGAGCTGGAGTTGTAAAGTAGAGTAGGAGAGCTGGAGTTGTAGAGTAGAGTAGGAGAGCTGGAGTTGTAGAGCTGGAGTAGGAGAGCTTGGGTTGTAGAGTTGCAGAATGGAGTAGGCGAGCTGGAGCTGTAGAATTGTGGAGTTAAGTAGGAGAGCTTGAGCTGTACAGTTGTAGAGTGGAGTAGGAGAGCTGGAGTTGTAGAGTGGAGTAGGAGAGCTGGAGCTGTAGAGTTTTTATAGTGGAGTAGGAGAGCTGGAGCTGTAGAGTTATAGAGTGAAGTAGGAGAGCTGGAGCTGTAGAGTTGTAGAGTGAAGTAGGAGAGCTGGAGCTGTAGAGTGGAGTAGGAGAGCTGGAGTTTTAGAGTGGAGTAGGAGAGCTGGAGTTGTAGAGTGAGTAGGAGAGCTGGAGTTGTAGAGTGGAGTAGGAGAGCTGGAGTTGTAGAGTGGAGTAGGAGAGCTGGAGTTGTAGAGTGGAGTAGGAAAGCTGGAGTTGTAGAGTGGAGTAGGAGAGCTGGAGTTGTAGAGTGGAGTAGGAGAGCTGGAGTTGTAGAGTGGAGTAGGAGAGCTGGAGTTGTAGAGTGGAGTAGGAGAGCTGGAGTTGTAGAGTGGAGTAGGAGAGCTGGAGTTGTAGAGTGGAGTAGGAAAGCTGGAGTTGTAGAGTGGAGTAGGAGAGCTGGAGTTGTAGAGTGGAGTAGGAAAGCTGGAGTTGTAGAGTGGAGTAGGAAAGCTGGAGTTGTAGAGTGGAGTAGGAGAGCTGGAGTTTTAGAGTGGAGTAGGAGAGCTGGAGTTGTAGAGTGGAGTAGGAGAGCTGGAGTTGTAGAGTGGAGTAGGAGAGCTGGAGTTGTAGAGTGGAGTAGGAGAGCTGGAGTTGTAGAGTGGAGTAGGAGAGCTGGAGTTGTAGAGTGGAGTAGGAAAGCTGGAGTTGTAGAGTGGAGTAGGAGAGCTGGAGTTGTAGAGTGGAGTAGGAGAGCTGGAGTTGTAGAGTGGAGTAGGAAAGCTGGAGTTGTAGAGTGGAGTAGGCAAGCTGGAGTTGTAGAGTGGAGTAGGAAAGCTGGAGTTGTAGAGTAGAGTAGGAGAGCTGGAGTGTAGAGTGGAGTAGAAAGCTGGAGTTGTAGAGTGGAGTAGGAGAGCTGAAGTTGTAGAGTGGAGTAGGAGAGCTGGAGTTGTAGAGTGGAGTAGGAAAGCTGGAGTTGTAGAGTGGAGTAGGAGAGCTGGAGTTGTAGAGTGGAGTAGGAGAGCTGGAGTTGTAGAGTGGAGTAGGAGAGCTGGAGTTGTAGAGTACAGTAGGAGAGCTGGAGTTGTAGAGTGGAGTAGGAGAGCTGGAGTTGTAGAGTGGAGTAGGAGAGCTGGAGTTGTAGAGTGGAGTAGGAGAGCTGGAGTTGTAGAGTAGAGTAGGAGAGCTGGAGTTGTAGAGTGGAGTAGGAGAGCTGGAGTTGTAGAGTAGAGTAGGAGAGCTGGAGTTGTAGAGTGGAGTAGGAGAGCTGGAGTTGTAGAGTGGAGTAGGAGAGCTGGAGTTGTAGAATAGAGTAGGAGAGCTGGAGTTGTAGAGTGGAGTAGGAGAGCTGGAGTTGTAGAGTGGAGTAGGAGAGCTGGAGTTGTAGAGTGGAGTAGGAGAGCTGGAGTTGTAGAGTGGAGTAGGAGAGCTGGAGTTGTAAAGTGGAGTAGGAGAGCTGGAGTTGTAGAGTGGAGTAGGAAAGCTGGAGTTGTAGAGTAGAGTAGGAGAGCTGGAGTTGTAGAGTAGAGTAGGAGAGCTGGAGTTGTAGAGTGGAGTAGGAGTGCTGGAGTTGTAAAGTAGAGTAGGAGAGCTGGAGTTGTAGAGTAGAGTAGGAGAGCTGGAGTTGTAGAGCTGGAGTAGGAGAGCTGGGGTTGTAGAGTTGTAGAATGGAGTAGGAGAGCTGGAGCTGTAGAATTGTGGAGTTAAGTATGAGAGCTTGAGCTGTACAGTTGTAGAGTGGAGTAGGAGAGCTGGAGCTGTAGAGTTGTAGAGTGGAGTAGGAGAGCTGGAGCTGTAGAGTTGTAGAGTGGAGTAGGAGAGCGAGCTGTAGAGTTGTAGAGTGGAGTAGGAGAGCTGGAGCTGTAGAATTGTGGAGTTGAGTAGGAGAGCTGGAGCTGTAGAGTTGTAGAGTGGAGTAGGAGAGCTGGAGCTGTATAGTGGAGTAGGAGAGCTGGAGCTGTAGAGTTGTAGAGTGAAGTAGGAGAGCTGTAGCGGTAGAGTTGTAGAATGAAGTAGGTGAGCTGGAGCTGTAGAGTTGTAGAGTGAAATAGGAGAGCCGGAGCTGTAGAGTGGAGTAGGAGAGCTAGAGTTTGAAGTAGGAGAGCTGGAGTTGTAGAGTGGAGTAGGAGAGCTGGATTTGAAGAGTTGTATAGTGGAGTAGGATAGATGGAGTTGTGGAGTTGTAGAGTGGAGGAGGAGAGCTAGTGTTGGTTATTTGTAGAGTGGAATAGGAGAGCTGGAGTTGTAGAGTGGAGTAGGAGCGCTGAGCTGTAGAGTTGTGGAGTGAAGTAGGATAGCTGGAGCTGTGGAGTTATAGAGTGAAATAGGAGAGCTGGAGCTGTAGAATTGTAGAGTGGAGTAGGAGAGCTGGAGCTGTAGAATTGTGGAGTTGAGTTTGAGAGCTGGAGCTGTAGAGTTGTGGAGTGGAGTAGGAGAGCTGGAATGTAGAGTTGTAGAATGGAGTAGGAGAGCTGGAGCTGTAGAATTGTGGAGTTAAGTAGAAGAGCTGGAGCTGTAGAGTTGTATAGTGGAGTAGGAGAGCTGGAATGTAGAGTTGTAGAGAGGAGTAGGAGAGCTGGAGCTGTAGAGTTATAGAGTGGAGTAGGAGAGCTGAAGTTGTATAGTGGAGTAGGAGTGCTGGAGCTGTAGAGTTGTAGAGTGGAGTAGGAGAGTGGAGCTGTAGAGTTGTAGAGTGGAGTAGGAGAGCTGGAGCTGTACAATTGTAGAGTGGAGTAGGAGAGCTGGAGCTGTAGAGTTGTAGAGTGGAGTAGGAGAGCTGGAGTTGTATAGTGGAGTAGGAGAGCTGGAGCTGTAGAGTTGTAGAGTGGAGTAGGAGAGCTGGAGCTGTAGAGTTGTATAGTGGAGTAGGAGAGCTGGAGCTGTAGAGCTGTATAGTGGAGTAGGAGAGCTGGAGCTGTAGAATTGTGGAGTTGAGCAGGAGAGCTGGAGCTGTAGAGTTGTGGAGTGGAGTAGGAGAGCTGAAGTTGTAGAGTGGAGTAGGAGAGCTGTAGCTGTAGAGTTGTGAGTGGAGTAGCAGAGCTGGAACTGTAGAGTTGTATAGTGGAGTAGGAGAGCTGGAGCTGTAGAGTTGTAGAGTGGAGTAGGAGAGCTGGAACTGTAGAATTGTGGAGTTGAGTAGGAGAGCTGGAGCTGTAGAGTTGTAGAGTGGAGTAGGAGAGCTGGAGCTGTAGAGTTGTAGAGTGATGTAGGAGAGCTGGAGCTGTAGAGTTCCAGAGTGAAGTAGGAGATCTGGAGCTGTAGAGTTGTAGAGTGAAGTAGGAGAGCTGGAGCTGTAGAGTTGTAGAGTGGAGTAGGAGAGCTGGAGCTGTAGAGTTGTAGAGTGAAGTAGGAGAGCTGGAGCTGTAGAGTTGTAGAGTAGAGTAGAAGAGCTGAAGTTGTATAGTGGAGTAGGAGAGCTGGAGCTGTAGAGTTATAGAGTTGTAGAGTAGAGTAGAAGAGCTGAAGTTGTAAAGTGGAGGAGTAGAGCTGGAGCTGTAGAGTTGTAGAGTGAAGTAGGAGAGCTTGAGCTGTAGAGTTGCAGAGTGAAGTAGGAGAGCTGGAGCTGTAGAGTTCTAGAGTGAAGTAGGAGAGCTGGAGCTGTAGAGTTGTAGAGTTGAGTAGGAGAGCTGGAGCTGTAGAGTTTTAGAGTGAAGTAGGAGAGCTGGAGCTGTAGAGTTGTAGAGTAGAGTAGAAGAGCTGAAGTTGTATAGTGGAGTAGGAGAGCTGGAGCTGTAGAGTTTTAGAGTAGAGTAGAAGAGCTGAAGTTGTATAGTGGAGTAGGAGAGCTGGAGCTTTAGAGTATTAGAGTGAAGTAGGAGAGCTGGAGCTGCAGAGTTATAGAGTGAAGTAGATGAGCTGGAGCTGGAGCTGTAGAGTTGTAGATTGAAGTAGGAGAGCTGGAGCTGTAGAGTTGTAGAGTGAAGTAGGAGAGCTGGAGCTGTAGAGTTGTATAGTGGAGTAGGAGAGCTGGAGCTGTAGAGTTTTATAGTGGAGTAGGAGAGCTGGAGCTGTAGAGTTATAGAGTGAAGTAGGAGAGCTGGAGCTGTAGAGTTGTAGAGTGAAGTAGGAGAGCTGGAGCTGTAGAGTGGAGTAGGAGAGCTGGAGTTTTAGAGTGGAGTAGGAGAGCTGGAGTTGTAGAGTGGAGTAGGAGAGCTGGAGTTGTAGAGTGGAGTAGGAGAGCTGGAGTTGTAGAGTGGAGTAGGAGAGCTGGAGTTGTAGAGTGGAGTAGGAAAGCTGGAGTTGTAGATTGGAGTAGGAGAGCTGGAGTTGTAGAGTGGAGTAGGAGAGCTGGAGTTGTAGAGTGGAGTAGGAAAGCTGGAGTTGTAGAGTGGAGTAGGCAAGCTGGAGTTGTAGAGTGGAGTAGGAAAGCTGGAGTTGTAGAGTAGAGTAGGAGAGCTGGAGTTGTAGAGTGGAGTAGGAAAGCTGGAGTTGTAGAGTGGAGTAGGAGAGCTGGAGTTGTAGAGTGGAGTAGGAGAGCTGGAGTTGTAGAGTGGAGTAGGAAAGCTGGAGTTGTAGAGTGGAGTAAGAGAGCTGGAGTTGTAGAGTGGAGTAGGAGAGCTGGAGTTGTAGAGTGGAGTAGGAGAGCTGGAGTGTAGAGTGGAGTAGTAGGAGAGCTGGAGTTGTAGAGTGGAGTAGGAGAGCTGGAGTTGTAGAGTGGAGTAGGAGAGCTGGAGTTGTAGAATAGAGTAGGAGAGCTGGAGTTGTAGAGTGGAGTAGGAGAGCTGGAGTTGTAGAGTGGAGTAGGAGAGCTGGAGTTGTAGAGTGGAGTAGGAGAGCTGGAGTTGTAGAGTGGAGTAGGAGAGCTGGAGTTGTAAGTGGAGTAGGAGAGCTGGAGTTGAAGAGTGGAGTAGGAAAGCTGGAGTTGTAGAGTAGAGTAGGAGAGCTGGAGTTGTAGAGTAGAGTAGGAGAGCTGGAGTTGTAGAGTGGAGTAGGAGAGCTGGAGTTGTAAAGTAGAGTAGGAGAGCTGGAGTTGTAGAGTAGAGTAGGAGAGCTGGAGTTGTAGAGCTGGAGTAGGAGAGCTTGGGTTGTAGAGTTGCAGAATGGAGTAGGAGAGCTGGAGCTGTAGAATTGTGGAGTTAAGTAGGAGAGCTTGAGCTGTACAGTTGTAGAGTGGAGTAGGAGAGCTGGAGTTGTAGAGTGGAGTAGGAGAGCTGGAGCTGTAGAGTTTTATAGTGGAGTAGGAGAGCTGGAGCTGTAGAGTTATAGAGTGAAGTAGGAGAGCTGGAGCTGTAGAGTTGTAGAGTGAAGTAGGAGAGCTGGAGCTGTAGAGTGGAGTAGGAGAGCTGGAGTTTTAGAGTGGAGTAGGAGAGCTGGAGTTGTAGAGTGGAGTAGGAGAGCTGGAGTTGTAGAGTGGAGTAGGAGAGCTGGAGTTGTAGAGTGGAGTAGGAGAGCTGGAGTTGTAGAGTGGAGTAGGAAAGCTGGAGTTGTAGAGTGGAGTAGGAGAGCTGGAGTTGTAGAGTGGAGTAGGAGAGCTGGAGTTGTAGAGTAGAGTAGGAGAGCTGGAGTTGTAGAGCTGGAGTAGGAGAGCTTGGGTTGTAGAGTTGCAGAATGGAGTAGGAGAGCTGGAGCTGTAGAATTGTGGAGTTAAGTAGGAGAGCTTGAGCTGTACAGTTGTAGAGTGGAGTAGGAGAGCTGGAGTTGTATAGTGGAGTAGGAGAGCTGGAGCTGTAGAGTTTTATAGTGGAGTAGGAGAGCTGGAGCTGTAGAGTTATAGAGTGAAGTAGGAGAGCTGGAGCTGTAGAGTTGTAGAGTGAAGTAGGAGAGCTGGAGCTGTAGAGTGGAGTAGGAGAGCTGGAGTTTTAGAGTGGAGTAGGAGAGCTGGAGTTGTAGAGTGGAGTAGGAGAGCTGGAGTTGTAGAGTGGAGTAGGAGAGCTGGAGTTGTAGAGTGGAGTAGGAGAGCTGGAGTTGTAGAGTGGAGTAGGAAAGCTGGAGTTGTAGATTGGAGTAGGAGAGCTGGAGTTGTAGAGTGGAGTAGGAGAGCTGGAGTTGTAGAGTGGAGTAGGAAAGCTGGAGTTGTAGAGTGGAGTAGGCAAGCTGGAGTTGTAGAGTGGAGTAGGAAAGCTGGAGTTGTAGAGTAGAGTAGGAGAGCTGGAGTTGTAGAGTGGAGTAGGAAAGCTGGAGTTGTAGAGTGGAGTAGGAGAGCTGGAGTTGTAGAGTGGAGTAGGAGAGCTGGAGTTGTAGAGTGGAGTAGGAAAGCTGGAGTTGTAGAGTGGAGTAAGAGAGCTGGAGTTGTAGAGTGGAGTAGGAGAGCTGGAGTTGTAGAGTGGAGTAGGAGAGCTGGAGTTGTAGAGTGGAGTAGGAGAGCTGGAGTTGTAGAGTGGAGTAGGAGAGCTGGAGTTGTAGAATAGAGTAGGAGAGCTGGAGTTGTAGAGTGGAGTAGGAGAGCTGGAGTTGTAGAGTGGAGTAGGAGAGCTGGAGTTGTAGAGTGGAGTAGGAGAGCTGGAGTTGTAGAGTGGAGTAGGAGAGCTGGAGTTGTAAAGTGGAGTAGGAGAGCTGGAGTTGAAGAGTGGAGTAGGAAAGCTGGAGTTGTAGAGTAGAGTAGGAGAGCTGGAGTTGTAGAGTAGAGTAGGAGAGCTGGAGTTGTAGAGTGGAGTAGGAGAGCTGGAGTTGTAAAGTAGAGTAGGAGAGCTGGAGTTGTAGAGTAGAGTAGGAGAGCTGGAGTTGTAGAGCTGGAGTAGGAGAGCTTGGGTTGTAGAGTTGCAGAATGGAGTAGGAGAGCTGGAGCTGTAGAATTGTGGAGTTAAGTAGGAGAGCTTGAGCTGTACAGTTGTAGAGTGGAGTAGGAGAGCTGGAGTTGTAGAGTGGAGTAGGAGAGCTGGAGTTGTAGAGTGGAGTAGGAGAGCTGGAGTTGTAGAGTGGAGTAGGAGAGCTGGAGTTGTAAAGTGGAGTAGGAGAGCTGGAGTTGTAGAGTGGAGTAGGAAAGCTGGAGTTGTAGAGTAGAGTAGGAGAGCTGGAGTTGTAGAGTAGAGTAGGAGAGCTGGAGTTGTAGAGTGGAGTAGGAGAGCTGGAGTTGTAAAGTAGAGTAGGAGAGCTGGAGTTGTAGAGTAGAGTAGGAGAGCTGGAGTTGTAGAGCTGGAGTAGGAGAGCTGGGGTTGTAGAGTTGTAGAATGGAGTAGGAGAGCTGGAGCTGTAGAATTGTGGAGTTAAGTATGAGAGCTTGAGCTGTACAGTTGTAGAGTGGAGTAGGAGAGCTGGAGCTGTAGAGTTGTAGAGTGGAGTAGGAGAGCTGGAGCTGTAGAGTTGTAGAGTGGAGTAGGAGAGCTGGAGCTGTAGAGTTGTAGAGTGGAGTAGGAGAGCTGGAGCTGTAGAATTGTGGAGTTGAGTAGGAGAGCTGGAGCT
This sequence comes from Megaustenia siamemsis, assembly GCA_032433765.1. Classification (NCBI taxonomy): domain Eukaryota; kingdom Metazoa; phylum Mollusca; class Gastropoda; order Stylommatophora; family Ariophantidae; genus Megaustenia; species Megaustenia siamemsis. The sequence continues at coordinate 192,529,626 of JAVIAB010000092.1, forward strand.
GTAGAGTTGTAGAGTGGAGTAGGAGAGCTGGAGCTGTATAGTGGAGTAGGAGAGCTGGAGCTGTAGAGTTGTAGAGTGAAGTAGGAGAGCTGTAGCGGTAGAGTTGTAGAATGAAGTAGGTGAGCTGGAGCTGTAGAGTTGTAGAGTGAAATAGGAGAGCCGGAGCTGTAGAGTGGAGTAGGAGAGCTAGAGTTTGAAGTAGGAGAGCTGGAGTTGTAGAGTGGAGTAGGAGAGCTGGATTTGAAGAGTTGTATAGTGGAGTAGGATAGATGGAGTTGTGGAGTTGTAGAGTGGAGGAGGAGAGCTAGTGTTGGTTATTTGTAGAGTGGAATAGGAGAGCTGGAGTTGTAGAGTGGAGTAGGAGCGCTGAGCTGTAGAGTTGTGGAGTGAAGTAGGATAGCTGGAGCTGTGGAGTTATAGAGTGAAATAGGAGAGCTGGAGCTGTAGAATTGTAGAGTGGAGTAGGAGAGCTGGAGCTGTAGAATTGTGGAGTTGAGTTTGAGAGCTGGAGCTGTAGAGTTGTGGAGTGGAGTAGGAGAGCTGGAATGTAGAGTTGTAGAATGGAGTAGGAGAGCTGGAGCTGTAGAATTGTGGAGTTAAGTAGAAGAGCTGGAGCTGTAGAGTTGTATAGTGGAGTAGGAGAGCTGGAATGTAGAGTTGTAGAGTGGAGTAGGAGAGCTGGAGCTGTAGAGTTATAGAGTGGAGTAGGAGAGCTGAAGTTGTATAGTGGAGTAGGAGTGCTGGAGCTGTAGAGTTGTAGAGTGGAGTAGGAGAGCTGGAGCTGTAGAGTTGTAGAGTGGAGTAGGAGAGCTGGAGCTGTAAAATTGTAGAGTGGAGTAGGAGAGCTGGAGCTGTAGAGTTGTAGAGTGGAGTAGGAGAGCTGGAGTTGTATAGTGGAGTAGGAGAGCTGGAGCTGTAGAGTTGTAGAGTGGAGTAGGAGAGCTGGAGCTGTAGAGTTGTATAGTGGAGTAGGAGAGCTGGAGCTGTAGAGCTGTATAGTGGAGTAGGAGAGCTGGAGCTGTAGAATTGTGGAGTTGAGCAGGAGAGCTGGAGCTGTAGAGTTGTGGAGTGGAGTAGGAGAGCTGAAGTTGTAGAGTGGAGTAGGAGAGCTGTAGCTGTAGAGTTGTTGAGTGGAGTAGCAGAGCTGGAACTGTAGAGTTGTATAGTGGAGTAGGAGAGCTGGAGCTGTAGAGTTGTAGAGTGGAGTAGGAGAGCTGGAACTGTAGAATTGTGGAGTTGAGTAGGAGAGCTGGAGCTGTAGAGTTGTAGAGTGGAGTAGGAGAGCTGGAGCTGTAGAGTTGTAGAGTGATGTAGGAGAGCTGGAGCTGTAGAGTTCCAGAGTGAAGTAGGAGATCTGGAGCTGTAGAGTTGTAGAGTGAAGTAGGAGAGCTGGAGCTGTAGAGTTGTAGAGTGGAGTAGGAGAGCTGGAGCTGCAGAGTTGTAGAGTGAAGTAGGAGAGCTGGAGCTGTAGAGTTGTAGAGTAGAGTAGAAGAGCTGAAGTTGTATAGTGGAGTAGGAGAGCTGGAGCTGTAGAGTTATAGAGTTGTAGAGTAGAGTAGAAGAGCTGAAGTTGTAAAGTGGAGGAGTAGAGCTGGAGCTGTAGAGTTGTAGAGTGAAGTAGGAGAGCTTGAGCTGTAGAGTTGCAGAGTGAAGTAGGAGAGCTGGAGCTGTAGAGTTCTAGAGTGAAGTAGGAGAGCTGGAGCTGTAGAGTTGTAGAGTTGAGTAGGAGAGCTGGAGCTGTAGAGTTTTAGAGTGAAGTAGGAGAGCTGGAGCTGTAGAGTTGTAGAGTAGAGTAGAAGAGCTGAAGTTGTATAGTGGAGTAGGAGAGCTGGAGCTGTAGAGTTTTAGAGTAGAGTAGAAGAGCTGAAGTTGTATAGTGGAGTAGGAGAGCTGGAGCTTTAGAGTTGTAGAGTGAAGTAGGAGAGCTGGAGCTGCAGAGTTATAGAGTGAAGTAGATGAGCTGGAGCTGGAGCTGTAGAGTTGTAGATTGAAGTAGGAGAGCTGGAGCTGTAGAGTTGTAGAGTGAAGTAGGAGAGCTGGAGCTGTAGAGTTGTATAGTGGAGTAGGAGAGCTGGAGCTGTAGAGTTTTATAGTGGAGTAGGAGAGCTGGAGCTGTAGAGTTATAGAGTGAAGTAGGAGAGCTGGAGCTGTAGAGTTGTAGAGTGAAGTAGGAGAGCTGGAGCTGTAGAGTGGAGTAGGAGAGCTGGAGTTTTAGAGTGGAGTAGGAGAGCTGGAGTTGTAGAGTGGAGTAGGAGAGCTGGAGTTGTAGAGTGGAGTAGGAGAGCTGGAGTTGTAGAGTGGAGTAGGAGAGCTGGAGTTGTAGAGTGGAGTAGGAGAGCTGGAGTTGTAGAGTGGAGTAGGAAAGCTGGAGTTGTAGAGTGGAGTAGGAGAGCTGGAGTTGTAGAGTGGAGTAGGAGAGCTGGAGTTGTAGAGTGGAGTAGGAAAGCTGGAGTTGTAGAGTGGAGTAGGCAAGCTGGAGTTGTAGAGTGGAGTAGGAAAGCTGGAGTTGTAGAGTAGAGTAGGAGAGCTGGAGTTGTAGAGTGGAGTAGGAAAGCTGGAGTTGTAGAGTGGAGTAGGAGAGCTGGAGTTGTAGAGTGGAGTAGGAGAGCTGGAGTTGTAGAGTGGAGTAGGAAAGCTGGAGTTGTAGAGTGGAGTAGGAGAGCTGGAGTTGTAGAGTGGAGTAGGAGAGCTGGAGTTGTAGAGTGGAGTAGGAGAGCTGGAGTTGTAGAGTAGAGTAGGAGAGCTGGAGTTGTAGAGTGGAGTAGGAGAGCTGGAGTTGTAGAGTGGAGTAGGAGAGCTGGAGTTGTAGAGTGGAGTAGGAGAGCTGGAGTTGTAGAGTAGAGTAGGAGAGCTGGAGTTGTAGAGTGGAGTAGGAGAGCTGGAGTTGTAGAGTGGAGTAGGAGAGCTGGAGTTGTAGAGTGGAGTAGGAGAGCTGGAGTTGTAGAGTGGAGTAGGAGAGCTGGAGTTGTAGAGTGGAGTAGGAGAGCTGGAGTTGTAGAGTGGAGTAGGAGAGCTGGAGTTGTAGAGTGGAGTAGGAGAGCTGGAGTTGTAGAGTGGAGTAGGAGAGCTGGAGTTGTAGAATAGAGTAGGAGAGCTGGAGTTGTAGAGTGGAGTAGGAGAGCTGGAGCTGTAGAGTTGTATAGTGGAGTAGGAGAGCTGGAGCTGTAGAGCTGTATAGTGGAGTAGGAGAGCTGGAGCTGTAGAATTGTGGAGTGAGCAGGAGAGCTGGAGCTGTAGAGTTGTGGAGTGGAGTAGGAGAGCTGAAGTTGTAGAGTGGAGTAGGAGAGCTGTAGCTGTAGAGTTGTGAGTGGAGTAGCAGAGCTGGAACTGTAGAGTTGTAGAGTGGAGTAGGAGAGCTGGAGCTGTAGAATTGTGGAGTTGAGTAGGAGAGCTGGAGCTGTAGAGTTGTAGAGTGGAGTAGGAGAGCTGGAGCTGTAGAGTTGTAGAGTGATGTAGGAGAGCTGGAGCTGTAGAGTTCCAGAGTGAAGTAGGAGATCTGGAGCTGTAGAGTTGTAGAGTGAAGTAGGAGAGCTGGAGCTGTAGAGTTGTAGAGTGGAGTAGGAGAGCTGGAGCTGTAGAGTTGTAGAGTGAAGTAGGAGAGCTGGAGCTGTAGAGTTGTAGAGTAGAGTAGAAGTAGAAGAGCTGAAGTTGTATAGTGGAGTAGGAGAGCTGGAGCTGTAGAGTTATAGAGTTGTAGAGTAGAGTAGAAGAGCTGAAGTTGTAAAGTGGAGGAGTAGAGCTGGAGCTGTAGAGTTGTAGAGTGAAGTAGGAGAGCTTGAGCTGTAGAGTTGCAGAGTGAAGTAGGAGAGCTGGAGCTGTAGAGTTCTAGAGTGAAGTAGGAGAGCTGGAGCTGTAGAGTTGTAGAGTTGAGTAGGAGAGCTGGAGCTGTAGAGTTTTAGAGTGAAGTAGGAGAGCTGGAGCTGTAGAGTTGTAGAGTAGAGTAGAAGAGCTGAAGTTGTATAGTGGAGTAGGAGAGCTGGAGCTGTAGAGTTTTAGAGTAGAGTAGAAGAGCTGAAGTTGTATAGTGGAGTAGGAGAGCTGGAGCTTTAGAGTATTAGAGTGAAGTAGGAGAGCTGGAGCTGCAGAGTTATAGAGTGAAGTAGATGAGCTGGAGCTGGAGCTGTAGAGTTGTAGATTGAAGTAGGAGAGCTGGAGCTGTAGAGTTGTAGAGTGAAGTAGGAGAGCTGGAGCTGTAGAGTTGTATAGTGGAGTAGGAGAGCTGGAGCTGTAGAGTTTTATAGTGGAGTAGGAGAGCTGGAGCTGTAGAGTTATAGAGTGAAGTAGGAGAGCTGGAGCTGTAGAGTTGTAGAGTGAAGTAGGAGAGCTGGAGCTGTAGAGTGGAGTAGGAGAGCTGGAGTTTTAGAGTGGAGTAGGAGAGCTGGAGTTGTAGAGTGGAGTAGGAGAGCTGGAGTTGTAGAGTGGAGTAGGAGAGCTGGAGTTGTAGAGTGGAGTAGGAGAGCTGGAGTTGTAGAGTGGAGTAGGAAAGCTGGAGTTGTAGATTGGAGTAGGAGAGCTGGAGTTGTAGAGTGGAGTAGGAGAGCTGGAGTTGTAGAGTGGAGTAGGAAAGCTGGAGTTGTAGAGTGGAGTAGGAAGCTGGAGTTGTAGAGTGGAGTAGGAGAGCTGGAGTTGTAGAGTAGAGTAGGAGAGCTGGAGTTGTAGAGTGGAGTAGGAAAGCTGGAGTTGTAGAGTGGAGTAGGAGAGCTGGAGTTGTAGAGTGGAGTAGGAGAGCTGGAGTTGTAGAGTGGAGTAGGAAAGCTGGAGTTGTAGAGTGGAGTAAGAGAGCTGAGTTGTAGAGTGGAGTAGGAGAGCTGGAGTTGTAGAGTGGAGTAGGAGAGCTGGAGTTGTAGAGTGGAGTAGGAGAGCTGGAGTTGTAGAGTGGAGTAGGAGAGCTGGAGTTGTAGAATAGAGTAGGAGAGCTGGAGTTGTAGAGTGGAGTAGGAGAGCTGGAGTTGTAGAGTGGAGTAGGAGAGCTGGAGTTGTAGAGTGGAGTAGGAGAGCTGGAGTTGTAGAGTGGAGTAGGAGAGCTGGAGTTGTAAGTGGAGTAGGAGAGCTGGAGTTGTAGAGTGGAGTAGGAAAGCTGGAGTTGTAGAGTAGAGTAGGAGAGCTGGAGTTGTAGAGTAGAGTAGGAGAGCTGGAGTTGTAGAGTGGAGTAGGAGAGCTGGAGTTGTAAAGTAGAGTAGGAGAGCTGGAGTTGTAGAGTAGAGTAGGAGAGCTGGAGTTGTAGAGCTGGAGTAGGAGAGCTGGGTTGTAGAGTTGCAGAATGGAGTAGGAGAGCTGGAGCTGTAGAATTGTGGAGTTAAGTAGGAGAGCTTGAGCTGTAGTTGTAGAGTGGAGTAGGAGAGCTGGAGTTGTAGAGTGGAGTAGGAGAGCTGGAGCTGTAGAGTTTTAGAGTGGAGTAGGAGAGCTGGAGCTGTAGAGTTATAGAGTGAAGTAGGAGAGCTGGAGCTGTAGAGTTGTAGAGTGAAGTAGGAGAGCTGGAGCTGTAGAGTGGAGTAGGAGAGCTGGAGTTTTAGAGTGGAGTAGGAGAGCTGGAGTTGTAGAGTGGAGTAGGAGAGCTGGAGTTGTAGAGTGGAGTAGGAGAGCTGGAGTTGTAGAGTGGAGTAGGAGAGCTGGAGTTGTAGAGTGGAGTAGGAAAGCTGGAGTTGTAGAGTGGAGTAGGAGAGCTGGAGTTGTAGAGTGGAGTAGGAGAGCTGGAGTTGTAGAGTAGAGTAGGAGAGCTGGAGTTGTAGAGTGGAGTAGGAGAGCTTGGGTGTAGAGTTGCAGAGTGGAGTAGGAGAGCTGGAGCTGTAGAATTGTGGAGTTAAGTAGGAGAGCTTGAGCTGTACAGTTGTAGAGTGGAGTAGGAGAGCTGGAGTTGTATAGTGGAGTAGGAGAGCTGGAGCTGTAGAGTTTTATAGTGGAGTAGGAGAGCTGGAGCTGTAGAGTTATAGAGTGAAGTAGGAGAGCTGGAGCTGTAGAGTTGTAGAGTGAAGTAGGAGAGCTGGAGCTGTAGAGTGGAGTAGGAGAGCTGGAGTTGTAGAGTGGAGTAGGAGAGCTGGAGTTGTAGAGTGGAGTAGGAGAGCTGGAGTTGTAGAGTGGAGTAGGAGAGCTGGAGTTGTAGAGTGGAGTAGGAGAGCTGGAGTTGTAGAGTGGAGTAGGAGAGCTGGAGTTGTAGAGTGGAGTAGGAGAGCTGGAGTTGTAGAGTGGAGTAGGAGAGCTGGAGTTGTAGAGTGGAGTAGGAGAGCTGGAGTTGTAGAGTGGAGTAGGAGAGCTGGAGTTGTAGAGTGGAGTAGGAAGCTGGAGTTGTAGAGTGGAGTAGGAGAGCTGGAGTTGTAGAGTGGAGTAGGAAAGCTGGAGTTGTAGAGTGGAGTAGGAGAGCTGGAGTTGTAGAGTGGAGTAGGAGAGCTGGAGTTGTAGAGTGGAGTAGGAAAGCTGGAGTTGTAGAGTGGAGTAGGAGAGCTGGAGTTGTAGAGTGGAGTAGGAGAGCTGGAGTTGTAGAGTGGAGTAGGAGAGCTGGAGTTGTAGAGTGGAGTAGGAGAGCTGGAGTTGTAGAGTGGAGTAGGAGAGCTGGAGTTGTAGAGTAGAGTAGGAGAGCTGGAGTTGTAGAGTGGAGTAGGAGAGCTGGAGTTGTAGAGTGGAGTAGGAGAGCTGGAGTTGTAGAGTGGAGTAGGAGAGCTGGAGTTGTAGAGTGGAGTAGGAGAGCTGGAGTTGTAGAGTGGAGTAGGAGAGCTGGAGTTGTGGAGTGGAGTAGGAGAGCTGGAGTTGTAGAGTGGAGTAGGAGAGCTGGAGTTGTAGAGTAGAGTAGGAGAGCTGGAGTTGTAGAGTAGAGTAGGAGAGCTGGAGTTGTAGAGTGGAGTAGGAGAGCTGGAGTTGTAAAGTAGAGTAGGAGAGCTGGAGTTGTAGAGTAGAGTAGGAGAGCTGGAGTTGTAGAGTGGAGTAGGAGAGCTGGGTTGTAGAGTTGCAGAATGGAGTAGGAGAGCTGGAGCTGTAGAATTGTGGAGTTAAGTAGGAGAGCTTGAGCTGTACAGTTGTAGAGTGGAGTAGGAGAGCTGGAGTTGTAGAGTGGAGTAGGAGAGCTGGAGTTGTAGAGTGGAGTAGGAGAGCTGGAGTTGTAGAGTGGAGTAGGAGAGCTGGAGTTGTAAAGTGGAGTAGGAGAGCTGGAGTTGTAGAGTGGAGTAGGAAAGCTGGAGTTGTAGAGTAGAGTAGGAGAGCTGGAGTTGTAGAGTAGAGTAGGAGAGCTGGAGTTGTAGAGTGGAGTAGGAGAGCTGGAGTTGTAAAGTAGAGTAGGAGAGCTGGAGTTGTAGAGTAGAGTAGGAGAGCTGGAGTTGTAGAGCTGGAGTAGGAGAGCTGGGGTTGTAGAGTTGTAGAATGGAGTAGGAGAGCTGGAGCTGTAGAATTGTGGAGTTAAGTATGAGAGCTTGAGCTGTACAGTTGTAGAGTGGAGTAGGAGAGCTGGAGCTGTAGAGTTGTAGAGTGGAGTAGGAGAGCTGGAGCTGTAGAGTTGTAGAGTGGAGTAGGAGAGCTGGAGCTGTAGAGTTGTAGAGTGGAGTAGGAGAGCTGGAGCTGTAGAATTGTGGAGTTGAGTAGGAGAGCTGGAGCTGTAGAGTTGTAGAGTGGAGTAGGAGAGCTGGAGCTGTATAGTGGAGTAGGAGAGCTGGAGCTGTAGAGTTGTAGAGTGAAGTAGGAGAGCTGTAGCGGTAGAGTTGTAGAATGAAGTAGGTGAGCTGGAGCTGTAGAGTTGTAGAGTGAAATAGGAGAGCCGGAGCTGTAGAGTGGAGTAGGAGAGCTAGAGTTTGAAGTAGGAGAGCTGGAGTTGTAGAGTGGAGTAGGAGAGCTGGATTTGAAGAGTTGTATAGTGGAGTAGGATAGATGGAGTTGTGGAGTTGTAGAGTGGAGGAGGAGAGCTAGTGTTGGTTATTTGTAGAGTGGAATAGGAGAGCTGGAGTTGTAGAGTGGAGTAGGAGCGCTGAGCTGTAGAGTTGTGGAGTGAAGTAGGATAGCTGGAGCTGTGGAGTTATAGAGTGAAATAGGAGAGCTGGAGCTGTAGAATTGTAGAGTGGAGTAGGAGAGCTGGAGCTGTAGAATTGTGGAGTTGAGTTTGAGAGCTGGAGCTGTAGAGTTGTGGAGTGGAGTAGGAGAGCTGGAATGTAGAGTTGTAGAATGGAGTAGGAGAGCTGGAGCTGTAGAATTGTGGAGTTAAGTAGAAGAGCTGGAGCTGTAGAGTTGTATAGTGGAGTAGGAGAGCTGGAATGTAGAGTTGTAGAGTGGAGTAGGAGAGCTGGAACTGTAGAGTTATAGAGTGGAGTAGGAGAGCTGAAGTTGTATAGTGGAGTAGGAGTGCTGGAGCTGTAGAGTTGTAGAGTGGAGTAGGAGAGCTGGAGCTGTAGAGTTGTAGAGTGGAGTAGGAGAGCTGGAGCTGTAAAGTTGTAGAGTGGAGTAGGAGAGCTGGAGCTGTAGAGTTGTAGAGTGGAGTAGGAGAGCTGGAGTTGTATAGTGGAGTAGGAGAGCTGGAGCTGTAGAGTTGTAGAGTGGAGTAGGAGAGCTGGAGCTGTAGAGTTGTATAGTGGAGTAGGAGAGCTGGAGCTGTAGAGCTGTATAGTGGAGTAGGAGAGCTGGAGCTGTAGAATTGTGGAGTTGAGCAGGAGAGCTGGAGCTGTAGAGTTGTGGAGTGGAGTAGGAGAGCTGAAGTTGTAGAGTGGAGTAGGAGAGCTGTAGCTGTAGAGTTGTTGAGTGGAGTAGCAGAGCTGGAACTGTAGAGTTGTATAGTGGAGTAGGAGAGCTGGAGCTGTAGAGTTGTAGAGTGGAGTAGGAGAGCTGGAACTGTAGAATTGTGGAGTTGAGTAGGAGAGCTGGAGCTGTAGAGTTGTAGAGTGGAGTAGGAGAGCTGGAGCTGTAGAGTTGTAGAGTGATGTAGGAGAGCTGGAGCTGTAGAGTTCCAGAGTGAAGTAGGAGATCTGGAGCTGTAGAGTTGTAGAGTGAAGTAGGAGAGCTGGAGCTGTAGAGTTGTAGAGTGAAGTAGGAGAGCTGGAGCTGTAGAGTTGTAGAGTAGAGTAGAAGAGCTGAAGTTGTATAGTGGAGTAGGAGAGCTGGAGCTGTAGAGTTATAGAGTTGTAGAGTAGAGTAGAAGAGCTGAAGTTGTAAAGTGGAGGAGTAGAGCTGGAGCTGTAGAGTTGTAGAGTGAAGTAGGAGAGCTTGAGCTGTAGAGTTGCAGAGTGAAGTAGGAGAGCTGGAGCTGTAGAGTTCTAGAGTGAAGTAGGAGAGCTGGAGCTGTAGAGTGTAGAGTTGAGTAGGAGAGCTGGAGCTGTAGAGTTTTAGAGTGAAGTAGGAGAGCTGGAGCTGTAGAGTTGTAGAGTAGAGTAGAAGAGCTGAAGTTGTATAGTGGAGTAGGAGAGCTGGAGCTGTAGAGTTTTAGAGTAGAGTAGAAGAGCTGAAGTTGTATAGTGGAGTAGGAGAGCTGGAGCTTTAGAGTTGTAGAGTGAAGTAGGAGAGCTGGAGCTGCAGAGTTATAGAGTGAAGTAGATGAGCTGGAGCTGGAGCTGTAGAGTTGTAGATTGAAGTAGGAGAGCTGGAGCTGTAGAGTTGTAGAGTGAAGTAGGAGAGCTGGAGCTGTAGAGTTGTATAGTGGAGTAGGAGAGCTGGAGCTGTAGAGTTTTATAGTGGAGTAGGAGAGCTGGAGCTGTAGAGTTATAGAGTGAAGTAGGAGAGCTGGAGCTGTAGAGTTGTAGAGTGAAGTAGGAGAGCTGGAGCTGTAGAGTGGAGTAGGAGAGCTGGAGTTTTAGAGTGGAGTAGGAGAGCTGGAGTTGTAGAGTGGAGTAGGAGAGCTGGAGTTGTAGAGTGGAGTAGGAGAGCTGGAGTTGTAGAGTGGAGTAGGAGAGCTGGAGTTGTAGAGTGGAGTAGGAGAGCTGGAGTTGTAGAGTGGAGTAGGAAAGCTGGAGTTGTAGAGTGGAGTAGGAGAGCTGGAGTTGTAGAGTGGAGTAGGAGAGCTGGAGTTGTAGAGTGGAGTAGGAAAGCTGGAGTTGTAGAGTGGAGTAGGCAAGCTGGAGTTGTAGAGTGGAGTAGGAAAGCTGGAGTTGTAGAGTAGAGTAGGAGAGCTGGAGTTGTAGAGTGGAGTAGGAAAGCTGGAGTTGTAGAGTGGAGTAGGAGAGCTGGAGTTGTAGAGTGGAGTAGGAGAGCTGGAGTTGTAGAGTGGAGTAGGAAAGCTGGAGTTGTAGAGTGGAGTAGAGAGCTGGAGTTGTAGAGTGGAGTAGGAGAGCTGGAGTTGTAGAGTGGAGTAGGAGAGCTGGAGTTGTAGAGTAGAGTAGGAGAGCTGGAGTTGTAGAGTGGAGTAGGAGAGCTGGAGTTGTAGAGTGGAGTAGGAGAGCTGGAGTTGTAGAGTGGAGTAGGAGAGCTGGAGTTGTAGAGTAGAGTAGGAGAGCTGGAGTTGTAGAGTGGAGTAGGAGAGCTGGAGTTGTAGAGTAGAGTAGGAGAGCTGGAGTTGTAGAGTGGAGTAGGAGAGCTGGAGTTGTAGAGTGGAGTAGGAGAGCTGGAGTTGTAGAGTGGAGTAGGAGAGCTGGAGTTGTAGAGTGGAGTAGGAGAGCTGGAGTTGTAGAGTGGAGTAGGAGAGCTGGAGTTGTAGAGTGGAGTAGGAGAGCTGGAGTTGTAGAATAGAGTAGGAGAGCTGGAGTTGTAGAGTGGAGTAGGAGAGCTGGAGTTGTAGAGTGGAGTAGGAGAGCTGGAGTTGTAGAGTGGAGTAGGAGAGCTGGAGTTGTAGAGTGGAGTAGGAGAGCTGGAGTTGTAAAGTGGAGTAGGAGAGCTGGAGTTGTAGAGTAGAGTAGGAGAGCTGGAGTTGTAGAGTAGAGTAGGAGAGCTGGAGTTGTAGAGTGGAGTAGGAGAGCTGGAGTTGTAGAGTTGCAGAATGGAGTAGGAGAGCTGGAGCTGTAGAATTGTGGAGTAAGTAGGAGAGCTGAGCTGTACAGTTGTAGAGTGGAGTAGGAGAGCTGGAGCTGTAGAGTTGTAGAGTGAAGTAGGAGAGCTGTAGCGGTAGAGTTGTAGAATGAAGTAGGTGAACTGGAGCTGTAGAGTTGTAGAGTGAAATAGGAGAGCGGAGCTGTAGAGTGGAGTAGGAGAGCTAGAGTTTGAAGTAGGAGAGCTGGAGTTGTAGAGTGGAGTAGGAGAGCTGGATTTGAAGAGTTGTATAGTGGAGTAGGATAGATGGAGTTGTGGAGTTGTAGAGTGGAGGAGGAGAGCTAGTGTTGGTTATTTGTAGAGTGGAATAGGAGAGCTGGAGTTGTAGAGTGGAGTAGGAGCGCTGAGCTGTAGAGTTGTGGAGTGAAGTAGGATAGCTGGAGCTGTGGAGTTATAGAGTGAAATAGGAGAGCTGGAGCTGTAGAAATAGAGTGGAGTAGGAGAGCTGGAGCTGTAGAATTGTGGAGTGAGTTGAGAGCTGGAGCTGTAGAGTTGTGGAGTGGAGTAGGAGAGCTGGAATGTAGAGTTGTAGAATGGAGTAGGAGAGCTGGAGCTGTAGAATTGTGGAGTTAAGTAGAAGAGCTGGAGCTGTAGAGTTGTATAGTGGAGTAGGAGAGCTGGAATGTAGAGTTGTAGAGTGGAGTAGGAGAGCTGGAACTGTAGAGTTATAGAGTGGAGTAGGAGAGCTGAAGTTGTATAGTGGAGTAGGAGTGCTGGAGCTGTAGAGTTGTAGAGTGGAGTAGGAGAGCTGGAGCTGTAGAGTTGTAGAGTGGAGTAGGAGAGCTGGAGCTGTACAGTTGTAGAGTGGAGTAGGAGAGCTGGAGCTGTAGAGTTGTAGAGTGGAGTAGGAGAGCTGGAGTTGTATAGTGGAGTAGGAGAGCTGGAGCTGTAGAGTTGTAGAGTGGAGTAGGAGAGCTGGAGCTGTAGAGTTGTATAGTGGAGTAGGAGAGCTGGAGCTGTAGAGCTGTATAGTGGAGTAGGAGAGCTGGAGCTGTAGAATTGTGGAGTTGAGCAGGAGAGCTGGAGCTGTAGAGTTGTGGAGTGGAGTAGGAGAGCTGAAGTTGTAGAGTGGAGTAGGAGAGCTGTAGCTGTAGAGTTGTTGAGTGGAGTAGCAGAGCTGGAACTGTAGAGTTGTATAGTGGAGTAGGAGAGCTGGAGCTGTAGAGTTGTAGAGTGGAGTAGGAGAGCTGGAACTGTAGAATTGAGGAGTTGAGTAGGAGAGCTGGAGCTGTAGAGTTGTAGAGTGGAGTAGGAGAGCTGGAGCTGTAGAGTTGTAGAGTGAGTAGGAGAGCTGGAGCTGTAGAGTTCCAGAGTGAAGTAGGAGATCTGGAGCTGTAGAGTTGTAGAGTGAAGTAGGAGAGCTGGAGCTGTAGAGTTGTAGAGTGGAGTAGGAGAGCTGGAGCTGTAGAGTTGTAGAGTGAAGTAGGAGAGCTGGAGCTGTAGAGTTGTAGAGTAGAGTAGAAGAGCTGAAGTTGTATAGTGGAGTAGGAGAGCTGGAGCTGTAGAGTTATAGAGTTGTAGAGTAGAGTAGAAGAGCTGAAGTTGTAAAGTGGAGGAGTAGAGCTGGAGCTGTAAGTTGTAAAGTGAAGTAGGAGAGCTTGAGCTGTAGAGTTGCAGAGTGAGTAGGAGAGCTGGAGCTGTAGAGTTCTAGAGTGAAGTAGGAGAGCTGGAGCTGTAGAGTTGTAGAGTTGAGTAGGAGAGCTGGAGCTGTAGAGTTTTAGAGTGAAGTAGGAGAGCTGGAGCTGTAGAGTTGTAGAGTAGAGTAGAAGAGCTGAAGTTGTATATTGGAGTAGGAGAGCTGGAGCTGTAGAGTTTTAGAGTAGAGTAGAAGAGCTGAAGTTGTATAGTGGAGTAGGAGAGCTGGAGCTTTATAGTTGTAGAGTGAAGTAGGAGAGCTGGAGCTGCAGAGTTATAGAGTGAAGTAGATGAGCTGGAGCTGGAGCTGTAGAGTTGTAGATTGAAGTAGGAGAGCTGGTGCTGTAGAGTTGTAGAGTGAAGTAGGAGAGCTGGAGCTGTAGGGTTGTATAGTGGAGTAGGAGAGCTGGAGCTGTAGAGTTTTATAGTGGAGTAGGAGAGCTGGAGCTGTAGAGTTGTAGAGTGAAGTAGGAGAGCTGGAGCTGTAGAGTTGTAGAGTGAAGTAGGAGAGCTGGAGCTGTAGAGTTTTATAGTGGAGTAGGAGAGCTGGAGCTGTAGAGTTTTATAGTGGAGTAGGAGAGCTGGAGCTGTAGAGTTATAGAGTGAAGTAGGAGAGCTGGAGCTGTAGAGTTGTAGAGTAGAGTAGAAGAGCTGAAGTTGTATAGTGGAGTAGGAGAGCTGGAGCTGTAGAGTTGTAGAGTAGAGTAGAAGAGCTGAAATTGTATAGTGGAGAAGTAGAGCTGGAGCTGTAGAGTTGTAGAGTAGAGTAGAAGAGCTGAAGTTGTATAGTGGAGTAGGAGAGCTGGAGTTGTAGAGTTGTGGAGTGAAGTAGGAGAGCTGGAGTTGTAGAGCTGTAGAGTGGAGTAGGAGAGCTGGAGCTGTAGAGTTGTAGAGAAGAGTAGGAGAGCTGGAGTTGTAGAGTTGTAGAGTGAAGTAGGAGAGCTGGAGTTGTAGAGTTGTAGAGTGGAGTAGGAGAGCTGGCGTTTTGGAGTTGTATAGTGGAGTAGGAGAGCTGGAGTTGTAGATTTGTGGAGTGAAGTAGGAGAGCTGGAGATGTAGAGTTGTAGAGTGGAGTAGGAGAGCTGGAGTTTTGGAATTGTATAGTGGAGTAGAAGAGCTGGAGTTGTAGATTTGTGGAGTGAAGTAGGAGAGCTGGATATGTAGAGTTGTATCGTGGAGTAGGAGAGCTGGCGTTGCAGAGTTGTATAGTGGAGTAATAGAGCTGAGAGTTGTAGAGTGGAAAGTTGGCAAAGGGAACGAGAAAGTCTGTGATGTAAATTGACTATAGAAGAACATGGCTGTGCACAGATATAAAGAAAACATAATCATGTTGGTAAACATTTGAGAACATTGAAGGACAATGACTTTGATAACGTGACGTTGTAATACAGCACTACAAAAACCCGACAACAAACAAGTTATCATTATGTTGGGAGACACTACAGAAACATGACAATAGACAAGTTATAAGTATGTTGGGAGACACTACAGAAACATGACAATAGACAAGTTATAAGTATGTTGGGAGACACTACAGAAAGTTGTAGAGTGAGTAGGAGAGCTGGAGTTGTAGAGTAGAGTAGGAGAGCTGGAGTTGTAGAGTGGAGTAGGAGAGCTGGAGTTGTAGAGTGGAATAGGAGAGCTGGAGTTGTAGAGTGGAGTAGGAGAGCTGGAGTTGTAGAGTAGAGTAGGAGAGCTGGAGTTGTAGAGTGGAGTAGGAGAGCTGGAGTTGTAGAGTAGAGTAGGAGAGCTGGAGTTGTAGAGTGGAGTAGGAGAGCTGGAGTTGTAGAGTGGAGTAGGAGAGCTGGAGTTGTAGAGTGGAGTAGGAGAGCTGGAGTTGTAGAGTAGAGTAGGAGAGCTGGAGTTGTAGAGTGGAGTAGGAGAGCTGGAGTTGTAGAGTGGAGTAGGAGAGCTGGAGTTGTAGAATAGAGTAGGAGAGCTGGAGTTGTAGAGTGGAGTAGGAGAGCTGGAGTTGTTGAGTGGAGTAGGAGAGCTGGAGTTGTAGAGTGGAGTAGGAGAGCTGGAGTTGTAGAGTGGAGTAGGAGAGCTGGAGTTGTAAAGTGGAGTAGGAGAGCTGGAGTTGTAGAGTGGAGTAGGAAAGCTGGAGTTGTAGAGTAGAGTAGGAGAGCTGGAGTTGTAGAGTAGAGTAGGAGAGCTGGAGTTGTAGAGTGGAGTAGGAGAGCTGGAGTTGTAAAGTAGAGTAGGAGAGCTGGAGTTGTAGAGTAGAGTAGGAGAGCTGGAGTTGTAAAGTAGAGTAGGAGAGCTGGAGTTGTAGAGTAGAGTAGGAGAGCTGGAGTTGTAAAGTAGAGTAGGAGAGCTGGAGTTGTAGAGTAGAGTAGGAGAGCTGGAGTTGTAGAGTAGAGTAGGAGAGCTGGAGTTGTAGAGTAGAGTAGGAGAGCTGGAGTTGTAGAATAGAGTAGGAGAGCTGGAGTTGTAGAGTGGAGTAGGAGAGCTGGAGTTGTAGAGTGGAGTAGGAGAGCTGGGTTGTAGAGTTGTTGAATGGAGTAGGAGAGCTGGAGCTGTAGAATTGTGGAGTTAAGTAGGAGAGCTTGAGCTGTACAGTTGTAGAGTGTAGTAGGAGAGCTGGAGTTGTAGAGTTGTAGAGTGGAGTAGGAGAGCTGGAGCTGTAGAGTTGTAGAGTGGAGTAGGAGAGCTGGAGCTGTAGAGTGGAGTAGGAGAGCTGGAATTGTAGAGTGGAGTAGGAGAGCTGGAGTTGTAGAGTGGAGTAGGAGAGATGGAGTTGTAGAGTGGAGTAGGAAAGCTGGAGTTGTAGAGTGGAGTAGGCAAGCTGGAGTTGTAGAGTGGAGTAGGAAAGCTGGAGTTGTAGAGTAGAGTAGGAGAGCTGGAGTTGTAGAGTGGAGTAGGAAAGCTGGAGTTGTAGAGTGGAGTAGGAAAGCTGGAGTTGTAGAGTGGAGTAGGAGAGCTGGAGTTGTAGAGTGGAGTAGGAAAGCTGGAGTTGTAGAATAGAGAGGAGAGCTGGAGTTGTAGAGTGGAGTAGGAGAGCTGGAGTTGTAGAGCTGGAGTAGGAGAGCTGGGTTGTAGAGTTGTAGAATGGAGTTGGAGAGCTGGAGCTGTAGAATTGTGGAGTTAGTAGGAGAGCTTGAGCTGTACAGTTGTAGAGTGGAGTAGGAGAGCTGGAGCTGTAGAGTTGTAGAGTGGAGTAGGAGAGCTGGAGCTGTAGAGTTGTAGAGTGGAGTAGGAGAGCTGGAGCTGTAGAGTTGTAGAGTGGAGTAGGAGAGCTGGAGCTGTAGAATTGTGGAGTTGAGTAGGAGAGCTGGAGCTGTAGAGTTGTAGAGTGGAGTAGGAGAGCTGGAGCTGTATAGTGGAGTAGGAGAGCTGGAGCTGTAGAGTTGTAGAGTGAAGTAGGAGAGCTGTAGCGGTAGAGTTGTAGAATGAAGTAGGTGAGCTGGAGCTGTAGAGTTGTAGAGTGAAATAGGAGAGCCGGAGCTGTAGAGTGGAGTAGGAGAGCTAGAGTTTGAAGTAGGAGAGCTGGAGTTGTAGAGTGGAGTAGGAGAGCTGGATTTGAAGAGTTGTATAGTGGAGTAGGATAGATGGAGTTGTGGAGTTGTAGAGTGGAGGAGGAGAGCTAGTGTTGGTTATTTGTAGAGTGGAATAGGAGAGCTGGAGTTGTAGAGTGGAGTAGGAGCGCTGAGCTGTAGAGTTGTGGAGTGAAGTAGGATAGCTGGAGCTGTGGAGTTATAGAGTGAAATAGGAGAGCTGGAGCTGTAGAATTGTAGAGTGGAGTAGGAGAGCTGGAGCTGTAGAATTGTGGAGTTGAGTTTGAGAGCTGGAGCTGAAGAGTTGTGGAGTGGAGTAGGAGAGCTGGAATGTAGAGTTGTAGAATGGAGTAGGAGAGCTGGAGCTGTAGAATTGTGGAGTTAAGTAGAAGAGCTGGAGCTGTAGAGTTGTATAGTGGAGTAGGAGAGCTGGAATGTAGAGTTGTAGAGTGGAGTAGGAGAGCTGGAACTGTAGAGTTATAGAGTGGAGTAGGAGAGCTGAAGTTGTATAGTGGAGTAGGAGTGCTGGAGCTGTAGAGTTGTAGAGTGGAGTAGGAGAGCTGGAGCTGTAGAGTTGTAGAGTGGAGTAGGAGAGCTGGAGCTGTACAGTTGTAGAGTGGAGTAGGAGAGCTGGAGCTGTAGAGTTGTAGAGTGGAGTAGGAGAGCTGGAGTTGTATAGTGGAGTAGGAGAGCTGGAGCTGTAGAGTTGTAGAGTGGAGTAGGAGAGCTGGAGCTGTAGAGTTGTATAGTGGAGTAGGAGAGCTGGAGCTGTAGAGCTGTATAGTGGAGTAGGAGAGCTGGAGCTGTAGAATTGTGGAGTTGAGCAGGAGAGCTGGAGCTGTAGAGTTGTGGAGTGGAGTAGGAGAGCTGAAGTTGTAGAGTGGAGTAGGAGAGCTGTAGCTGTAGAGTTGTTGAGTGGAGTAGCAGAGCTGGAACTGTAGAGTTGTATAGTGGAGTAGGAGAGCTGGAGCTGTAGAGTTGTAGAGTGGAGTAGGAGAGCTGGAACTGTAGAATTGTGGAGTTGAGTAGGAGAGCTGGAGCTGTAGAGTTGTAGAGTGGAGTAGGAGAGCTGGAGCTGTAGAGTTGTAGAGTGATGTAGGAGAGCTGGAGCTGTAGAGTTGTAGAGTAGAGTAGAAGAGCTGAAGTTGTATAGTGGAGTAGGAGAGCTGGAGCTGTAGAGTTATAGAGTTGTAGAGTAGAGTAGAAGAGCTGAAGTTGTAAAGTGGAGGAGTAGAGCTGGAGCTGTAGAGTTGTAGAGTGAAGTAGGAGAGCTTGAGCTGTAGAGTTGCAGAGTAGAGTAGAAGAGCTGAAGTTGTATAGTGGAGTAGGAGAGCTGGAGCTGTAGAGTTATAGAGTTGTAGAGTAGAGTAGAAGAGCTGAAGTTGTAAAGTGGAGGAGTAGAGCTGGAGCTGTAGAGTTGTAGAGTGAAGTAGGAGAGCTTGAGCTGTAGAGTTGCAGAGTGAAGTAGGAGAGCTGGAGCTGTAGAGTTCTAGAGTGAAGTAGGAGAGCTGGATCTGTAGAGTTGTAGAGTTGAGTAGGAGAGCTGGAGCTGTAGAGTTTTAGAGTGAAGTAGGAGAGCTGGAGCTGTAGAGTTGTAGAGTAGAGTAGAAGAGCTGAAGTTGTATAGTGGAGTAGGAGAGCTGGAGCTGTAGAGTTTTAGAGTAGAGTAGAAGAGCTGAAGTTGTATAGTGGAGTAGGAGAGCTGGAGCTTTAGAGTTGTAGAGTGAAGTAGGAGAGCTGGAGCTGCAGAGTTATAGAGTGAAGTAGATGAGCTGGAGCTGGAGCTGTAGAGTTGTAGATTGAAGTAGGAGAGCTGGAGCTGTAGAGTTGTAGAGTGAAGTAGGAGAGCTGGAGCTGTAGAGTTGTATAGTGGAGTAGGAGAGCTGGAGCTGTAGAGTTTTATAGTGGAGTAGGAGAGCTGGAGCTGTAGAGTTGTAGAGTGAAGTAGGAGAGCTGGAGCTGTAGAGTTGTAGAGTGAAGTAGGAGAGCTGGAGCTGTAGAGTTTTATAGTGGAGTAGGAGAGCTGGAGCTGTAGAGTTTTATAGTGGAGTAGGAGAGCTGGAGCTGTAGAGTTATAGAGTGAAGTAGGAGAGCTGGAGCTGTAGAGTTGTAGAGTAGAGTAGAAGAGCTGAAGTTGTATAGTGGAGTAGGAGAGCTGGAGCTGTAGAGTTGTAGAGTAGAGTAGAAGAGCTGAAATTGTATTGTGGAGAAGTAGAGCTGGAGCTGTAGAGTTGTAGAGTAGAGTAGAAGAGCTGAAGTTTTATAGTGGAGTAGGAGAGCTGGAGTTGTAGAGTTGTGGAGTGAAGTAGGAGAGCTGGAGTTGTAGAGCTGTAGAGTGGAGTAGGAGAGCTGGAGCTGTAGAGTTGTAGAGAAGAGTAGGAGAGCTGGAGTTGTAGAGTTGTAGAGTGAAGTAGGAGAGCTGGAGTTGTAGAGTTGTAGAGTGGAGTAGGAGAGCTGGCGTTTTGGAGTTGTATAGTGGAGTAGGAGAGCTGGAGTTGTAGAGTTGTGGAGTGAAGTAGGAGAGCTGGAGTTGTAGAGTTGTAGAGTGGAGTAGGAGAGCTGGAGTTTTGGAATTGTATAGTGGAGTAGAAGAGCTGGAGTTGTAGATTTGTGGAGTGAAGTAGGAGAGCTGGAGATGTAGAGTTGTATCGTGGAATAGGAGAGCTGGCGTTGCAGAGTTGTATAGTGGAGTAATAGAGCTGAGAGTTGTAGAGTGGAAATTTGCAAAGGGAACGAGAAAGTCTGTGATGTAAATTGACTATAGAAGAACATGGCTGTGCACAGATATAAAGAAAACATAATCATGTTGGTAAACATTTGAGAACATTGAAGGACAATGACTTTGATAACGTGACGTTGTAATACAGCACTACAAAAACCCGACAACAAACAAGTTATCATTATGTTGGGAGACACTACAGAAACATGACAATAGACAAGTTATAAGTATGTTGGGAGACACTACAGAAACATGACAATATACAAGTTATAATTATGTTGGGAGACACTACAGAAACATGACAATAGACAAGTTATAAGTATGTTGGGAGACACTACAGAAACATGACAATATACAAGTTATAATTATGTTGGAGACACTACAGAAACATGACAATAGACAAGTTATAGGTATGTTGGAAGACACTATAGGCACAAGACACCAAAATTAATAGTATGTAGGGAGACACTATAGACACAAGACAAGAAAGTTTCCAGTAAGTAGGGAGACACTACAAACACAAGACAACAAATGTACAAGTATGTAGACAGACACAAGACAACAAAGTTACCAGTATGTAGGGAGACACTACAGACACAAGACAACAAAGTTACCAGTATGTAGGGAGACACTACAGACACAAGACAACAAAGTTACCAGTATGTAGGGAGACACTACAGACACAAGACAACAAAGTTACCAGTATGTAGACAGACACAAGACAACAAAGTTACCAGAATATAGGGAGACACTACAGACACAAGACAACACAGTTACCAGTATATAGACAGACACAAGACAACAAAGTTACCAGTATGTAGGGAGACACAAGACAACAAAGTTACCAGTATATAGACAGACACAAGACAACCAAGTTACCAGTATGTAGACAGACACAAGACAACAAAGTTACCAGTATGTAGACAGACACAAGACAACAACGTTACCAGTATATAGACAAAGGCAACAACGTTACCAGTATGTAGACAGACACAAGACAACAACGTTACAAGTATGTAGACAGACACAAGACAACAACGTTACCAGTATGTAGACAGACACAAGATAACCACGTTACCAGTATGTAGACAAACACAAGACAACAACGTTACCAGTATATAGACAAAGGCAACAACGTTACCAGTATGTAGACAGACACAAGACAACAACGTTACAGTATGTAGACAGACACAAGACAACAACGTTACCAGTATGTAGACAGACACAAGACAACAACGTTACCAGTATGTAGACAGACACAAGATACCACGTTACCAGTATGTAGACAAACACAAGACAACAACGTTACCAGTATATAGACAAAGACAACAACGTTACCAGTATGTAGACAGACACAAGACAACCAAGTTATCAGTATGTAGACAGACACAAGACAACAACGTTACCAGTATGTAGACAGACACAAGACAACAACGTTATCAGCATGTAGACAGACACAAGACAACAAGTTACCAGTATGTAGACAGACACCAGACAACCAAGTTATCAGTATGTAGACAGACACAAGACAACAACGTTACCAGTATGTAGACAGACACAAGACAACAACGTTACCAGTATGTAGACAGACACAAGACAACAAGTTACCAGTATGTAGACAGACACCAGACAACCAAGTTATCAGTATGTAGACAGACACAAGACAACAACGTTACCAGTAAGTAGACAGACACAAGACAACAACGTTACCAGTATGTAGACAGACACAAGACAACAAAGTTACCAGTATGTAGACAGACACAAGACAACAAATTTACCAGTATGTAGACAGACACAAGACAACAAATTTACCAGTATGTAGGGAGGCATCAGGAATGTGTCTGTTCTATTCAGGTTGCCTGTGATGTTGTCGCTGCTGCTGTTCATGGTGAGGATGTTGATTATCTCCCAGCTACCACTGTTTAGTGTCACCGTCAGGCTGCTACTAGCGGTGGCTAGCTTGAGAGTGTGGGAGACTACGACTAGATTAACCACACCGAGTGCTCGCCCTTGTTCCCGCTCGTCCGTGGCCCTCTCGTCAGCTTCTTGTGAGGGTCGGGGAAACTTAAGTTGGGGGGGGGGGGGGGGGAGGTTGCTGGTCGGTCTCTTGTCGCTCAGAGAAGGGGGGGGGGAGGAAGAAGTTCATGAATGTTAATGCCTTAATGTTTATGTAACTATACAAGTAAATCAATCAGCATCGTGTGCCGCCAGATCTGAAGCAGCGTCTATTGCTTGTCTATCTTGCCTATAGAGTCACATCACATCGATCGTTGTCAACCAAGTCATCACAGACTATTCTCAGTCATCAATCAAGTTGATTGATCTTTAACATGCCACATAATAGTGGGAGCACTTCCCTTAGAGTTACTGTTCTTTAATTTTGGACATCTCAGAGGTTGTCATCATCATCAACATCGAGTGCCGTCTCCGCAACGAAGGTTGGCTACCATGGAGCGCCATTCTGCTCTGTCTCTTGCTTTGATGGTGCAGGTTGTCATAGGCTGATTTGTCCATCTTTTGATGTTACTCGTCCATATTAGTCTTCGTCTGCCTCTTTTACCTGGTATTTTCCCTTCCAAGATTACTTTTATTAGGCTGTTGTATCTTTTAACATGGCCTAAAAATCGTATTTGTCTTGTTTGAATTGTGCTTAGTAATTCTCTTTTCATTTTTAGTTGTTTTAAGACTTCATCGATTGTTTTCTTTTCCTTCCATCCAATTCTACCTATTCTTCTATAAATCCACATTTTGTTGCTATATTTGCTGACTCCACCATTTATGTATATCATTTTGTTGCTATCTTCCCAGACTCCACCATTTATTTATATAATTTTGTTGCTATCTTCCTTCACCCCACTATATATTTATATCATTTTGTTGCTATATTTACTGAATCCACCATTTATTTATATCATTTTGTTGCTATATTTACTTACTCCACCATTTATTTATATCATTTTGTTGCTATATTTCTTGACTCCACCATTTATTTATATAATTTTGTTGCTATAGTTCCTGAATCCACCATTTATTTATATCATTTTGTTGCTATATTTGCTGACTCCATAATTTATTTATATCATTTTGTTGCTATATTTCCTGACTCCACCATTTATTTATATCATTTTGTTGCTATATTTCTTGACTCCACCATTTATTTATATAATTTTGTTGCTATAGTTCCTGAATCCACCATTTATTTATATAATTTTGTTGCTATATTTGCTGACTCCATAATTTATTTATATCATTTTGTTGCTATATTTCCTCACTCCACCATTTATTTATATCATTTTGTTGCTATATTTCCTGACTCCACCATTTATTTATATAATTTTGTTGCTATAGTTCCTGAATCCACCATTTATTTATATAATTTTGTTGCTATATTTGCTGACTCCATAATTTATTTATATCATTTTGTTGCTATATTTCCTCACTCCACCATTTATTTATATCATTTTGTTGCTATATTTCCTGACTCCACCATTTATTTATATCATTTTGTTGCTATATTTCCTGACTCCACCATTTATTTATATCATTTTGTTGTTATATTTCCTGACTCCACCATTTATTTATATCATTTTGTTGCTATATTTCTTGACTCCACCATTTATTTATATCATTTGTTGCTATATTCCTGACTCCACCATTTATTTATATCATTTTGTTGCTATATTTCTTGACTCCACCATTTATTTA
Organism: Megaustenia siamemsis; assembly: GCA_032433765.1. Lineage (NCBI taxonomy): Eukaryota > Metazoa > Mollusca > Gastropoda > Stylommatophora > Ariophantidae > Megaustenia > Megaustenia siamemsis. Next base: position 192,552,105 of record JAVIAB010000092.1, read on the forward strand.
TATCATTTTGTTGCTATATTTCCTGACTCCACCATTTATTTATATCATTTTGTTGCTATATTTCTTGACTCCACCATTTATTTATATAATTTTGTTGCTATAGTTCCTGAATCCACCATTTATTTATATAATTTTGTTGCTATATTTGCTGACTCCATAATTTATTTATATCATTTTGTTGCTATATTTCCTCACTCCACCATTTATTTATATCATTTTGTTGCTATATTTCCTGACTCCACCATTTATTTATATCATTTTGTTGCTATATTTCCTGACTCCACCATTTATTTATATCATTTTGTTGTTATATTTCCTGACTCCACCATTTATTTATATCATTTTGTTGCTATATTTCTTGACTCCACCATTTATTTATATCATTTTGTTGCTATATTTCCTGACTCCACCATTTATTTATATCATTTTGTTGCTATATTTCTTGACTCCACCATTTATTTATATCATTTTGTTGCTATATTTCCTGACTCCACCATTTATTTATAACATTTTGTTGCTATATTTCCTGACACCACTATATATTTATATCATTTTGTTGCTATATTTCCTCACTCGACAATTTATTGATATAATTGTATTGTTACATTTCCTGTCTTTACTATTTATTTATATCATTTTGTTGCTATCTTCGCTTACTGCACCATTTATTTATATCATTTTGTTGCTATCTTTCCTGACTTCACCATTTATTTATTTCATTTTGTTGCTATCTTCCCAGACACCACTATATATTTATATCATTTTGTTGCTATATTTACTGACTCCACCATTTATTTATATCATTTTGTTGCTATATTTCTTGACTCCACCATTTATTTATATAATTTTGTTGCTATATTTACTGACTCCACCATTTATTTATATCATTTTGTTGCTATATTTACTGACTCCACCATTTATTTATATAATTTTGTTGCTATATTTACTGACTCCACCATTTTTTTAAATTATTTTGTTGCTATATTTCTTGACTCCACCATTTATGTATATCATTTTGTTGCTATATTTACTGAATCCACCATTTATTTATATCATTTTGTTGCTATATTTACTGACTCCACCATTTATTTATATCATTTTGTTGCTATATTTACTGACTCCACCATTTATTTATATCATTTTGTTGCTATAGTTCCTTAATCCACCATTTATTTATATCATTTTGTTGCTATATTTGCTGACTCCATAATTTATTTATATCATTTTGTTGCTATATTTCCTGACTCCACCATTTATTTATATCATTTTGTTGCTATATTTGCTGACTCCATAATTTATTTATATCATTTTGTTGCTATATTTCCTGACTCCACCATTTATTTATATCATTTTGTTGTTATATTTCCTGACTCCACCATTTATTTATATCATTTTGTTGCTATATTTCTTGACTCCACCATTTATTTATATCATTTTGTTGCTATATTTCCTGACTCCACCATTTATTTATATCATTTTGTTGCTATATTTCTTGACTCCACCATTTATTTATATCATTGTGTTGCTATATTTCCTGACTCCACCATTTATTTATATCATTTTGTTGCTATATTTCCTGACACCACTATATATTTATATCATTTTGTTGCTATATTTCCTCACTCGACAATTTATTGATATAATTGTATTGTTACATTTCCTGTCTTTACTATTTATTTATATCATTTTGTTGCTATCTTCGCTTACTGCACCATTTATTTATATCATTTTGTTGCTATCTTTCCTGACTTCACCATTTATTTATTTCATTTTGTTGCTATCTTCCCAGACACCACTATATATTTATATCATTTTGTTGCTATATTTCCTGAATCCACCATTAATTTATATCATTTTGTTGCTATCTTCGCTGACTCCACTATATATTTACATCATTTTATTGCCATATTTCCTGACTCCACCATTTATTTATATCATTTGGTGCTATATTTCTTGACTCCACCATTTATTTATATCATTTTTTGCTATATTTCCTGACTCCACCTTTTATTTATATCATTTATTTGCTATATTTCTTGACTCCACCACTTATTTATATAAATTATGTTGCAATATTTCCTGACCCCACCATTTATTTATATCATTTTGTTGCTATCTTCGTTGACTCCACTATATATTTACATCATTTTATTGCCATATTTCCTGACTCCACCATTTATTTATATCATTTATTTGCTGTATTTCTTGACTCCACCACTTATTTATATAAATTTTGTTGCTATATTTCCTGACCCCACCATTTATTTATATAAATTTTGTTGCTATATTTCCTGACCCCTCCATTTATTTATATCATTTTGTTGCTATCTTCTCTGACTCCACTATATATTTACATCATTTTATTGCCATATTTCCTGACTCCACCATTTATTTATATCATTTATTTGCAGTAATTCTTGACCCCACCATTTATTTATATAAATTTTGTTGCTATATTTCCTGACCCCACCACTTATTTATATCATTTTGTTGCTATATTTCCTGACTCCACCATTTATTTATATCATTTTGTTGCTATATTTCCTGACCCCACCACTTATTTATATAAATTTTGTTGCTATATTTCCTGACTCCACCATTTATTTATATAAATTTTGTTGCTATATTTCCTGACCCCACCACTTATTTATATCATTTTGTTGCTATATTTCCTGACTCCACCATTTATTTATATCATTTTGTTGCTATATTTCCTGACCCCACCACTTATTTATATAAATTTTGTTGCTATATTTCCTGACCCCACCATTTATTTATATCATTTTGTTGCTATATTTCCTGACCCCACCACTTATTTATATAAATTTTGTTGCTATATTTCCTGACCCCACCACTTATTTATATAAATTTTGTTGCTATATTTCCTGTCCCCACCATTTATTTATATCATTTTGTTGCTATCTTCCGAGACACCACTATTTATAAGAGGAAAAAAACGATTAAAAAGACAAACTTGTTCTTTTCTCAATGTTGGTTGTCCAGCTATTTTTTAAATTGTTTCTTTTGTCCAGAATTTACGTTTCGTACAAGTTTATTCATGATCAGTGTTTGACATTTGAAGGTAAGTCGTAATTCATGCCATGTTATACCCTTATTTACATGTTATTCCTGCCATGTTATACCCTTATTTACATGTAATTCCTGCCATGTTATACCCTTATTTACATGTTATTCCTGCCATGTTATACCCTTATTTACATGTAATTCCTGCCATGTTATACCCTTATTTACATGTTATTCCTGCCATGTTATACCCTTATTTACATGTTATTCCTGCCATGTTATACTCTTATTTACATGTTATTCCTGCCATGTTATACCCATATTTACATGTTATTCTTGCCATGTTATACCCTTATTTACATGTTATTCTTGCCATGTTATACTCTTATTTACATGTTATTCCTGCCATGTTATACCCTTATTTACATGTTATTCCTGCCATGTTATACTCTTATTTACATGTTATTCTGCCATGTTATACCCTTATTACATGTTATTCTTGCCATGTTATACTCTTATTTACATGTTATTCCTGCCATGTTATACCCTTATTACATGTTATTCCTGCCATGTTATACCCTTATTTACATGTTATTCCTGCCATGTTATACTCTTATTTACATGTTATTCCTGCCATGTTATACCCTTAATTACATGTTGTTCTTGCCATGTTATACCCATATTTACATGTTATTCCTACTATGTTGTACTCTTTATTTACAAATGTCAAAATGATAACTTGACAGACATTTCAAGCGGACATTTTCAGTTTCAAGCGGAAGTGGAGGCTAAAGCAAGTTGCGCGGGCACAACAATCAACGTCATGACATGAAAGGCTGGCCGACAAGCGGCAAATAAATTCATGGAATATCCAACAGCCTGGCTTTGTCTGTAGCAGATTTGACATGAAATGTCTTCTGATATATTCCAGGGAATTCTTTTGACTGGAAGCCCTCCCCTGGGCTAGATTGACATATTCCCAATCAACCCTGTGTGGGCAGCTGGAGATGTTGTTAATATGTAAATATGACATGTCATTCACAGAAATGACAACACCAGCATGTTCCACATTTTGAAGTCCGGCATTTTCCGGCAATACTCGGCGACACTGATGTTCGTGCTCGACAGCCGAACGCTTTTGTTCGCTGTGGTAATGGACAGCCCTAACTGCCAGCGAAACCGTCCATTTGTAGTCGTCATGACTGGGTGGGTCTGCAGGCTGAAACATGGAACTCCTAGACAAGTCTAACATTCTTTCACACCAGCCACGTGGTGTGGCCTGACCTCGGCCATAGATTCGAGCAGCACAAATATCGTCAACGTCATCAAACGTCCGGGTCATTTCCGGTCAGGGACACAAATCAAGTGCGAGTGACTCCAGCTCAAAGTGACTCCGCGAGAGTGACGCGACGAGCCAGGATTTGTCGTGCATCCTGGGACAGATTAATTTGGGCTGTTGGACAAAAATGTTTGATGTCAATAGATGGAGAGCTAAGAGTTAATTAAGCTAGACGTGTGTGTCCAAGATGGTGGCTATAGATGACGTATCGGTGACAGGATTTCCTCTTTCAATCTTAGTAGCCTGGCTACGCTGTGAGTTATCATAAAAAATCACAAGACAAGTGATATGTGTTGTCATCTAGGAGGATATGACATGTGATATGTGTTGTCATCTAGGAGGATATGACAAGTGATATGTATTGTTATCTAGCAGGATATAACAAGTGATATGTGTTGTCATCTAGGAGGATATGACATGTGATATGTGTTGTCATCTAGGAGGATATGACAAGTGATATGTATTGTTATCTAGCAGGATATGACAAGTGATATGTGTTGTCATCTAGGAGGATATGACAAGTGATATGTATTGTTATCTAGCAGGATATGACAAGTGATATGTGTTGTCATCTAGGAGGATATGACATGTGATATGTGTTGTCATCTAGGAGGATATGACATGTGATATGTGTTGTCATCTAGGAGGATATGACATGTGATATGTGTTGTCATCTAGGAGGATATGACATGTGATATGTATTGTTATCTAGGAGGATATGACAAGTGATATGTATTGTTATCTAGGAGGATATGACATGTGATATGTGTTGTTATCTAGGAGGATATGACAAGTGATATGTATTGTTATCTAGGAGGATATGACAAGTGATATGTGTTGTCATCTAAGAGAATATGACAAGTGATATGTATTGTTATCTAGGAGGATATGACAAGTGATATGTTTTGTTATCTAGGAGGATATGACAAGTGATATGTGTTGTCATCTAGGAGGATATGACATGTGATATGTATTGTTATCTAGGAGGATATGACAAGGGATATGTATTGTTATCTAGGAGGATATGACAAGTGATATGTATTGTCATCTAGGAGGATATGACATGTGATATGTATTGTTATCTAGGAGGATATGACAAGTGATATGTATTGTTATCTAGGAGAATATGACACGTGATATGTATTGTTATCTAGGAGGATATGACAAGTGATATGTGTTGTCATCTAGGAGGATATGACAAGTGATATGTATTGTTATCTAGGAGGATATGACAAGTGATATGTATTGTCATCTAGGAGGATATGACAAGTGATATGTGTTGTCATCTAGGAGGATATGATAAGTGATATGTATTGTCATCTAGGAGGATATGACATGTGATATGTGTTGTTATCTAGGAGGATATGACAAGTGATATGTGTTGTTATCTAAGAGGATATGACAAGTGATATGTGTTGTCATCTAAGAGGATATGACAAGTAATATGTGTTGTCATCTAAGAGGATATGACAAGTGATATGTGTTGTCATCTAAGAGGATATGACAAGTGATATGTGTTGTCATCTAAGAGGATATGACAAGTGATATGTGTTGTCATCTAAGAGGATATGACAAGTGATATGTATTGTTATCTAGGAGGATATGACAAGTGATATGTATTGTTATCTAGGAGGATATGACAAGTGATATGTGTTGTCATCTAGGAGGATATGACATGTGATATGTGTTGTTATCTAGGAGGATATGACAAGTAATATGTGTTGTCATCTAAGATGATATGACAAGTGATATGTGTTGTCATCTAGGAGGATATGACAAGTGATATGTGTTGTCATCTAGGAGTATATGACATGTGATATGTGTTGTCATCTATGAGAATATGACAAGTGATATGTGTTGTCATCTAGGAGGATATGACATGTGATATGTATTGTTATCTAGGAGGATATGACAAGTGATATGTGTTGTCATCTAGGAGGATATGACAAGTGATATGTATTGTCATCTAGGAGGATATGACAAGTGATATGTGTTGTCATCTAAGAGGATATGACAAGTGATATGTGTTGTCATCTAGGAGGATATGACATGTGATATGTGTTGTTATCTAGGAGGATATGACAAGTGATATGTGTTGTCATCTAGGAGGATATGACATGTGATATGTGTTGTTATCTAGGAGAATAAGAGTCTAATAGATTACTCGACAACACAGTTTACACGTATACACCGATACACACATCTACACAGATACACAATTGTACACAGATACACACATACATGTACACAGATACACACATACATGTACACAGATACATACACATGTAAACAAACACACAGACACATGGACAGAGACACACACATGTGCACTGACACATACACATGTACACAAACACAGACACATGTACACAAACACACACACTGATACGTATTGTCATCTAGGAGAATAAGGGTCTAATAGGTTACTCGACAACACAGTTTGCACATGTAGCAGACACACACATAGGCATACATGTACACAACCACGGACACATGTACACAGATACACACACACAATGTTGAAGTCATGCCCCAAATCAGTTTGCTCTGGAATTACTAATTCAAAAAGTATCATTTTTTTACAGAGTCTACATGTACATGATAGTTCAGTGGCTAGTGAACTGGACTACAAAGGACAAGGTGTAGGGTTCGATCCCAACCGACGGCTTCCGGGTTCACCCAGCCTTAAATGGGTACCGGATTTTTTTCTGGGAAAGTAGAGCGGCACGGGCGTAATACCGACCACATTACCCCAAAAAGCATGTTCCGAAGGTCTGTAAAATTTATGGTCACTAACACCATATTCCCTATACGCCGCCACTTGGCGTGACGGGGGTACTTTACTTTTTTTTAATTTTTATACATGTACATATCAAGTAAACATCGGTATCATTCAACAAACATTTCCATCCACTTGTACAGCATTACGCCAGCGCGCAACAAATGCATTTATTCCTAGCCTGTACCAGTCTTTGTCTTGATCATGTAGCCATTTCTTTCCTGCATGAATCACTCCTTCATCATCTTCAAACCTTGTTCCACGGAGGGCATCTTTAAGTGAACCAAAGAGATGGAAACCAGAGGGTGCCAAATCAGGGCTGTATGGTGGATGGAGGAGTACAGTCCAACCCAAACTGGTGATTGCTTCTCGTGTTGCCAGATTTGTTGTAGGGCGCGCGATGTCGTGAATGAGAAGCAGGTCTGCTGGATTCTTGTGCTGTCGAACTCTGCGAAAACGTGAAGTTTCTTCAGTGCTTGAATGTAAACTTGCGAATTGATTGTCTCCCCTCTTGACATAACATCCACAAGAATCATACCTTTAATGTTCCAAAGACAGTGACCATGACCTTTCCAGCTGAAGGAGATGTCTTGAATTTCTTTCTTCGTGGTGAGTGCGGATGATGCCACTCCATTGACTGTCTTTTTGTCTCATGTTCAAAATGATGTGCCCAGGTTTCGTCACCTGTAACAATCTCAGGTACAAAATGATGTGCCCAGGTTTCGTCACCTGTAACAATCTCAGGTACAAAATGATGTGCCCAGGTTTCGTCACCTGTAACAATCTCAGGTACAAAATGATGTGCCCAGGTTTCATCACCTGTAACAATCTCAGGTACAAAATGATGTGCCCAGGTTTCATCACCTGTAACAATCTCAGGTACAAAATGATGTGCCCAGGTTTCATCACCTGTAACAATCTCAGGTACAAAATGATGTGCCCAGGTTTCATCACCTGTAACAATCTCAGGTACAAAATGATGTGCCCAGGTTTCGTCACCTGTAACAATCTCAGGTACAAAATGATGTGCCCAGGTTTCGTCCCCTGTAACAATCTCAGGTACAAAATGATGTGCCCAGGTTTCGTCCCCTGTAACAATCTCAGGTACAAAATGATGTGCCCAGGTTTCGTCCCCTGTAACAATCTCAGGTACAAAATGATGTGCCCAGGTTTCGTCACCTGTAACAATCTCAGGTACAAAATGATGTGCCCAGGTTTCGTCCCCTGTAACAATCTCAGGTACAAAATGATGTGCCCAGGTTTCGTCACCTGTAACAATCTCAGCCAACAAGTTCTCTCCATCAACACTGAAACGCTCCAACAGTTCAGAAGAAATTGCTTTTCCTTGCAATCGACGCTCAAAATGTGAGATGTCGTGGAACCCATCTTGCACAAATCTTAGAGGATCCGAGAGTTTGTATAACTGCATTTGCACTACCAATGTTGACTGACAACTTTATGGCCAATTGTTGAGTAGTGATGCGCCTATCAGCAAGAATAATGCCCTCAGTATATTTCAACATCTCTACATTGATGGGTGTGGCTGGCCGTCCACAGCGCGGCCGATCAAGAAGCTCCGTATCTCCACTTCTCAATTCTTTTATTCTCTGAACCCAGCGACTTACTGTACTGTCGATTGTAAAACTTCCATACACATCACATAGGCGCTTGTGAATGTTCACAAAACTTCCATACACATCACATAGACGCTTGTGAATGTTCACAAAACTTCCATACACATCACATAGGCGCTTGTGAATGTTCACAAAACTTCCATAGACATCACATAGGCGCTTGTGAATGTTCACAAAACTTCCATATGCATCACATAGGCGCTTGTGAATGTTCACAAAACTTCCATACACATCACATAGACGCTTGTGAATGTTCACAAAACTTCCATACACATCACATAGACGCTTGTGAATGTTCACAAAACTTCCATACACATCATATAGGCGCTTGTGAATGTTCACAAAACTTCCATACACATCACATAGGCGCTTGTGAATGTTCACAACAGTTTCCTTCTCTAAAGCGAGAAATTATATCACAAATTGCTGCTTATAACGCAAGTGCCAAACATGCTCCATTTCAACGGTTTAGTGCAGCCATATTATTTGGCCGATTGCAGTGCAATTTGGTGCACACAATTGATACATGACATATTTACCGTCTGCACAATGTCATGCTTCTATGTTTATTAATAGCTGAGAAAACCGATGTGGTCTATTACTTTTTGAGCGTCCCTCGGATCTGTTCACAACATCAACTTCTACAATCATGTAAGGTACCTAATTACAGTTTATGTGTTCTACTAATGATCTACGTCCGCCAATGGAACAACTTGGTTAACGTAAGTCTGGTTAATGTTAACAGTTACCATGAAACCGGCTATAGTATATCTGGCTAATGTGAACAGTTACCATAGAACCGGCTATAGTAAACCTGGCTAATGTGAACAGTTACCATAGAACCGGCTATAGTCAACCTGGCTAATGTGAACAGTTACCATAGAACCGGCTATAGTAAACCTGGCTAATGTGAACAGTTACCATAAAACCGGCTATAGTATATCTGGCTAATGTGAACAGTTACCATAAAACCGGCTATAGTATATCTGGCTAATGTGAACAGTTACCATAAAACCGGCTATAGTAGATCTAGCTAATGTAAACAGTTACCATAAAACCGGCTATAGTAGATCTAGCTACTGTGAACAGTTACCATAAAACCGGCTATAGTAGATTTGGCTAATACCAACCCGGCTAAAAACAACCTTGATAGGATCAACCCGAGGCTAATGACTGTCCGGTCACATCCAACTATAGTTGCATTAATGCATATGGACAACAAATAAAACCGGAAAACTCACCAAATAGCGTGACGTGTTCCAACATAAGAAATATACACGTCTGACGTCAGGCTATACACAACCACCCCTGCTCGCAAAGCTGAAAACGTCACGACAGTTGATCGGTTTTCAGGAATTCTCTCTCAGCTCCCAGGCCTAAGTAATTCTTTAGTTGACTGAAGACCGGTTATGTAATCAAGATGAATGTAGGGCTGGCTAATGCTACATTGGCTAAAATAAGCCTGGCTAATGCTACACTGGCTAAAATAAGTCTGCCTAGTGCTACACTGGCTAAAATAATCATGACTAGTGCTACACTGGCTAAAATAAGCCTGGCTAATGCTACACTGGCTAAAATAAGCCTGCCTAGTGCTACACTGGCTAAAATCATCCTGGCTAGTGCTACACTGGCTAAAGAAATCCTGACTAGTGCTACACTGGCTAAAATGAGCCTGACTAATGCTACACTGGCTAAAATAATCCTGGCTAATGCTACACTGGCTAAAATAATCCTGGCTAGTGCTAAACTGGCTAAAATAATCCTGGCTAGTGCTATACTGGCTAAAATAAGCCTGCCTAGTGCTACACTGGCTTAAATAATCCTGGCTAGTGCTACACTGGCTAAAATAATCCTGGCTAGTGCTAAGGTGGCTAAAATATTCCTGGCTAGTGCTACACTGGCTAAAATAATCATGACTAGTGCTACACTAGCTAAAATAAGCCTGGCTAATGCTACACTGGCTAAAATAAGCATGGCTAGTGCTACACTGGCTAAAATAAGCCTGGCTAGTGTTACACTGGCTAAAAAAAGCCTGGCTAGTGCTACACTGGCTAAAATAAGCCTGGCTAGTGCTAAACTGGCTAAAATAATCCTGGCTAGTGCTATACTGGCTAAAATGAGCCTGGCTAGTGCTACACTGGCTAAAATAAGCCTGGCTAGTGCTACACTGGCTAAAATAAGCCTGGCTAGTGCTACACTGGCTAAAATAAGCCTGGCTAGTGCTACACTGGCTAAAATAAGCCTGGCTAGTGCTACACTGGCTAAAATAAGCCTGGTTAATAACACATATAAATATTTGCCCCCCCCCCCCGCCACCTTTTAAAAAGCCAGTCTGGGTTGATCGTCATCACACAAATCTTCCTCATCTGCCTTTCAGCGTCGAGGGGAGATATAATTGGCGGTCATTTGCTCTTCTGTTCGCCTCTGCTGCTGTTATGTTTCCTCCTCATCATCATCATTGGGTGCCTTCTCCGCATCGAAGGTTGGCTACCATGGAGCGCCATTCTACTCTGTCTCTTGCTTTGATGGTGCAGATTGTCATAAGCTGACTTGTCCATCTTTTGATGTTACTCGTCCATGTTAGTCTTGGTCTGCCTTTGCCTCTGTTACCTTGTATTTTCCCCTCTAATATTACGTAGGGAGGTAAAAAAGTAATGCACACCAATTTTTTTCTCGGAAACTATTCGGGCAAAATGTGTGAAATTTTCACAGATTGTAGCTGAACATCCCCTTTACACTACCTATTTTTCAACATAATCTCCGTCCAAGCGTATTGCCTTACGCCAACGCGAAACTAGGTCATGAATGCCTCGTTTGTACCAAGTTTTGTCCTGCTCGCGTAGCCATTTTTAACTGCACGGATCACATCCTCATCATTGTCAAAGTGTGTCCCACGCAGGAATTTTTTGAGTGGTCCAAACAGATGGAAATCTGAGGGAGCCAGATCAGGGCTGTAAGGAGGATGGGGCAGTACAGTCCAACCAAATTTGTTGATTGATTCCTGTGTTACCAGACTTGTGCATTGTCATGTTGAAGCAACAAATCTGCAGATGGCTTATTAGGCCGAACTCTGTGGAACCGATTTTTTAGTTTTGTCAGTGTATTGATGTAAGCTGTCGAGTTGATTGTCTCACCTCTTGTCATTACATCAACAAGAATCACACCATCAATGTCACAGAAGACAGTGATCATCACCTTTCCGGCTGATGGAGATGTTTTGAATTTTGTTCTTTTTGGTGACTGCGGATGATGCCATTCCATTGACTGCATTTTTGTTTCAGGCTCATAATAATGTGCCCACGTTTCGTCACCGGTAACAATTTTTGACAAAAACATTTCTCCTTCAACACCGAAACGCTCCAACAATTTAGAACATAATGTTTTCCTTTGAACTCTGTGATCATTTGTTAGGCACCGAGGAACCCATCGAGCGCAAATCTTTGAATATCCGAGAGTTTTAAAAATTGCGATTCCACTTCCCTTGCTGACTGTAAGCTGCAATGCCAATTGCTGACTAGTGATACGCCTATCCTTACGAATAATGGCATCAGCCCGGTTTAACATGTCTGTGCTGGTAGCCGAGGCAACACGTCCAGAACGCGGTAAATCATGCAGCTCCACTCGTACACTTTCTGCAGCTTTAATTCTCTGAACCCAGCGACTAACTGTGCTCCTATCGACTGCAGAACATGTGTACACTGCACACAGTCGTTTATGAATGTTTGCCACAGTTTCTTTTTCCGCAACCAGAAATTCTATGACAATTCGCTGTTTGTAACGGACATTGTTGACAAGCTCCATTTTAACGGTTCATAGATTGCGTAATATTTATCAAAATGCTGTGCAATTTGGTGCACATAATTGGAACATGTCATATTCCAAGTGTGCAAAATTTCATATTCCTATCTGTATTATTAGCCGAGAAAAAAATTGGTGTGCATTACTTTTTGACCTCCCCTGTACTTTTATAAGACTGTTATGTCTTTTAACATGACCAAAAAAATTTCGTTTGTCTTGTTCTAATTGTGTTTAGTAGTTCTTTTTTCACCCTTAGTCGTCCTAAAACTTCCTCGTTTGTTTTCTTTCCTTTCCATCCAATTCTTCTGTAAATCCACATTTCAATGGCCTCAATTTTCTGTTCTGTTTTCTGGTCTAATGTCCATGTTTCTGCACCATACAGGAATATTGAGAAGATGTAACATTTTGCTATTCTTAGTTTTAGCCCTGTTGTTATTTGTTTTGATGTTAGTATATTTTTCATGCCATTGAAATTACTTTTTGCCATACCTATTCTTTTATTTATTTCAGTTGTACATTTTCCATCACTGGTTATAGTATGTCCAAGGTAGTTGTAGTTCTGAACTGTCTCCAGGTCTATTCCTTCAACTTTGATATTTAATTATAGGTCTTGAGAATTTCCTTTGTTTATGATCATAGTTTTAGTCTTTTTGATATTCATATCTAGTCCATATTTTTTGCTTGTCATGTTTATCACATTAAGCAATTGTTGTAGATCTTTAGGATTTTCTGCTAGTAGTACAGTATCATCAGCATATCTTAGGTTACTGATTATCTTCCCATTAATGTTTAGGCCTGGCATCTCAGTGATGTTTTTAAAGATTTGCTCAGTGTATAAATTGAACAAGCTTGGTGATAATGAATATTATGTCTCCTATATTATGTACCTCATATTATGTTTCCTAGTGCTTCTAATATTCCATCGATCCATCTTTTTCGTGGTCGACCCTTGGGTCTGGTGTTCTCACAACGTTTGCTGAAGGCTCGTTGTGTTGTGTTTTGTTCTTTCTGCCTTGTCACGTGGCCAAACAATTTTACCAGTTATTTCCTTATATATTCTATGTCGGGGTTATTCCTAGCTTTTTTCTCAGTTCTTTATTTCTGATCTTATCTCTCAGACTGTTTCCTGTCATTCGTCTAACACATTTCATCTCTGTAGAGGTTATTTTTCTTATTGTTCTTGCATCTAGGGTCCAGGTCTGGCATTGGTAGCACAACGTTTGGATGAAGATTGTGTTGTAATCACGCTATATAAATTCATTCCAGTTAAATTCAGCTCGGTTAAAATCAATCCGGTTAAAGTCAATCCGGTTAAAGTCAATCCGACTAAAGTCAATCGAGAAAAATGACTGGAGGAATTTCGACAAAAGTGAAATCTCTAATTGGGAGAAAAGAAAGAAAAAAACATGGACACGCCAATCTTGTCGTCCGCCAAGTTCAACATGGGGAAATAAGGGAACATGAACGTTTTATTGGCTCGACAAGCAGGAACCATGCTGTGATTGACAAGGCCATAGGTCGTGATCAGCCGCTGGAGATGTTCAATGTGAGTTTTGTCAGAAGACATCACCGCCAACAACCACCACCCACCGCCAACAACCACCACCCACCGCCAACAACCACCACCCACCGCCAACAACCACCACCCACCGCCACTACCACTACCCACCGCCAACAACCACCACCCTGCCGCTCGTTCGCTGATTATCGCCTCAGATTTTTCCCTCTGTAACAATAATCATTGAAGTTTCCCTCTGTAACAATAATCATTGAAGTTTCCCTCTGTAACAATAATCATTGAAGTTTCCCTCTGTTACAATAATCATTGAAGTTTCCCTCTGTAACAATAATCATTGAAGTTTCCCTCTGTAACAATAATCATTGAAGTTTCCCTCTGTAACAATATTCATTGAAGTTTCCCTCTGTAACAATAATCATTGAAGTTTCCCTCTGTAACAATAATCATTGAAGTTTCCCTCTGTAACAATAATCATTGAAGTTTCCCTCTGTAACAATAATCATTGAAGTTTCCCTCTGTAACAATAATCATTGAAGTTTCCCTCTGTAACAATAATCATTGAAGTTTCACTCTGTAACAATAATCATTGAAGTTTCCTCTGTAACAATAATCATTGAAGTTTCCCTCTGTAACAATAATCATTGAAGTTTCACTCTGTAACAATAATCATTGAAGTTTCCCTCTGTAACAATAATCATTGAAGTTTCCCTCTGTAACAATAATCATTTATGATTATTTGTCTCCGCTCGTCAAGTAGAATGGCCACACCACCCACTGCCGATCCGATCAGCGCTAACCAAGGATCTGTCAACGCAAAACGTGAAGGGGAAGGGGTGGTGTAACCAAAGAACTGGTGGAACATTTCTTGTCTTCACTTCTTTATAACAAATTTTAGTGTCAACATAGCAATTATCTTATTTCAAGTAAGTAGTCTGGTTTATCTTATTTCAAGTAGGTAGTCTGGTTTATCTTATTTCAAGTCAGTAGTCTGGTTTATTGAGGTGCGCGTGGCCGTGCGGCTAAAACCACTGTTCCGCTGGCTGAAAAGATGACGTTAGGTGTTCGAAGCCCGCGGTAGACAGAAAGGATATTTTTTCTATCGGGGGTGAAATAAAGATCCCGAGTCTCACACGTCGTGGCGTCTGCTTGACCCAGCAGCCTTTTATCTCTCTGGTTCTATCGTTACCCCCCGACATACACCAGCAATGGTACTATGTGTCGTAAAAAAAGATAGTCTGGTTTATCTTATTTCAAGTCAGTAGTCTGGTTATATCTTATTTCAAGTAAGCAGTCTAGAAGAAGGGATTGAGCAGTACAGAAGAGAAAATCCTGAAGAAAAAGTTACAACCAAATGGCAATGCATAAAAAACAGCATACAAGAATCCTGTGACACTTTACCCAAAAAGGAAAGGAATAAAAAACAAAAATGGACAACAGACAAAATCTTAGAAAAGTTGAAGAAAGAAGACAAGCGATGAACACTGCCAGATACAAGGAAATTGATAATGAAATACGCAAAATGTGCAAAAAGGCAAAAAAAACATTGGCTCAACCAAAGAAACTATGGAAAGTAAACAAAACTTAAGAGAGATATAGAATGCACACAGAAATAAAGAAAATGACAAATAAAATTAAAAAAAAGCTGCAGGAAGAGGATGTATTGCAAACAAAGAAGGAAGAATGCTAACAGACAACACAAATATAATCGATAGATGGCAGGAATATATAACAGAATTATTTCATGACGAAAGGGACAAAACATATTTATAAAATGTACGTCCAGCTATAAGATCCTGAAATCTGAAGTTGAAAAAGCTATAAAACAATGAAAAAGGGAAAAGAAGCAGGGCCTGACAGCATACAGATAGAGATGATACAGGCTCTAGAAGATTTTGGCATTGAAGTGATCACAGACATATGCAATGACATATACCATACAGGATACATACCAAATGAACTAAAAACATCAACTTTAATTCCATTACCTAAAAGAATGGTGCAGTTGAATGCAGTGATTTTAGAACAATAAGCCTAATGAGCCAGGTAATAAAAATCCTGCTTAAAGTTGTACAATGAAGGATTCAGAATAAAATTAAAATTACTACTGAATTATATGACGTGCAATTTGGATTCAGGAAAAACAGTGGGACAAGAGAAGCCATATTCTGCATGAGGACATTGATTGAAAAGTACACAGAAGTAAACAAACTAATATATGCCTGCTTCATAGGCTACACCAAAGCTTTTGATAGAATACACCATAATCAACTTATAGAATGCCTAAAAGTTATAAATCTGGATGATACAGACATACGACTGATATGTAATTTGTGCTGGGAGCAAACAGCAATAATAAAATATAACAAAGAGTTCTCTACACCCATTGATATAAAAAGAGGAGTAAGACAAGGATGCATCCTATCACCAAGCTTGTTCAATCTATACACTGAGCAAATCTTTAAAAACATCTCAGAGATACCAGGCCTTAACATTAATGGAAAGATAATCAATAACCTAAGATATGCTGATGATACTGTACTACTAGCAGAAAATCCTAAAGACCTACAACAATTACTTAATGAAATAAACATGACAAGCAAAAAATATGGATTAGATATGAATATCAAAAAGACTAAAACTATGATCATAAACAAAGAAATTTCTCAAGACCTACAAATAAATAGCAAAGTTGAAGACCCGGAGACAGTTCAGAACTACAACTACCTGGGACATACTATAACCAATGATAGAAAATGTAAAACTGAAATAAACAAAAGAATAGGAATGGCAAAAAGTAATTTTAATGCCATGAAAAATATACTAACAACAAAACAAATAACACCAGGGCTAAATCTAAGAATAGCAAAATGTTGTATCTTCTCAACATTCCTTTATGGTGCAGAAACATGGACATTAGACAAGAAAACAGAACAGAAAATTGAAGCCTTTGAAATGTGGATATATAGAAGAATAGGTAGAATTTGATGAAAAGAAGAGAAAACAAACGATGAAGTTTTAAAACAACTAAAAATTAAAAGAGAACTACTAAACACAATTAGAACAAGGCAAATGAAATTTTTGGGACATGTTAAAAGACACAACAGCCTACTAAAAGTAATATTTGAAGGGAAAATACAAGGTAAAAGAGGCAGAGGCAGACCAAGACTAACACGGATGAGTAACATCAAAAGATGGACAAATCAGCCTATGACAATCTGCACCAACAAATCAAGAGACAGAGTGGAATGGCGCTCCATGGTAGCCAACCTTCGATACTGAGACGGCACTCAATGAATGAAATGAGTCTGGTATATCTTACTCCAAGTCAACAGTCTGTTTATCTTACTCCAAGTCAACAGTCTGTTTATCTTACTCCAAGTCAGCAGTCTGTTTATCTTACTCCAAGCCAACAGTCTGTTTATCTTACTCCAAGTCAACAGTCTGTTTATCTTACTCCAAGTCAGCAGTCTGTTTATCTTACTCCAAGCCAACAGTCTGTTTATCTTACTCCAAGTCAACAGTCTGTTTATCTTACTCCAAGTCAACAGTCTGTTTATCTTACTCCAAGTCAGCAGTCTGTTTATCTTACTCCAAGTCAGCAGTCTGGTATATCTTACTCCAAGTCAGCAGTCTGTATATCTTACTCCAAGTCAGCAGTCTGGTATATCTTACTCCAAGTCAGCAGTCTGGTATATCTTACTCCAAGTCAGCAGTCTGTATATCTTACTCCAAGTCAGCAGTCTGGTATATCTTACTCCAAGTCAGCAGTCTGGTATATCTTACTCCAAGTCAGCAGTCTGTTTATCTTACTCCAAGTCAGCAGTCTGGTATCTTACTCCAGTCAGCAGTCTGTTTATCTTACTCCAAGTCAACAGTCTGTTTATCTTACTCCAAGTCAGCAGTCTGTTTATCTTACTCCAAGTCAGCAGTCTGTTTATCTTACTCCAAGTCAACAGTCTGTTTATCTTACTCCAAGTCAGCAGTCTGTTTATCTTACTCCAAGTCAACAGTCTGTTTATCTTACTCCAAGTCAGCAGTCTGTTTATCTTACTCCAAGTCAGCAGTCTGTTTATCTTACTCCAAGTCAGCAGTCTGTTTATCTTACTCCAAGTCAGCAGTCTGTTTATCTTACTCCAAGTCAGCAGTCTGTTTATCTTACTCCAAGTCAACAGTCTGGTATATCTACTCCAAGTCAACAGTCTGTTTATCTTACTCCAAGTCAACAGTCTGTTTATCTTACTCCAAGTCAGCAGTCTGTTTATCTTACTCCAAGTCAGCAGTCTGTTTATCTTACTCCAAGTCAGCAGTCTGTTTATCTTACTCCAAGTCAGCAGTCTGTTTATCTTACTCCAAGTCAGCAGTCTGTTTATCTTACTCCAAGTCAGCAGTCTGTTTATCTTACTCCAAGTCAACAGTCTGTTTATCTTACTCCAAGTCAGCAGTCTGTTTATCTTACTCCAAGCCAACAGTCTGTTTATCTTACTCCAAGTCAGCAGTCTGTTTATCTTACTCCAAGTCAGCAGTCTGGTTTATCTTATTCCAAGTCACCAGTCTGTTTATCTTATTCCAAGTCAGCAGTCTGTTTATCTTACTCCAAGTCAGCAGTCTGTTATCTTACTCCAAGTCAGCAGTCTAGTATATCTTACTCCAAGTCAGCAGTCTGGTATCTTACTCCAAGTCAACAGTCTGTTTATCTTACTCCAAGTCAACAGTCTGTTTATCTTACTCCAAGTCAACAGTCTGTTTATCTTACTCCAAGTCAGCAGTCTGTTTATCTTACTCCAAGCCAACAGTCTGTTTATCTTACTCCAAGTCAGCAGTCTGTTTATCTTACTCCAAGTCAGCAGTCTGGTTTATCTTATTCAAGTCACCAGTCTGTTTATCTTATTCCAAGTCAGCAGTCTGTTTATCTTACTCCAAGTCAGCAGTCTGTTTATCTTACTCCAAGTCAGCAGTCTAGTATATCTTACTCCAAGTCAGCAGTCTGGTATATCTTACTCCAAGTCAGCAGTCTAGTATATCTTACTCCAAGTCAGCAGTCTAGTATATCTTACTCCAAGTCAGCAATCTAGTATATCTTACTCCAAGTCAGCAATCTAGTATATCTTACTCCAAGTCAGCAATCTAGTATATCTTACTCCAAGTCAGCAGTCTGGTATATCTTACTTCAAGTCAGCAATCTAGTATATCTTACTCCAAGTCAGCAGTCTGGTATATCTTACTTCAAGTCAGCAATCTAGTATATCTTACTCCAAGTCAGCAGTCTGGTATATCTTACTCCAAGTCAGCAATCTAGTATATCTTACTCCAAGTCAGCAATCTAGTATATCTTACTCCAAGTCAGCAATCTAGTATATCTTACTCCAAGTCAGCAGTCTAGTATATCTTACTCCAAGTCAGCAGTCTAGTATATCTTACTCCAAGTCAGCAGTCTGGTATATCTTACTCCAAGTCAACAGTCTGGTATATCTTACTCCAAGTCAGCAGTCTGGTATATCTTACTCCAAGTCAGCAGTCTAGTATATCTTACTCCAAGTCAGCAGTCTGGTATATCTTACTCCAAGTCAGCAGTCTGTTTATCTTACTCCAAGTCAGCAGTCTAGTATATCTTACTCCAAGTCAGCAGTCTGGTATATCTTACTCCAAGTCAGCAATCTAGTATATCTTACTCCAAGTCAGCAGTCTAGTATATCTTACTCCAAGTCAGCAATCTAGTATATCTTACTCCAAGTCAGCAATCTAGTATATCTTACTTCAAGTCAGCAGTCTGGTATATCTTACTCCAAGTCAGCAGTCTAGTATATCTTACTTCAAGTCAGCAGTCTGGTATATCTTACTCCAAGTCAGCAGTCTGGTATATCTTACTTCAAGTCAGCAGTCTGGTTTATCTTATTCAAAGTCAGCAGTCTGTTTATCTTATTCCAAGTCAGCAGTTTGGTATATCTTACTCCAAGTCAGAAGTCTGTTTATCTTACTCCAAGTTAGCAGTCTTTTATCTTACTGCAACTCAGCAGTCTGTTTATCTTATTTCAAGTCAGCAGTCTGTTTATCTTCTAATTCAGGATTGATTTTATTCTGAATCCTTCCTTGTATAACTTTTAGCAAGATTTTTGTAACATGGCTCATTAGGCTTATTGTTCTAAAGTCACTGCATTCAACTGCACCATTCTTTTTAGGTAATGCAATGAAAGTTGATGTTTTTAGCTCATTTGGTATGTATCCTGTGTGGTTTATGTCGTTGTATATGTATGTAATCACTTCAATGCCAAAATCTTCTAGTGCCTGTATCATCTCTATCTGTATATTGTCATGTCCTGCTGCTTTTCCCTTTTCAAAGCTTTTTCCGCCTCAGATTTAAGATTTTATAGCCCGATGTACATTTTATAATTGGTTTTTTGTCCCCTTGGAGACAAAAAATATGAAATGAATATTATTATAGAGGGAAACTTCCGAGGCGATAATCAGCGAATCAATTCAGAGGAAGCGAAGATATCCTCCTCACTATCCACACTAAATGTTCCACTTATCCACACACAATGTTCCACTTATCCACACAAAATGTTCCACTTATCCATACAAAATGTCCAACTTATTCACACAAGATGTTCCACTTGTCCAAACAAAATGTTCTACTTTTCCACACAAAATGTTCTACCTATCCACACAAAATGTTCCACTTATCCACACACAATGTTCCACTTATCCACACAGAATGTTACACTTAACAACACAAAATGTTCTACTCATCCACACAAAATGTTCCACTTATCCATACAAAATGCCCAACTTATTCACACAAGATGTTCCACTTGTCCAAACAAAATGTTCTACTTATCCACACAAAATGTTCTACCATTCCACACAAAATGTTTTACTTATCCACACAAAATGTTCTACTTAGCCACACAAAATGTTCCACTTATTCACACAAAATGTTCTACTTATCCACACAAAATGCTCCACTTTTCCACACAAAATGTTCTACACTTCGACACACAATTTTCTACTTATCCACACAAAATGTTCTACTTATCCACACAAAATGTTCTACTTATCCACACAAAATGTTCCACTTTTCCCACACAAAATATTCTACTTATCCACACAAAATGTTCTACTTTTGCACACAAAATTTTCTACTTATCCATACAAAATGTTCTACTTATTCACACAAAATTTTCTACTTATTCACACAAAATTTTCTACTTATCCAACTAAATGTTCCACTTTTCCACACAAAATGTTCCACTTTTCCACACAAAGTGTTCCACTTTTCCACACACAAATATATTTTACTCATCCACACAAAATGTTCTACTTATCCAAACAAAATGTTCTACTTATTTACACAAAATGTTCTACTTATCCACACAAAATGTTCTACTTATCCACACAAAATGTTCCACTTATCCACATAAATTGTTCTACTTATTAAAAAATGCTACACTTATCTGCTTAAAATGTTCCACTTATCCACTCAAAATGCTCCACTTATTCACATAAGATGTTCCACTTATCCACACAAAATGTTCCACTTATTCACACAAAATGTTCTACTTATCCACACAAAATGTTATACTTATCCACACTAAATGTTCCACTTATCCACACAAAATGTTCCACATATGTACACAAAATGTTCTACTTATCCAGACAAAATGTTCTACTTATCCACACAAAATATCCCACTTATCCACACTAAATGTTCCACTTATCCACAAACAATATTCTACTTATCAAAGCAAAATGTTCCATTTATCCACACAAAATGTTCTACGTATCCACACAATATGCTCGTTCCCTATCTATCTCAAATAGGGTTCCGATGAGAGGATGTGCTGACCTCCCTAAAACAGCTTGAAGAAAAAACGACAGAACACAATTAAAATGTGTACATAGCTTTCATTGATCAGGAAAAAGCATTCGACCGAGTAAACAGAGAACAACTGTGGGAGATACTAACAACATACGGAGTAAACCAACATCTAACAGCAGCTGCACAGTCAGAACAGCAGCTGCACAGTCAGAACAGCAGCTGCACAGTCAGAACAGCAGCTGCACAGTCAGAACAGCAGCTGCACAGTCAGAACAGCAGCAGGCTACACAGACCACTTCGAAGAAAAACCACTAAGAAAGGGGTGCGTACTATACCCCCCCCCCCCTTTCTATTTATTACATACATGGACTATATATGCAAGCTGGCCAACCCATCAGAGACAGAGGAGATCAACGAGCTTTTATTGCAGACGATCAGGCACTAATACATGAAACAATAGAAGACCTACAAGAACACTTAATAAGAATCAACAGCACAGGTACAAGATACAACATGAAAATCAACATCAACAAAACAGAAGTCCTGAATGTCGCCAAAGATAAACAGAACATCAACATAACGATAGAAGGCAGACAACTAAAACAAGTAGAGGAATTAAAATACCTAGGAAGTTTAGTGACAAACAGCACTTCTCAAACAGCAGAGATAGACTCAAGATGCAACAAAGCTTGTCAAATCATTGGATAGCTATCACCACTATTGTATAACAAGGAAATAACTCTAAAGGCAAAATGGGCACTCTGCAATACAATCTTCATCTCAACGTTGTGCTACCAATGCCATTCCTTGACCCTAGATGCAAGAACAATAAAGAAAATAACCTCTACAGAGATGAAATGTGTTAGACGAATGACAGGAAACAGTCTGAGAGATAAGATCATAAAGGAAGAACTGAGAGAAAAGCTAGGAATAGCACCCGCCATATAATATGTAAACGAAACAAGGAGATAACGATTTTACCGCCCCATCTACCGTCACAGACTTTGTACATTTGAGATTGACATTCCGGTAGGTGCCATTGTTGTCAAAATAGATGTTTGCCTGTCGAACAGGGGACACACGTTGGCCTATTAATGATAGGTTAAACACGTCGACACAAGAAGAAAATATCATATTCCACTGAGATATCAATAATGCTCATTGTCCATCCGCTGTAAGAAGTAAACAAAACTACAACGGGGAAAAGCAGCACATTATTTCACAACTAGTCTGTCGTGCCAATTATTGAAACACGTCATCAAGAGCCGAGTTTATTAAATATGCTAAACGTGATTTGGTGCTGATCTCTCATGTGATAGCTCTCACAAAGAACCAGCAGACAAGTTCAACAATAAGGATCTGTCTGGGATGTCAACGAAATAAACATCTTACCAATAACAAATGATATACCTTCTGAAAAAAGCAAATTGAACATAAAAAAGAAAGCATTACACTGAACTAATTTGATTTTGGGGCTTTGCATTTTTCTGCTGGGTTTTCAAAGTTAGGGACATGTGATAACCCAACTCCAGAACATTTATCAAGATGTGAATCTGTCAGATGTGAATCTGTCAGATGTGAATCGGTCAGATGTGAATCTGTCAGATGTGAATCGGTCAGATGTGAATCGGTCAGATGTGAATCGGTCAGACGAGATCTGTTTCTGGACTTGACACAGTTCAGTGATGACAACACAGTGGCGACCAAAAGGCTATCAACAAACGCGTCAATACGACTCATGAATCTTTCAGAAATTGCTGAAACATTGAGTCAGTGACGCTATCTATGTCAATTGGCGTCCACCTCTACTCAAACCCTATAGCATAAGGCTGCGATCAAAGCTCGGAATACACTGTGTCTGCAACACAAGTATTCAGCCCTACCCTATCCGGGAGATACTTGTCTTAATAGGAAAAATACAGATACACAATTTATTCCCGAGTTATGATCGTAACCCTATGCTATAGTCATGAGAACACCTGCGTGTAAGACTTTGTCCACGATAGCTAATTTTTTTAGTTAGCTGAATGGCAGTGTTCCCTAGCATTTGGCTTTTCGTGGCGAGGCGCTGTGCGATCCTTCTTCGGTCCATATATTGTTCTTTGGTTTTTTTTTCTGTTGTTGATTATTTGCCATTTTTCAGAGTGCTGGAAACATACATCTTCCTCTGAATTGATTCGCTGAGATTGTAAGTCCATGACAGCAACAACACAGTTAGGTATAGATGTCCATCTGTCTGAGATTGTAAGTCCATGACAGCAACAACACAGTTAGGTATAGATGTCCATCTGTCTGAGATTGTAAGTCCATGACAGCAACAACACAGTTAGGTATAGATGTCGACATGTCTGATATTGTAAGTCCATGACAGCAACAACACAGTTAGGTATAGATGTCGATATGTCTGAGATTGTAAGTCCATGACAGCAACAACACAGTTAGGTATAGATGTCGACATGTCTGAGATTGTAAGTCCATGACAGCAACGACACAGTTAGGTATATATGTCGATATGTCTGAGATTGTAAGTCCATGACAGCAACAACACAGTTAGGTATAGATGTCGACATGTCTGAGATTGTAAGTCCATGACAGCAACGACACAGTTAGGTATAGATGTCGATATGTCTGAGATTGTAAGTCCAAGACAGCAACAACACAGTTAGGTATAGATGTCGACATGTCTGAGATTGTAAGTCCATGACAGCAACGACACAGTTAGGTATAGATGTCGACATGTCTGAGATTGTAAGTCCATGACAGCAACAACACAGTTAGGTATAGATGTCGACATGTCTGAGATTGTAAGTCCATGACAGCAACGACACAGTTAGATATAGATGTCGACATGACTGAGATTGTAAGTCCATGACAGCAACAACACAGTTAGGTATAGATGTCGACATGTCTGAGATTGTAAGTCCACGACAGCAACAACACAGTTAGGTATAGATGTCGACATGTCTGAGATTGTAAGTACATGACAGCAACCACACAGTTAGGTATAGATGTCGACATGTCTGAGATTGTAAGTCCATGACAGCAACAACACAGTTAGGTATAGATGTCGATATGTCTGAGATTGTAAGTCTATGACAGCAACAACACAGTTAGGTATAGATGTCGACATGTCTGAGATTGTAAGTCCATGACAGCAACGACACAGTTAGGTATAGATGTCGACATGTCTGAGATTGTAAGTCCATGACCGCAACAACACAGTTAGGTATAGATGTCGACATGTCTGAGATTGTAAGTCCAAGACAGCAACAACACAGTTAGGTATAGATGTCGACATGTCTGAGATTGTAAGTCCAAGACAGCAACAACACAGTTAGATAGAGATATCGATATGTCTGAGATTGTAAGTCCAAGACAGCAACAACACAGTTAGGTATAGATGTCGACATGTCTGAGATTGTAAGTCCAAGACAGCAACAACACAGTTAGATATAGATGTCGATATGTCTGAGATTGTAATTCATGACAGCAACAACACAGTTAGGTATAGATGTCGACATGTCTGAGATTGTAAGTCCATGACAGCAACAACACAGTTAGGTATAGATGTCGACATGTCTGAGATTGTAAGTACATGACAGCAACCACACAGTTAGGTATAGATGTCGACATGTCTGAGATTGTAAGTCCATGACAGCAACAACACAGTTAGGTATAGATGTCGATATGTCTGAGATTGTAAGTCTATGACAGCAACAACACAGTTAGGTATAGATGTCGACATGTCTGAGATTGTAAGTCCATGACAGCAACGACACAGTTAGGTATAGATGTCGACATGTCTGAGATTGTAAGTCCATGACAGCAACAACACAGTTAGGTATAGATGTCGACATGTCTGAGATTGTAAGTCCAAGACAGCAACAACACAGTTAGGTATAGATGTCGACATGTCTGAGATTGTAAGTCCAAGACAGCAACAACACAGTTAGATAGAGATGTCGACATGTCTGAGATTGTAAGTCCATGACAGCAACAACACAGTTAGGTATAGATGTCGACATGTCTGAGATTGTAAGTCCATGACAGCAACAACACAGTTAGGTATAGATGTCGACATGTCTGAGATTGTAAGTCCATGACAGCAACAACACAGTTAGATATAGATGTCGACATGTCTGAGATTGTAAGTCCATGACAGCAACAACACAGTTAGATATAGATGTCGACATGTCTGAGATTGTAAGTCCATGACAGCAACGACACAGTTAGGTATAGATGTCGACATGTCTGAGATTGTAAGTTCATGACAGCAACAACACAGTTAGGTATAGATGTCGACATGTCTGCGATTGTAAGTCCATGACAGCAACGACACAGTTAGATATAGATGTCGACATGACTGAGATTGTAAGTCCATGACAGCAACAACACAGTTAGGTATAGATGTCGACATGTCTGAGATTGTAAGTCCATGACAGCAACGACACATTTAGGTATAGATGTCGATATGTCTGAGATTGTAAGTCCATGACAGCAACAACACAGTTAGGTATAGATGTCGACATGTCTGAGATTGTAAGTCCATGACAGCAACAACACAGTTAGGTATAGATGTCGACCTGTCTGAGATTGTAAGTCCATGACAGCAACAACACAGTTAGGTATAGATGTCGACATGTCTGAGATTGTAAGTCCATGACAGCAACAACACATTTAGGTATAGATGTCGACATGTCTGAGATTGTAAGTCCATGACAGCAACGACACAGTTAGGTATAGATGTCGACATGTCTGAGATTGTAAGTCCATGACAGCAACAACACAGTTAGGTATAGATGTCGATATGTCTGAGATTGTAAGTCCATGACAGCAACAACACAGTTAGGTATAGATGTCGACATGTCTGAGATTGTAAGTCCATGACAGCAACAACACAGTTAGGTATAGATGTCGACATGTCTGAGATTGTAAGTCCATGACAGCAACGACACAATTAGGTATAGATGTCGACATGTCTGAGATTGTAAGTCCAAGACAGCAACAACACAGTTAGATATAGATGTCGATATGTCTGAGATTGTAAGTCCAAGACAGCAACAACACAGTTAGGTATAGATGTCGACATGTCTGAGATTGTAAGTCCATGACAGCAACGACACAATTAGATATAGATGTCGATATGTCTGAGATTGTAAGTCCATGACAGCAACAACACAGTTAGATATAGATGTCGACATGTCTGAGATTGTAAGTCCATGACAGCAACGACACAGTTAGGTATAGATGTCGACATGTCTGAGATTGTAAGTTCATGACAGCAACAACACAGTTAGGTATAGATGTCGACATGTCTGAGATTGTAAGTCCATGACAGCAACAACACAGTTAGGTATAGATGTCGACATGTCTGAGATTGTAAGTCCATGACAGCAACAACACATTTAGGTATAGATGTCGACATGTCTGAGATTGTAAGTCCATGACAGCAACGACACAGTTAGGTATAGATGTCGACATGTCTGAGATTGTAAGTCCATGACAGCAACAACACAGTTAGGTATAGATGTCGACATGTCTGAGATTGTAAGTCCATGACAGCAACGACACAGTTAGGTATAGATGTCCATCTGTCTGAGATTGTAATTCCATGACAGCAACAACACAGTTAGGTATAGATGTCGATCTGTCTGAGATTGTAAGTCCATGACAGCAACAACACAGTTAGGTATAGATGTCGACATGTCTGAGATTGTAAGTCCATGACAGCAACAACACAGTTAGGTATAGATGTCGATCTGTCTGAGATTGTAAGTCCATGACAGCAACAACACAGTTAGGTATAGATGTCCATCTGTCTGAGATTGTAAGTCCATGACAGCAACAACACAGTTAGGTATAGATGTCGACATGTCTGAGATTGTAAGTCCATGACAGCAACAACACAGTTAGGTATAGATGTCGATATGTCTGAGATTGTAAGTCCATGACAGCAACAACACAGTTAGGTATAGATGTCGACATGTCTGAGATTGTAAGTCCATGACAGCAACGACACAGTTAGGTATAGATGTCGATATGTCTGAGATTGTAAGTCCATGACAGCAACAACACAGTTAGGTATAGATGTCGACATGTCTGAGATTGTAAGTCCATGACAGCAACAACACAGTTAGGTATAGATGTCGACATGTCTGAGATTGTAAGTCCATGACAGCAACCACACAGTTAGGTATAGATGTCGACATGTCTGAGATTGTAAGTCCATGACAGCAACAACACAGTTAGGTATAGATGTCGATATGTCTGAGATTGTAAGTCCATGACAGCAACAACACAGTTAGGTATAGATGTCGACATGTCTGAGATTGTAAGTCCATGACAGCAACGACACAGTTAGGTATAGATGTCGACATGTCTGAGATTGTAAGTCCATGACAGCAACAACACAGTTAGGTATAGATGTCGACATGTCTGAGATTGTAAGTCCATGACAGCAACAACACAGTTAGGTATAGATGTCGACATGTCTGAGATTGTAAGTCCAGACAGCAACAACACAGTTAGATATAGATGTCGACATGTCTGAGATTGTAAGTCCAAGACAGCAACAACACAGTTAGGTATAGATGTCGACATGTCTGAGATTGTAAGTCCATGACAGCAACAACACAGTTAGATATAGATGTCGATATGTCTGAGATTGTAAGTCCATGACAGCAACAACACAGTTAGATATAGATGTCGACATGTCTGAGATTGTAAGTCCAAGACAGCAACAACACAGTTAGATAGATGTCGACATGTCTGAGATTGTAAGTCCATGACAGCAACGACACAGTTAGGTATAGATGTCGATATGTCTGAGATTGTAAGTTCATGACAGCAACAACACAGTTAGGTATAGATGTCGACATGTCTGCGATTGTAAGTCCATGACAGCAACGACACAGTTAGATATAGATGTCGACATGACTGAGATTGTAAGTCCATGACAGCAACAACACAGTTAGGTATAGATGTCGACATGTCTGAGATTGTAAGTCCATGACAGCAACGACACATTTAGGTATAGATGTCGATATGTCTGAGATTGTAAGTCCATGACAGCAACAACACAGTTAGGTATAGATGTCGACATGTCTGAGATTGTAAGTCCATGACAGCAACAACACAGTTAGGTATAGATGTCGACATGTCTGAGATTGTAAGTCCATGACAGCAACAACACAGTTAGGTATAGATGTCGACATGTCTGAGATTGTAAGTCCATGACAGCAACAACACAGTTAGGTATAGATGTCGACATGTCTGAGATTGTAAGTCCATGACAGCAACGACACAGTTAGGTATAGATGTCGACATGTCTGAGATTGTAAGTCCATGACAGCAACAACACAGTTAGGTATAGATGTCGACATGTCTGAGATTGTAAGTCCATGACAGCAACAACACAGTTAGGTATAGATGTCGACATGTCTGAGATTGTAAGTCCATGACAGCAACAACACAGTTAGGTATAGATGTCGACATGTCTGAGATTGTAAGTCCATGACAGCAACGACACAGTTAGGTATAGATGTCGACATGTCTGAGATTGTAAGTCCATGACAGCAACAACACAGTTAGATATAGATGTCGACATGTCTGAGATTGTAAGTCCATGACAGCAACAACACAGTTAGGTATAGATGTCGACATGTCTGAGATTGTAAGTCCATGACAGCAACAACACAGTTAGGTATAGATGTCGACATGTCTGAGATTGTAAGTCCATGACAGCAACGACACAGTTAGGTATAGATGTCGACATGTCTGAGATTGTAAGTCCATGACAGCAACAACACAGTTAGGTATAGATGTCGACATGTCTGAGATTGTAAGTCCATGACAGCAACAACACAGTTAGGTATAGATGTCGACATGTCTGAGATTGTAAGTCCATGACAGCAACAACACAGTTAGGTATAGATGTCGACATGTCTGAGATTGTAAGTCCATGACAGCAACAACACAGTTAGGTATAGATGTCGACATGTCTGAGATTGTAAGTCCATGACAGCAACAACACAGTTAGGTATAGATGTCGACATGTCTGAGATTGTAAGTCCATGACAGCAACAACACAGTTAGGTATAGATGTCGACATGTCTGAGATTGTAAGTCCATGACAGCAACGACACAGTTAGGTATAGATGTCGACATGTCTGAGATTGTAAGTCCATGACAGCAACAACACAGTTAGGTATAGATGTCGACATGTCTGAGATTGTAAGTCCATGACAGCAACAACACAGTTAGGTATAGATGTCGACATGTCTGAGATTGTAAGTCCATGACAGCAACAACACAGTTAGGTATAGATGTCGACATGTCTGAGATTGTAAGTCCATGACAGCAACAACACAGTTAGGTATAGATGTCGACATGTCTGAGATTGTAAGTCCATGACAGCAACAACACAGTTAGGTATAGATGTCGACATGTCTGAGATTGTAAGTCCATGACAGCAACAACACAGTTAGGTATAGATGTCGACATGTCTGAGATTGTAAGTCCATGACAGCAACAACACAGTTAGGTATAGATGTCGACATGTCTGAGATTGTAAGTCCATGACAGCAACGACACAGTTAGGTATAGATGTCGACATGTCTGAGATTGTAAGTCCATGACAGCAACACACAGTTAGGTATAGATGTCGACATGTCTGAGATTGTAAGTCCATGACAGCAACAACACAGTTAGGTATAGATGTCGACATGTCTGAGATTGTAAGTCCATGACAGCAACAACACAGTTAGGTATAGATGTCGACATGTCTGAGATTGTAAGTCCATGACAGCAACAACACAGTTAGGTATAGATGTCGACATGTCTGAGATTGTAAGTCCATGACAGCAACAACACAGTTAGGTATAGATGTCGACATGTCTGAGATTGTAAGTCCATGACAGCAACAACACAGTTAGGTATAGATGTCGACATGTCTGAGATTGTAAGTCCATGACAGCAACAACACAGTTAGGTATAGATGTCGACATGTCTGAGATTGTAAGTCCATGACAGCAACAACACAGTTAGGTATAGATGTCGACATGTCTGAGATTGTAAGTCCATGACAGCAACAACACAGTTAGGTATAGATGTCGACATGTCTGAGATTGTAAGTCCATGACAGCAACAACACAGTTAGGTATAGATGTCGACATGTCTGAGATTGTAAGTCCATGACAGCAACAACACAGTTAGGTATAGATGTCGACATGTCTGAGATTGTAAGTCCATGACAGCAACAACACAGTTAGGTATAGATGTCGACATGTCTGAGATTGTAAGTCCATGACAGCAACAACACAGTTAGGTATAGATGTCGACATGTCTGAGATTGTAAGTCCATGACAGCAACAACACAGTTAGGTATAGATGTCGACATGTCTGAGATTGTAAGTCCATGACAGCAACGACACAGTTAGGTATAGATGTCGACATGTCTGAGATTGTAAGTCCATGACAGCAACAACACAGTTAGGTATAGATGTCGACATGTCTGAGATTGTAAGTCCATGACAGCAACAACACAGTTAGGTATAGATGTCGACATGTCTGAGATTGTAAGTCCATGACAGCAACAACACAGTTAGGTATAGATGTCGACATGTCTGAGATTGTAAGTCCATGACAGCAACAACACAGTTAGGTATAGATGTCGACATGTCTGAGATTGTAAGTCCATGACAGCAACAACACAGTTAGGTATAGATGTCGACATGTCTGAGATTGTAAGTCCATGACAGCAACAACACAGTTAGGTATAGATGTCGACATGTCTGAGATTGTAAGTCCATGACAGCAACAACACAGTTAGGTATAGATGTCGACATGTCTGAGATTGTAAGTCCATGACAGCAACAACACAGTTAGGTATAGATGTCGACATGTCTGAGATTGTAAGTCCATGACAGCAACAACACAGTTAGGTATAGATGTCGACATGTCTGAGATTGTAAGTCCATGACAGCAACAACACAGTTAGGTATAGATGTCGACATGTCTGAGATTGTAAGTCCATGACAGCAACAACACAGTTAGGTATAGATGTCGACATGTCTGAGATTGTAAGTCCATGACAGCAACAACACAGTTAGGTATAGATGTCGACATGTCTGAGATTGTAAGTCCATGACAGCAACAACACAGTTAGGTATAGATGTCGACATGTCTGAGATTGTAAGTCCATGACAGCAACAACACAGTTAGGTATAGATGTCGACATGTCTGAGATTGTAAGTCCATGACAGCAACAACACAGTTAGGTATAGATGTCGACATGTCTGAGATTGTAAGTCCATGACAGCAACAACACAGTTAGGTATAGATGTCGACATGTCTGAGATTGTAAGTCCATGACAGCAACAACACAGTTAGGTATAGATGTCGACATGTCTGAGATTGTAAGTCCATGACAGCAACAACACAGTTAGGTATAGATGTCGACATGTCTGAGATTGTAAGTCCATGACAGCAACAACACAGTTAGGTATAGATGTCGACATGTCTGAGATTGTAAGTCCATGACAGCAACAACACAGTTAGGTATAGATGTCGACATGTCTGAGATTGTAAGTCCATGACAGCAACACACAGTTAGATATAGATGTCGACATGTCTGAGATTGTAAGTCCATGACAGCAACAACACAGTTAGGTATAGATGTCGACATGTCTGAGATTGTAAGTCCATGACAGCAACAACACAGTTAGGTATAGATGTCGACATGTCTGAGATTGTAAGTCCATGACAGCAACAACACAGTTAGGTATAGATGTCGACATGTCTGAGATTGTAAGTCCATGACAGCAACAACACAGTTAGGTATAGATGTCGATATGTCTGAGATTGTAAGTCCATGACAGCAACAACACAGTTAGGTATAGATGTCGACATGTCTGAGATTGTAAGTCCATGACAGCAACAACACAGTTAGGTATAGATGTCGACATGTCTGAGATTGTAAGTCCATGACAGCAACAACACAGTTAGGTATAGATGTCGACATGTCTGAGATTGTAAGTCCATGACAGCAACAACACAGTTAGGTATAGATGTCGACATGTCTGAGATTGTAAGTCCATGACAGCAACAACACAGTTAGGTATAGATGTCGACATGTCTGAGATTGTAAGTCCATGACAGCAACGACACAGTTAGGTATAGATGTCGACATGTCTGAGATTGTAAGTCCATGACAGCAACAACACAGTTAGGTATAGATGTCGACATGTCTGAGATTGTAAGTCCATGACAGCAACAACACAGTTAGGTATAGATGTCGACATGTCTGAGATTGTAAGTCCATGACAGCAACAACACAGTTAGGTATAGATGTCGACATGTCTGAGATTGTAAGTCCATGACAGCAACAACACAGTTAGGTATAGATGTCGACATGTCTGAGATTGTAAGTCCATGACAGCAACAACACAGTTAGGTATAGATGTCGACATGTCTGAGATTGTAAGTCCATGACAGCAACGACACAGTTAGGTATAGATGTCGACATGTCTGAGATTGTAAGTCCATGACAGCAACAACACAGTTAGGTATAGATGTCGACATGTCTGAGATTGTAAGTCCATGACAGCAACAACACAGTTAGGTATAGATGTCGACATGTCTGAGATTGTAAGTCCATGACAGCAACAACACAGTTAGGTATAGATGTCGACATGTCTGAGATTGTAAGTCCATGACAGCAACGACACAGTTAGGTATAGATGTCGACATGTCTGAGATTGTAAGTCCATGACAGCAACAACACAGTTAGGTATAGATGTCGACATGTCTGAGATTGTAAGTCCATGACAGCAACAACACAGTTAGGTATAGATGTCGACATGTCTGAGATTGTAAGTCCATGACAGCAACAACACAGTTAGGTATAGATGTCGACATGTCTGAGATTGTAAGTCCATGACAGCAACAACACAGTTAGGTATAGATGTCGACATGTCTGAGATTGTAAGTCCATGACAGCAACAACACAGTTAGGTATAGATGTCGACATGTCTGAGATTGTAAGTCCATGACAGCAACAACACAGTTAGGTATAGATGTCGACATGTCTGAGATTGTAAGTCCATGACAGCAACAACACAGTTAGGTATAGATGTCGACATGTCTGAGATTGTAAGTCCATGACAGCAACAACACAGTTAGGTATAGATGTCGACATGTCTGAGATTGTAAGTCCATGACAGCAACAACACAGTTAGGTATAGATGTCGACATGTCTGAGATTGTAAGTCCATGACAGCAACAACACAGTTAGGTATAGATGTCGACATGTCTGAGATTGTAAGTCCATGACAGCAACACACAGTTAGGTATAGATGTCGACATGTCTGAGATTGTAAGTCCATGACAGCAACAACACAGTTAGGTATAGATGTCGACATGTCTGAGATTGTAAGTCCATGACAGCAACAACACAGTTAGGTATAGATGTCGACATGTCTGAGATTGTAAGTCCATGACAGCAACAACACAGTTAGGTATAGATGTCGACATGTCTGAGATTGTAAGTCCATGACAGCAACAACACAGTTAGGTATAGATGTCGACATGTCTGAGATTGTAAGTCCATGACAGCAACAACACAGTTAGGTATAGATGTCGACATGTCTGAGATTGTAAGTCCATGACAGCAACAACACAGTTAGGTATAGATGTCGACATGTCTGAGATTGTAAGTCCATGACAGCAACAACACAGTTAGGTATAGATGTCGACATGTCTGAGATTGTAAGTCCATGACAGCAACAACACAGTTAGGTATAGATGTCGACATGTCTGAGATTGTAAGTCCATGACAGCAACAACACAGTTAGGTATAGATGTCGACATGTCTGAGATTGTAAGTCCATGACAGCAACAACACAGTTAGGTATAGATGTCGACATGTCTGAGATTGTAAGTCCATGACAGCAACAACACAGTTAGGTATAGATGTCGACATGTCTGAGATTGTAAGTCCATGACAGCAACAACACAGTTAGGTATAGATGTCGACATGTCTGAGATTGTAAGTCCATGACAGCAACAACACAGTTAGGTATAGATGTCGACATGTCTGAGATTGTAAGTCCATGACAGCAACAACACAGTTAGGTATAGATGTCGACATGTCTGAGATTGTAAGTCCATGACAGCAACGACACAGTTAGGTATAGATGTCGACATGTCTGAGATTGTAAGTCCATGACAGCAACAACACAGTTAGGTATAGATGTCGACATGTCTGAGATTGTAAGTCCATGACAGCAACAACACAGTTAGGTATAGATGTCGACATGTCTGAGATTGTAAGTCCATGACAGCAACAACACAGTTAGGTATAGATGTCGACATGTCTGAGATTGTAAGTCCATGACAGCAACAACACAGTTAGGTATAGATGTCGACATGTCTGAGATTGTAAGTCCATGACAGCAACAACACAGTTAGGTATAGATGTCGACATGTCTGAGATTGTAAGTCCATGACAGCAACAACACAGTTAGGTATAGATGTCGACATGTCTGAGATTGTAAGTCCATGACAGCAACAACACAGTTAGGTATAGATGTCGACATGTCTGAGATTGTAAGTCCATGACAGCAACGACACAGTTAGGTATAGATGTCGACATGTCTGAGATTGTAAGTCCATGACAGCAACAACACAGTTAGGTATAGATGTCGACATGTCTGAGATTGTAAGTCCATGACAGCAACAACACAGTTAGGTATAGATGTCGACATGTCTGAGATTGTAAGTCCATGACAGCAACAACACAGTTAGGTATAGATGTCGACATGTCTGAGATTGTAAGTCCATGACAGCAACAACACAGTTAGGTATAGATGTCGACATGTCTGAGATTGTAAGTCCATGACAGCAACAACACAGTTAGGTATAGATGTCGACATGTCTGAGATTGTAAGTCCATGACAGCAACAACACAGTTAGGTATAGATGTCGACATGTCTGAGATTGTAAGTCCATGACAGCAACAACACAGTTAGGTATAGATGTCGACATGTCTGAGATTGTAAGTCCATGACAGCAACAACACAGTTAGGTATAGATGTCGACATGTCTGAGATTGTAAGTCCATGACAGCAACAACACAGTTAGGTATAGATGTCGACATGTCTGAGATTGTAAGTCCATGACAGCAACAACACAGTTAGGTATAGATGTCGACATGTCTGAGATTGTAAGTCCATGACAGCAACAACACAGTTAGGTATAGATGTCGACATGTCTGAGATTGTAAGTCCATGACAGCAACAACACAGTTAGGTATAGATGTCGACATGTCTGAGATTGTAAGTCCATGACAGCAACAACACAGTTAGGTATAGATGTCGACATGTCTGAGATTGTAAGTCCATGACAGCAACAACACAGTTAGGTATAGATGTCGACATGTCTGAGATTGTAAGTCCATGACAGCAACAACACAGTTAGGTATAGATGTCGACATGTCTGAGATTGTAAGTCCATGACAGCAACAACACAGTTAGGTATAGATGTCGACATGTCTGAGATTGTAAGTCCATGACAGCAACAACACAGTTAGGTATAGATGTCGACATGTCTGAGATTGTAAGTCCATGACAGCAACAACACAGTTAGGTATAGATGTCGATATGTCTGAGATTGTAAGTCCATGACAGCAACAACACAGTTAGGTATAGATGTCGACATGTCTGAGATTGTAAGTCCATGACAGCAACAACACAGTTAGGTATAGATGTCGACATGTCTGAGATTGTAAGTCCATGACAGCAACAACACAGTTAGGTATAGATGTCGACATGTCTGAGATTGTAAGTCCATGACAGCAACAACACAGTTAGGTATAGATGTCGACATGTCTGAGATTGTAAGTCCATGACAGCAACAACACAGTTAGGTATAGATGTCGACATGTCTGAGATTGTAAGTCCATGACAGCAACAACACAGTTAGGTATAGATGTCGACATGTCTGAGATTGTAAGTCCATGACAGCAACAACACAGTTAGGTATAGATGTCGACATGTCTGAGATTGTAAGTCCATGACAGCAACAACACAGTTAGGTATAGATGTCGACATGTCTGAGATTGTAAGTCCATGACAGCAACAACACAGTTAGGTATAGATGTCGACATGTCTGAGATTGTAAGTCCATGACAGCAACAACACAGTTAGGTATAGATGTCGACATGTCTGAGATTGTAAGTCCATGACAGCAACAACACAGTTAGGTATAGATGTCGACATGTCTGAGATTGTAAGTCCATGACAGCAACAACACAGTTAGGTATAGATGTCGACATGTCTGAGATTGTAAGTCCATGACAGCAACAACACAGTTAGGTATAGATGTCGACATGTCTGAGATTGTAAGTCCATGACAGCAACAACACAGTTAGGTATAGATGTCGACATGTCTGAGATTGTAAGTCCATGACAGCAACAACACAGTTAGGTATAGATGTCGACATGTCTGAGATTGTAAGTCCATGACAGCAACAACACAGTTAGGTATAGATGTCGACATGTCTGAGATTGTAAGTCCATGACAGCAACAACACAGTTAGGTATAGATGTCGACATGTCTGAGATTGTAAGTCCATGACAGCAACAACACAGTTAGGTATAGATGTCGACATGTCTGAGATTGTAAGTCCATGACAGCAACAACACAGTTAGGTATAGATGTCGACATGTCTGAGATTGTAAGTCCATGACAGCAACAACACAGTTAGGTATAGATGTCGACATGTCTGAGATTGTAAGTCCATGACAGCAACAACACAGTTAGGTATAGATGTCGACATGTCTGAGATTGTAAGTCCATGACAGCAACAACACAGTTAGGTATAGATGTCGACATGTCTGAGATTGTAAGTCCATGACAGCAACAACACAGTTAGGTATAGATGTCGACATGTCTGAGATTGTAAGTCCATGACAGCAACAACACAGTTAGGTATAGATGTCGACATGTCTGAGATTGTAAGTCCATGACAGCAACAACACAGTTAGGTATAGATGTCGACATGTCTGAGATTGTAAGTCCATGACAGCAACAACACAGTTAGGTATAGATGTCGACATGTCTGAGATTGTAAGTCCATGACAGCAACAACACAGTTAGGTATAGATGTCGACATGTCTGAGATTGTAAGTCCATGACAGCAACAACACAGTTAGGTATAGATGTCGACATGTCTGAGATTGTAAGTCCATGACAGCAACAACACAGTTAGGTATAGATGTCGACATGTCTGAGATTGTAAGTCCATGACAGCAACAACACAGTTAGGTATAGATGTCGACATGTCTGAGATTGTAAGTCCATGACAGCAACGACACAGTTAGGTATAGATGTCGACATGTCTGAGATTGTAAGTCCATGACAGCAACAACACAGTTAGGTATAGATGTCGACATGTCTGAGATTGTAAGTCCATGACAGCAACAACACAGTTAGGTATAGATGTCGACATGTCTGAGATTGTAAGTCCATGACAGCAACAACACAGTTAGGTATAGATGTCGACATGTCTGAGATTGTAAGTCCATGACAGCAACAACACAGTTAGGTATAGATGTCGACATGTCTGAGATTGTAAGTCCATGACAGCAACAACACAGTTAGGTATAGATGTCGACATGTCTGAGATTGTAAGTCCATGACAGCAACAACACAGTTAGGTATAGATGTCGACATGTCTGAGATTGTAAGTCCATGACAGCAACAACACAGTTAGGTATAGATGTCGACATGTCTGAGATTGTAAGTCCATGACAGCAACAACACAGTTAGGTATAGATGTCGACATGTCTGAGATTGTAAGTCCATGACAGCAACGACACAGTTAGGTATAGATGTCGACATGTCTGAGATTGTAAGTCCATGACAGCAACAACACAGTTAGGTATAGATGTCGACATGTCTGAGATTGTAAGTCCATGACAGCAACAACACAGTTAGGTATAGATGTCGACATGTCTGAGATTGTAAGTCCATGACAGCAACAACACAGTTAGGTATAGATGTCGACATGTCTGAGATTGTAAGTCCATGACAGCAACAACACAGTTAGGTATAGATGTCGACATGTCTGAGATTGTAAGTCCATGACAGCAACAACACAGTTAGGTATAGATGTCGACATGTCTGAGATTGTAAGTCCATGACAGCAACAACACAGTTAGATATAGATGTCGACATGTCTGAGATTGTAAGTCCAAGACAGCAACAACACAGTTAGGTATAGATGTCGACATGTCTGAGATTGTAAGTCCATGACAGCAACAACACAGTTAGGTATAGATGTCGACATGTCTGAGATTGTAAGTCCATGACAGCAACAACACAGTTAGATATAGATGTCGACATGTCTGAGATTGTAAGTCCATGACAGCAACGACACAGTTAGGTATAGATGTCGACATGTCTGAGATTGTAAGTCCATGACAGCAACAACACAGTTAGGTATAGATGTCGACATGTCTGAGATTGTAAGTCCATGACAGCAACAACACAGTTAGATATAGATGTCGACATGTCTGAGATTGTAAGTCCATGACAGCAACAACACAGTTAGGTATAGATGTCGACATGTCTGAGATTGTAAGTCCATGACAGCAACAACACAGTTAGGTATAGATGTCGACATGTCTGAGATTGTAAGTCCATGACAGCAACAACACAGTTAGGTATAGATGTCGACATGTCTGAGATTGTAAGTCCATGACAGCAACAACACAGTTAGGTATAGATGTCGACATGTCTGAGATTGTAAGTCCATGACAGCAACAACACAGTTAGGTATAGATGTCGACATGTCTGAGATTGTAAGTCCATGACAGCAACAACACAGTTAGGTATAGATGTCGACATGTCTGAGATTGTAAGTCCATGACAGCAACGACACAGTTAGGTATAGATGTCGACATGTCTGAGATTGTAAGTCCATGACAGCAACAACACAGTTAGGTATAGATGTCGACATGTCTGAGATTGTAAGTCCATGACAGCAACGACACAGTTAGGTATAGATGTCGACATGTCTGAGATTGTAAGTCCATGACAGCAACAACACAGTTAGGTATAGATGTCGACATGTCTGAGATTGTAAGTCCATGACAGCAACAACACAGTTAGGTATAGATGTCGACATGTCTGAGATTGTAAGTCCATGACAGCAACAACACAGTTAGGTATAGATGTCGACATGTCTGAGATTGTAAGTCCATGACAGCAACAACACAGTTAGGTATAGATGTCGACATGTCTGAGATTGTAAGTCCATGACAGCAACAACACAGTTAGGTATAGATGTCGACATGTCTGAGATTGTAAGTCCATGACAGCAACAACACAGTTAGGTATAGATGTCGACATGTCTGAGATTGTAAGTCCATGACAGCAACAACACAGTTAGGTATAGATGTCGACATGTCTGAGATTGTAAGTCCATGACAGCAACAACACAGTTAGGTATAGATGTCGACATGTCTGAGATTGTAAGTCCATGACAGCAACAACACAGTTAGGTATAGATGTCGACATGTCTGAGATTGTAAGTCCATGACAGCAACAACACAGTTAGGTATAGATGTCGACATGTCTGAGATTGTAAGTCCATGACAGCAACAACACAGTTAGGTATAGATGTCGACATGTCTGAGATTGTAAGTCCATGACAGCAACAACACAGTTAGGTATAGATGTCGACATGTCTGAGATTGTAAGTCCATGACAGCAACGACACAGTTAGGTATAGATGTCGACATGTCTGAGATTGTAAGTCCATGACAGCAACAACACAGTTAGGTATAGATGTCGACATGTCTGAGATTGTAAGTCCATGACAGCAACAACACAGTTAGGTATAGATGTCGACATGTCTGAGATTGTAAGTCCATGACAGCAACAACACAGTTAGGTATAGATGTCGACATGTCTGAGATTGTAAGTCCATGACAGCAACAACACAGTTAGGTATAGATGTCGACATGTCTGAGATTGTAAGTCCATGACAGCAACAACACAGTTAGGTATAGATGTCGACATGTCTGAGATTGTAAGTCCATGACAGCAACAACACAGTTAGGTATAGATGTCGACATGTCTGAGATTGTAAGTCCATGACAGCAACAACACAGTTAGGTATAGATGTCGACATGTCTGAGATTGTAAGTCCATGACAGCAACAACACAGTTAGGTATAGATGTCGACATGTCTGAGATTGTAAGTCCATGACAGCAACAACACAGTTAGGTATAGATGTCGACATGTCTGAGATTGTAAGTCCATGACAGCAACAACACAGTTAGGTATAGATGTCGACATGTCTGAGATTGTAAGTCCATGACAGCAACAACACAGTTAGGTATAGATGTCGACATGTCTGAGATTGTAAGTCCATGACAGCAACAACACAGTTAGGTATAGATGTCGACATGTCTGAGATTGTAAGTCCATGACAGCAACAACACAGTTAGGTATAGATGTCGACATGTCTGAGATTGTAAGTCCATGACAGCAACAACACAGTTAGGTATAGATGTCGACATGTCTGAGATTGTAAGTCCATGACAGCAACAACACAGTTAGGTATAGATGTCGACATGTCTGAGATTGTAAGTCCATGACAGCAACGACACAGTTAGGTATAGATGTCGACATGTCTGAGATTGTAAGTCCATGACAGCAACAACACAGTTAGGTATAGATGTCGACATGTCTGAGATTGTAAGTCCATGACAGCAACAACACAGTTAGGTATAGATGTCGACATGTCTGAGATTGTAAGTCCAAGACAGCAACAACACAGTTAGGTATAGATGTCGACATGTCTGAGATTGTAAGTCCATGACAGCAACAACACAGTTAGGTATAGATGTCGACATGTCTGAGATTGTAAGTCCATGACAGCAACAACACAGTTAGGTATAGATGTCGACATGTCTGAGATTGTAAGTCCATGACAGCAACGACACAGTTAGGTATAGATGTCGACATGTCTGAGATTGTAAGTCCATGACAGCAACAACACAGTTAGGTATAGATGTCGACATGTCTGAGATTGTAAGTCCATGACAGCAACGACACAGTTAGGTATAGATGTCGACATGTCTGAGATTGTAAGTCCATGACAGCAACAACACAGTTAGGTATAGATGTCGACATGTCTGAGATTGTAAGTCCATGACAGCAACAACACAGTTAGGTATAGATGTCGACATGTCTGAGATTGTAAGTCCATGACAGCAACAACACAGTTAGGTATAGATGTCGACATGTCTGAGATTGTAAGTCCATGACAGCAACAACACAGTTAGGTATAGATGTCGACATGTCTGAGATTGTAAGTCCATGACAGCAACAACACAGTTAGGTATAGATGTCGACATGTCTGAGATTGTAAGTCCATGACAGCAACAACACAGTTAGGTATAGATGTCGACATGTCTGAGATTGTAAGTCCATGACAGCAACAACACAGTTAGGTATAGATGTCGACATGTCTGAGATTGTAAGTCCATGACAGCAACAACACAGTTAGGTATAGATGTCGACATGTCTGAGATTGTAAGTCCATGACAGCAACAACACAGTTAGGTATAGATGTCGACATGTCTGAGATTGTAAGTCCATGACAGCAACGACACAGTTAGGTATAGATGTCGACATGTCTGAGATTGTAAGTCCATGACAGCAACAACACAGTTAGGTATAGATGTCGACATGTCTGAGATTGTAAGTCCATGACAGCAACAACACAGTTAGGTATAGATGTCGACATGTCTGAGATTGTAAGTCCATGACAGCAACAACACAGTTAGGTATAGATGTCGACATGTCTGAGATTGTAAGTCCATGACAGCAACAACACAGTTAGGTATAGATGTCGACATGTCTGAGATTGTAAGTCCATGACAGCAACGACACAGTTAGGTATAGATGTCGACATGTCTGAGATTGTAAGTCCATGACAGCAACAACACAGTTAGATATAGATGTCGACATGTCTGAGATTGTAAGTCCATGACAGCAACAACACAGTTAGGTATAGATGTCGACATGTCTGAGATTGTAAGTCCATG
Source organism: Megaustenia siamemsis (assembly GCA_032433765.1). NCBI lineage: Eukaryota > Metazoa > Mollusca > Gastropoda > Stylommatophora > Ariophantidae > Megaustenia > Megaustenia siamemsis. The sequence goes on from JAVIAB010000092.1 coordinate 192,595,134, forward strand.
ACAGCAACAACACAGTTAGGTATAGATGTCGACATGTCTGAGATTGTAAGTCCATGACAGCAACAACACAGTTAGGTATAGATGTCGACATGTCTGAGATTGTAAGTCCATGACAGCAACAACACAGTTAGGTATAGATGTCGACATGTCTGAGATTGTAAGTCCATGACAGCAACAACACAGTTAGGTATAGATGTCGACATGTCTGAGATTGTAAGTCCATGACAGCAACAACACAGTTAGGTATAGATGTCGACATGTCTGAGATTGTAAGTCCATGACAGCAACAACACAGTTAGGTATAGATGTCGACATGTCTGAGATTGTAAGTCCATGACAGCAACAACACAGTTAGGTATAGATGTCGACATGTCTGAGATTGTAAGTCCATGACAGCAACAACACAGTTAGGTATAGATGTCGACATGTCTGAGATTGTAAGTCCATGACAGCAACAACACAGTTAGGTATAGATGTCGACATGTCTGAGATTGTAAGTCCATGACAGCAACAACACAGTTAGGTATAGATGTCGACATGTCTGAGATTGTAAGTCCATGACAGCAACAACACAGTTAGGTATAGATGTCGACATGTCTGAGATTGTAAGTCCATGACAGCAACAACACAGTTAGGTATAGATGTCGACATGTCTGAGATTGTAAGTCCATGACAGCAACAACACAGTTAGGTATAGATGTCGACATGTCTGAGATTGTAAGTCCATGACAGCAACAACACAGTTAGGTATAGATGTCGACATGTCTGAGATTGTAAGTCCATGACAGCAACAACACAGTTAGGTATAGATGTCGACATGTCTGAGATTGTAAGTCCATGACAGCAACAACACAGTTAGGTATAGATGTCGACATGTCTGAGATTGTAAGTCCATGACAGCAACAACACAGTTAGGTATAGATGTCGACATGTCTGAGATTGTAAGTCCATGACAGCAACAACACAGTTAGGTATAGATGTCGACATGTCTGAGATTGTAAGTCCATGACAGCAACAACACAGTTAGGTATAGATGTCGACATGTCTGAGATTGTAAGTCCATGACAGCAACAACACAGTTAGGTATAGATGTCGACATGTCTGAGATTGTAAGTCCATGACAGCAACAACACAGTTAGGTATAGATGTCGACATGTCTGAGATTGTAAGTCCATGACAGCAACAACACAGTTAGGTATAGATGTCGACATGTCTGAGATTGTAAGTCCATGACAGCAACAACACAGTTAGGTATAGATGTCGACATGTCTGAGATTGTAAGTCCATGACAGCAACAACACAGTTAGGTATAGATGTCGACATGTCTGAGATTGTAAGTCCATGACAGCAACAACACAGTTAGGTATAGATGTCGACATGTCTGAGATTGTAAGTCCATGACAGCAACAACACAGTTAGGTATAGATGTCGACATGTCTGAGATTGTAAGTCCATGACAGCAACAACACAGTTAGGTATAGATGTCGACATGTCTGAGATTGTAAGTCCATGACAGCAACAACACAGTTAGGTATAGATGTCGACATGTCTGAGATTGTAAGTCCATGACAGCAACAACACAGTTAGGTATAGATGTCGACATGTCTGAGATTGTAAGTCCATGACAGCAACAACACAGTTAGGTATAGATGTCGACATGTCTGAGATTGTAAGTCCATGACAGCAACAACACAGTTAGGTATAGATGTCGACATGTCTGAGATTGTAAGTCCATGACAGCAACAACACAGTTAGGTATAGATGTCGACATGTCTGAGATTGTAAGTCCATGACAGCAACAACACAGTTAGGTATAGATGTCGACATGTCTGAGATTGTAAGTCCATGACAGCAACAACACAGTTAGGTATAGATGTCGACATGTCTGAGATTGTAAGTCCATGACAGCAACAACACAGTTAGGTATAGATGTCGACATGTCTGAGATTGTAAGTCCATGACAGCAACAACACAGTTAGGTATAGATGTCGACATGTCTGAGATTGTAAGTCCATGACAGCAACGACACAGTTAGGTATAGATGTCGACATGTCTGAGATTGTAAGTCCATGACAGCAACAACACAGTTAGGTATAGATGTCGACATGTCTGAGATTGTAAGTCCATGACAGCAACAACACAGTTAGGTATAGATGTCGACATGTCTGAGATTGTAAGTCCATGACAGCAACAACACAGTTAGGTATAGATGTCGACATGTCTGAGATTGTAAGTCCATGACAGCAACGACACAGTTAGGTATAGATGTCGACATGTCTGAGATTGTAAGTCCATGACAGCAACAACACAGTTAGGTATAGATGTCGACATGTCTGAGATTGTAAGTCCATGACAGCAACAACACAGTTAGGTATAGATGTCGACATGTCTGAGATTGTAAGTCCATGACAGCAACAACACAGTTAGGTATAGATGTCGACATGTCTGAGATTGTAAGTCCATGACAGCAACAACACAGTTAGGTATAGATGTCGACATGTCTGAGATTGTAAGTCCATGACAGCAACGACACAGTTAGGTATAGATGTCGACATGTCTGAGATTGTAAGTCCATGACAGCAACAACACAGTTAGGTATAGATGTCGACATGTCTGAGATTGTAAGTCCATGACAGCAACAACACAGTTAGGTATAGATGTCGACATGTCTGAGATTGTAAGTCCATGACAGCAACAACACAGTTAGGTATAGATGTCGACATGTCTGAGATTGTAAGTCCATGACAGCAACAACACAGTTAGGTATAGATGTCGACATGTCTGAGATTGTAAGTCCATGACAGCAACAACACAGTTAGGTATAGATGTCGACATGTCTGAGATTGTAAGTCCATGACAGCAACAACACAGTTAGGTATAGATGTCGACATGTCTGAGATTGTAAGTCCATGACAGCAACGACACAGTTAGGTATAGATGTCGACATGTCTGAGATTGTAAGTCCATGACAGCAACAACACAGTTAGGTATAGATGTCGACATGTCTGAGATTGTAAGTCCATGACAGCAACAACACAGTTAGGTATAGATGTCGACATGTCTGAGATTGTAAGTCCATGACAGCAACAACACAGTTAGGTATAGATGTCGACATGTCTGAGATTGTAAGTCCATGACAGCAACAACACAGTTAGGTATAGATGTCGACATGTCTGAGATTGTAAGTCCATGACAGCAACAACACAGTTAGGTATAGATGTCGACATGTCTGAGATTGTAAGTCCATGACAGCAACAACACAGTTAGGTATAGATGTCGACATGTCTGAGATTGTAAGTCCATGACAGCAACAACACAGTTAGGTATAGATGTCGACATGTCTGAGATTGTAAGTCCATGACAGCAACAACACAGTTAGGTATAGATGTCGACATGTCTGAGATTGTAAGTCCATGACAGCAACAACACAGTTAGGTATAGATGTCGACATGTCTGAGATTGTAAGTCCATGACAGCAACAACACAGTTAGGTATAGATGTCGACATGTCTGAGATTGTAAGTCCATGACAGCAACAACACAGTTAGGTATAGATGTCGACATGTCTGAGATTGTAAGTCCATGACAGCAACAACACAGTTAGGTATAGATGTCGACATGTCTGAGATTGTAAGTCCATGACAGCAACAACACAGTTAGGTATAGATGTCGACATGTCTGAGATTGTAAGTCCATGACAGCAACAACACAGTTAGGTATAGATGTCGACATGTCTGAGATTGTAAGTCCATGACAGCAACAACACAGTTAGGTATAGATGTCGACATGTCTGAGATTGTAAGTCCATGACAGCAACAACACAGTTAGGTATAGATGTCGACATGTCTGAGATTGTAAGTCCATGACAGCAACGACACAGTTAGGTATAGATGTCGACATGTCTGAGATTGTAAGTCCATGACAGCAACAACACAGTTAGGTATAGATGTCGACATGTCTGAGATTGTAAGTCCATGACAGCAACAACACAGTTAGGTATAGATGTCGACATGTCTGAGATTGTAAGTCCATGACAGCAACAACACAGTTAGGTATAGATGTCGACATGTCTGAGATTGTAAGTCCATGACAGCAACAACACAGTTAGGTATAGATGTCGACATGTCTGAGATTGTAAGTCCATGACAGCAACAACACAGTTAGGTATAGATGTCGACATGTCTGAGATTGTAAGTCCATGACAGCAACAACACAGTTAGGTATAGATGTCGACATGTCTGAGATTGTAAGTCCATGACAGCAACAACACAGTTAGGTATAGATGTCGACATGTCTGAGATTGTAAGTCCATGACAGCAACAACACAGTTAGGTATAGATGTCGACATGTCTGAGATTGTAAGTCCATGACAGCAACAACACAGTTAGGTATAGATGTCGACATGTCTGAGATTGTAAGTCCATGACAGCAACAACACAGTTAGGTATAGATGTCGACATGTCTGAGATTGTAAGTCCATGACAGCAACAACACAGTTAGGTATAGATGTCGACATGTCTGAGATTGTAAGTCCATGACAGCAACAACACAGTTAGGTATAGATGTCGACATGTCTGAGATTGTAAGTCCATGACAGCAACAACACAGTTAGGTATAGATGTCGACATGTCTGAGATTGTAAGTCCATGACAGCAACAACACAGTTAGGTATAGATGTCGATATGTCTGAGATTGTAAGTCCATGACAGCAACAACACAGTTAGGTATAGATGTCGACATGTCTGAGATTGTAAGTCCATGACAGCAACAACACAGTTAGGTATAGATGTCGACATGTCTGAGATTGTAAGTCCATGACAGCAACAACACAGTTAGGTATAGATGTCGACATGTCTGAGATTGTAAGTCCATGACAGCAACAACACAGTTAGGTATAGATGTCGACATGTCTGAGATTGTAAGTCCATGACAGCAACAACACAGTTAGGTATAGATGTCGACATGTCTGAGATTGTAAGTCCATGACAGCAACAACACAGTTAGGTATAGATGTCGACATGTCTGAGATTGTAAGTCCATGACAGCAACAACACAGTTAGGTATAGATGTCGACATGTCTGAGATTGTAAGTCCATGACAGCAACAACACAGTTAGGTATAGATGTCGACATGTCTGAGATTGTAAGTCCATGACAGCAACAACACAGTTAGGTATAGATGTCGACATGTCTGAGATTGTAAGTCCATGACAGCAACAACACAGTTAGGTATAGATGTCGACATGTCTGAGATTGTAAGTCCATGACAGCAACAACACAGTTAGGTATAGATGTCGACATGTCTGAGATTGTAAGTCCATGACAGCAACAACACAGTTAGGTATAGATGTCGATATGTCTGAGATTGTAAGTCCATGACAGCAACAACACAGTTAGGTATAGATGTCGACATGTCTGAGATTGTAAGTCCATGACAGCAACAACACAGTTAGGTATAGATGTCGACATGTCTGAGATTGTAAGTCCATGACAGCAACAACACAGTTAGGTATAGATGTCGACATGTCTGAGATTGTAAGTCCATGACAGCAACAACACAGTTAGGTATAGATGTCGACATGTCTGAGATTGTAAGTCCATGACAGCAACGACACAGTTAGGTATAGATGTCGACATGTCTGAGATTGTAAGTCCATGACAGCAACAACACAGTTAGGTATAGATGTCGACATGTCTGAGATTGTAAGTCCATGACAGCAACAACACACAGTTAGGTATAGATGTCGACATGTCTGAGATTGTAAGTCCATGACAGCAACAACACAGTTAGGTATAGATGTCGACATGTCTGAGATTGTAAGTCCATGACAGCAACAACACAGTTAGGTATAGATGTCGACATGTCTGAGATTGTAAGTCCATGACAGCAACAACACAGTTAGATATAGATGTCGACATGTCTGAGATTGTAAGTCCATGACAGCAACAACACAGTTAGGTATAGATGTCGACATGTCTGAGATTGTAAGTCCATGACAGCAACAACACAGTTAGGTATAGATGTCGACATGTCTGAGATTGTAAGTCCATGACAGCAACAACACAGTTAGGTATAGATGTCGACATGTCTGAGATTGTAAGTCCATGACAGCAACAACACAGTTAGGTATAGATGTCGACATGTCTGAGATTGTAAGTCCATGACAGCAACAACACAGTTAGGTATAGATGTCGACATGTCTGAGATTGTAAGTCCATGACAGCAACAACACAGTTAGGTATAGATGTCGACATGTCTGAGATTGTAAGTCCATGACAGCAACAACACAGTTAGGTATAGATGTCGACATGTCTGAGATTGTAAGTCCATGACAGCAACAACACAGTTAGGTATAGATGTCGACATGTCTGAGATTGTAAGTCCATGACAGCAACAACACAGTTAGGTATAGATGTCGACATGTCTGAGATTGTAAGTCCATGACAGCAACAACACAGTTAGGTATAGATGTCGACTGTCTGAGATTGTAAGTCCATGACAGCAACAACACAGTTAGGTATAGATGTCGATATGTCTGAGATTGTAAGTCCATGACAGCAACAACACAGTTAGGTATAGATGTCGACATGTCTGAGATTGTAAGTCCATGACAGCAACGAACACAGTTAGGTATAGATGTCGACATGTCTGAGATTGTAAGTCCATGACAGCAACAACACAGTTAGGTATAGATGTCGACATGTCTGAGATTGTAAGTCCATGACAGCAACGACACAGTTAGGTATAGATGTCGACATGTCTGAGATTGTAAGTCCATGACAGCAACAACACAGTTAGGTATAGATGTCGACATGTCTGAGATTGTAAGTCCATGACAGCAACGACACAGTTAGGTATAGATGTCGACATGTCTGAGATTGTAAGTCCATGACAGCAACAACACAGTTAGGTATAGATGTCGACATGTCTGAGATTGTAAGTCCATGACAGCAACAACACAGTTAGGTATAGATGTCGACATGTCTGAGATTGTAAGTCCATGACAGCAACAACACAGTTAGGTATAGATGTCGACATGTCTGAGATTGTAAGTCCATGACAGCAACAACACAGTTAGGTATAGATGTCGACATGTCTGAGATTGTAAGTCCATGACAGCAACAACACAGTTAGGTATAGATGTCGACATGTCTGAGATTGTAAGTCCATGACAGCAACAACACAGTTAGGTATAGATGTCGACATGTCTGAGATTGTAAGTCCATGACAGCAACAACACAGTTAGATATAGATGTCGACATGTCTGAGATTGTAAGTCCATGACAGCAACAACACAGTTAGGTATAGATGTCGACATGTCTGAGATTGTAAGTCCATGACAGCAACGACACAGTTAGGTATAGATGTCGACATGTCTGAGATTGTAAGTCCATGACAGCAACAACACAGTTAGGTATAGATGTCGACATGTCTGAGATTGTAAGTCCATGACAGCAACAACACAGTTAGGTATAGATGTCGACATGTCTGAGATTGTAAGTCCATGACAGCAACAACACAGTTAGGTATAGATGTCGACATGTCTGAGATTGTAAGTCCATGACAGCAACAACACAGTTAGGTATAGATGTCGACATGTCTGAGATTGTAAGTCCATGACAGCAACGACACAGTTAGGTATAGATGTCGACATGTCTGAGATTGTAAGTCCATGACAGCAACAACACAGTTAGGTATAGATGTCGACATGTCTGAGATTGTAAGTCCATGACAGCAACAACACAGTTAGGTATAGATGTCGACATGTCTGAGATTGTAAGTCCATGACAGCAACAACACAGTTAGGTATAGATGTCGACATGTCTGAGATTGTAAGTCCATGACAGCAACAACACAGTTAGGTATAGATGTCGACATGTCTGAGATTGTAAGTCCATGACAGCAACGACACAGTTAGGTATAGATGTCGACATGTCTGAGATTGTAAGTCCATGACAGCAACAACACAGTTAGGTATAGATGTCGACATGTCTGAGATTGTAAGTCCATGACAGCAACAACACAGTTAGGTATAGATGTCGACATGTCTGAGATTGTAAGTCCATGACAGCAACAACACAGTTAGATATAGATGTCGACATGTCTGAGATTGTAAGTCCATGACAGCAACAACACAGTTAGGTATAGATGTCGACATGTCTGAGATTGTAAGTCCATGACAGCAACGACACAGTTAGGTATAGATGTCGACATGTCTGAGATTGTAAGTCCATGACAGCAACAACACAGTTAGGTATAGATGTCGACATGTCTGAGATTGTAAGTCCATGACAGCAACAACACAGTTAGGTATAGATGTCGACATGTCTGAGATTGTAAGTCCATGACAGCAACAACACAGTTAGGTATAGATGTCGACATGTCTGAGATTGTAAGTCCATGACAGCAACAACACAGTTAGGTATAGATGTCGACATGTCTGAGATTGTAAGTCCATGACAGCAACAACACAGTTAGGTATAGATGTCGACTGTCTGAGATTGTAAGTCCATGACAGCAACAACACAGTTAGGTATAGATGTCGACATGTCTGAGATTGTAAGTCCATGACAGCAACAACACAGTTAGGTATAGATGTCGACATGTCTGAGATTGTAAGTCCATGACAGCAACGACACAGTTAGGTATAGATGTCGACATGTCTGAGATTGTAAGTCCATGACAGCAACAACACAGTTAGGTATAGATGTCGATATGTCTGAGATTGTAAGTCCATGACAGCAACAACACAGTTAGGTATAGATGTCGACATGTCTGAGATTGTAAGTCCATGACAGCAACAACACAGTTAGGTATAGATGTCGACATGTCTGAGATTGTAAGTCCATGACAGCAACGACACAGTTAGGTATAGATGTCGACATGTCTGAGATTGTAAGTCCATGACAGCAACAACACAGTTAGGTATAGATGTCGACATGTCTGAGATTGTAAGTCCATGACAGCAACGACACAGTTAGATATAGATGTCGACATGTCTGAGATTGTAAGTCCATGACAGCAACAACACAGTTAGGTATAGATGTCGACATGTCTGAGATTGTAAGTCCATGACAGCAACAACACATTAGGTATAGATGTCGACATGTCTGAGATTGTAAGTCCATGACAGCAACAACACAGTTAGGTATAGATGTCGACATGTCTGAGATTGTAAGTCCATGACAGCAACAACACAGTTAGGTATAGATGTCGACATGTCTGAGATTGTAAGTCCATGACAGCAACAACACAGTTAGGTATAGATGTCGACATGTCTGAGATTGTAAGTCCATGACAGCAACAACACAGTTAGGTATAGATGTCGACATGTCTGAGATTGTAAGTCCATGACAGCAACGACACAGTTAGGTATAGATGTCGACATGTCTGAGATTGTAAGTCCATGACAGCAACAACACAGTTAGGTATAGATGTCGACATGTCTGAGATTGTAAGTCCATGACAGCAACAACACAGTTAGGTATAGATGTCGACATGTCTGAGATTGTAAGTCCATGACAGCAACAACACAGTTAGGTATAGATGTCGACATGTCTGAGATTGTAAGTCCATGACAGCAACGACACAGTTAGGTATAGATGTCGACATGTCTGAGATTGTAAGTCCATGACAGCAACGACACAGTTAGGTATAGATGTCGACATGTCTGAGATTGTAAGTCCATGACAGCAACAACACAGTTAGGTATAGATGTCGATATGTCTGAGATTGTAAGTCCATGACAGCAACAACACAGTTAGGTATAGATGTCGACATGTCTGAGATTGTAAGTCCATGACAGCAACAACACAGTTAGATATAGATGTCGACATGTCTGAGATTGTAAGTCCATGACAGCAACAACACAGTTAGGTATAGATGTCGACATGTCTGAGATTGTAAGTCCATGACAGCAACAACACAGTTAGGTATAGATGTCGACATGTCTGAGATTGTAAGTCCATGACAGCAACAACACAGTTAGGTATAGATGTCGACATGTCTGAGATTGTAAGTCCATGACAGCAACAACACAGTTAGATATAGATGTCGACATGTCTGAGATTGTAAGTCCATGACAGCAACAACACAGTTAGGTATAGATGTCGACATGTCTGAGATTGTAAGTCCATGACAGCAACAACACAGTTAGGTATAGATGTCGACATGTCTGAGATTGTAAGTCCATGACAGCAACAACACAGTTAGGTATAGATGTCGACTGTCTGAGATTGTAAGTCCATGACAGCAACAACACAGTTAGGTATAGATGTCGACATGTCTGAGATTGTAAGTCCATGACAGCAACAACATTTAGGTATAGATGTCGACATGTCTGAGATTGTAAGTCCATGACAGCAACGACACAGTTAGGTATAGATGTCGACATGTCTGAGATTGTAAGTCCATGACAGCAACAACACAGTTAGGTATAGATGTCGACATGTCTGAGATTGTAAGTCCATGACAGCAACAACACAGTTAGGTATAGATGTCGACATGTCTGAGATTGTAAGTCCATGACAGCAACAACACAGTTAGGTATAGATGTCGACATGTCTGAGATTGTAAGTCCATGACAGCAACGACACAGTTAGGTATAGATGTCGACATGTCTGAGATTGTAAGTCCATGACAGCAACGACACAGTTAGGTATAGATGTCGACATGTCTGAGATTGTAAGTCCATGACAGCAACAACACAGTTAGGTATAGATGTCGACTGTCTGAGATTGTAAGTCCATGACAGCAACAACACAGTTAGGTATAGATGTCGACATGTCTGAGATTGTAAGTCCATGACAGCAACAACACAGTTAGGTATAGATGTCGACATGTCTGAGATTGTAAGTCCATGACAGCAACACACAGTTAGGTATAGATGTCGACATGTCTGAGATTGTAAGTCCATGACAGCAACAACACAGTTAGGTATAGATGTCGACATGTCTGAGATTGTAAGTCCATGACAGCAACAACACAGTTAGGTATAGATGTCGACATGTCTGAGATTGTAAGTCCATGACAGCAACAACACAGTTAGGTATAGATGTCGACATGTCTGAGATTGTAAGTCCATGACAGCAACAACACAGTTAGGTATAGATGTCGACATGTCTGAGATTGTAAGTCCATGACAGCAACAACACAGTTAGGTATAGATGTCGACATGTCTGAGATTGTAAGTCCATGACAGCAACAACACAGTTAGGTATAGATGTCGACATGTCTGAGATTGTAAGTCCATGACAGCAACGACACAGTTAGGTATAGATGTCGACATGTCTGAGATTGTAAGTCCATGACAGCAAAAACACAGTTAGGTATAGATGTCGACATGTCTGAGATTGTAAGTCCATGACAGCAACAACACAGTTAGGTATAGATGTCGACATGTCTGAGATTGTAAGTCCATGACAGCAACGACACAGTTAGGTATAGATGTCGACATGTCTGAGATTGTAAGTCCATGACAGCAACAACACAGTTAGGTATAGATGTCGACATGTCTGAGATTGTAAGTCCATGACAGCAACGACACAGTTAGATATAGATGTCGACATGTCTGAGATTGTAAGTCCATGACAGCAACAACACAGTTAGGTATAGATGTCGACATGTCTGAGATTGTAAGTCCATGACAGCAACGACACAGTTAGGTATAGATGTCGACATGTCTGAGATTGTAAGTCCATGACAGCAACAACACAGTTAGGATAGATGTCGACATGTCTGAGATTGTAAGTCCATGACAGCAACAACACAGTTAGGTATAGATGTCGACATGTCTGAGATTGTAAGTCCATGACAGCAACAACACAGTTAGGTATAGATGTCGACATGTCTGAGATTGTAAGTCCATGACAGCAACAACACAGTTAGGTATAGATGTCGACATGTCTGAGATTGTAAGTCCATGACAGCAACAACACAGTTAGGTATAGATGTCGACATGTCTGAGATTGTAAGTCCATGACAGCAACAACACAGTTAGGTATAGATGTCGATATGTCTGAGATTGTAAGTCCATGACAGCAACAACACAGTTAGGTATAGATGTCGACATGTCTGAGATTGTAAGTCCATGACAGCAACAACACAGTTAGGTATAGATGTCGACATGTCTGAGATTGTAAGTCCATGACAGCAACAACACAGTTAGGTATAGATGTCGACATGTCTGAGATTGTAAGTCCATGACAGCAACGACACAGTTAGGTATAGATGTCGACATGTCTGAGATTGTAAGTCCATGACAGCAACAACACAGTTAGGTATAGATGTCGACATGTCTGAGATTGTAAGTCCATGACAGCAACAACACAGTTAGGTATAGATGTCGACATGTCTGAGATTGTAAGTCCATGACAGCAACAACACAGTTAGATATAGATGTCGACATGTCTGAGATTGTAAGTCCAAGACAGCAACAACACAGTTAGATATAGATGTCGACATGTCTGAGATTGTAAGTCCATGACAGCAACGACACAGTTAGGTATAGATGTCGACATGTCTGAGATTGTAAGTCCATGACAGCAACAACACAGTTAGGTATAGATGTCGACATGTCTGAGATTGTAAGTCCATGACAGCAACGACACAGTTAGATATAGATGTCGACATGTCTGAGATTGTAAGTCCATGACAGCAACAACACAGTTAGGTATAGATGTCGACATGTCTGAGATTGTAAGTCCATGACAGCAACAACACAGTTAGGTATAGATGTCGACATGTCTGAGATTGTAAGTCCATGACAGCAACAACACAGTTAGGTATAGATGTCGACATGTCTGAGATTGTAAGTCCATGACAGCAACAACACAGTTAGGTATAGATGTCGACATGTCTGAGATTGTAAGTCCATGACAGCAACAACACATTTAGGTATAGATGTCGACATGTCTGAGATTGTAAGTCCATGACAGCAACAACACAGTTAGGTATAGATGTCGACATGTCTGAGATTGTAAGTCCATGACAGCAACAACACAGTTAGGTATAGATGTCGACATGTCTGAGATTGTAAGTCCATGACAGCAACAACACAGTTAGGTATAGATGTCGACATGTCTGAGATTGTAAGTCCATGACAGCAACAACACAGTTAGGTATAGATGTCGACATGTCTGAGATTGTAAGTCCATGACAGCAACAACACAGTTAGGTATAGATGTCGACATGTCTGAGATTGTAAGTCCATGACAGCAACGACACAGTTAGGTATAGATGTCGACATGTCTGAGATTGTAAGTCCATGACAGCAACAACACAGTTAGGTATAGATGTCGACATGTCTGAGATTGTAAGTCCATGACAGCAACGAACACAGTTAGGTATAGATGTCGACATGTCTGAGATTGTAAGTCCATGACAGCAACAACACAGTTAGGTATAGATGTCGACATGTCTGAGATTGTAAGTCCATGACAGCAACGACACAGTTAGGTATAGATGTCGACATGTCTGAGATTGTAAGTCCATGACAGCAACAACACAGTTAGGTATAGATGTCGACATGTCTGAGATTGTAAGTCCATGACAGCAACAACACAGTTAGGTATAGATGTCGACATGTCTGAGATTGTAAGTCCATGACAGCAACACACAGTTAGGTATAGATGTCGACATGTCTGAGATTGTAAGTCCATGACAGCAACAACACAGTTAGGTATAGATGTCGACATGTCTGAGATTGTAAGTCCATGACAGCAACAACACAGTTAGGTATAGATGTCGACATGTCTGAGATTGTAAGTCCATGACAGCAACAACACAGTTAGGTATAGATGTCGACATGTCTGAGATTGTAAGTCCATGACAGCAACAACACAGTTAGGTATAGATGTCGACATGTCTGAGATTGTAAGTCCATGACAGCAACAACACAGTTAGGTATAGATGTCGACATGTCTGAGATTGTAAGTCCATGACAGCAACAACACAGTTAGGTATAGATGTCGACATGTCTGAGATTGTCCATGACAGCAACAACACAGTTAGGTATAGATGTCGACATGTCTGAGATTGTAAGTCCATGACAGCAACAACACAGTTAGGTATAGATGTCGACATGTCTGAGATTGTAAGTCCATGACAGCAACAACACAGTTAGGTATAGATGTCGACATGTCTGAGATTGTAAGTCCATGACAGCAACAACACAGTTAGGTATAGATGTCGACATGTCTGAGATTGTAAGTCCATGACAGCAACAACACAGTTAGGTATAGATGTCGACATGTCTGAGATTGTAAGTCCATGACAGCAACAACACAGTTAGGTATAGATGTCGACATGTCTGAGATTGTAAGTCCATGACAGCAACAACACAGTTAGGTATAGATGTCGACATGTCTGAGATTGTAAGTCCATGACAGCAACAACACAGTTAGGTATAGATGTCGACATGTCTGAGATTGTAAGTCCATGACAGCAACAACACAGTTAGGTATAGATGTCGACATGTCTGAGATTGTAAGTCCATGACAGCAACAACACAGTTAGGTATAGATGTCGACATGTCTGAGATTGTAAGTCCATGACAGCAACAACACAGTTAGGTATAGATGTCGACATGTCTGAGATTGTAAGTCCATGACAGCAACAACACAGTTAGGTATAGATGTCGACATGTCTGAGATTGTAAGTCCATGACAGCAACGACACAGTTAGGTATAGATGTCGACATGTCTGAGATTGTAAGTCCATGACAGCAACAACACAGTTAGATATAGATGTCGACATGTCTGAGATTGTAAGTCCATGACAGCAACAACACAGTTAGATATAGATGTCGATCTGTCTGAGATTGTAAGTCCATGACAGCAACAACACAGTTAGATATAGATGTCGACATGTCTGAGATTGTAAGTCCATGACAGCAACAACACAGTTAGGTATAGATGTCGACATGTCTGAGATTGTAAGTCCATGACAGCAACAACACAGTTAGTATAGATGTCGACATGTCTGAGATTGTAAGTCCATGACAGCAACGACACAGTTAGATATAGATGTCGACATGTCTGAGATTGTAAGTCCATGACAGCAACAACACAGTTAGGTATAGATGTCGACATGTCTGAGATTGTAAGTCCATGACAGCAACAACACAGTTAGGTATAGATGTCGACATGTCTGAGATTGTAAGTCCATGACAGCAACGACACAGTTAGGTATAGATGTCGACATGTCTGAGATTGTAAGTCCATGACAGCAACAACACAGTTAGGTATAGATGTCGACATGTCTGAGATTGTAAGTCCATGACAGCAACAACACAGTTAGGTATAGATGTCGACATGTCTGAGATTGTAAGTCCATGACAGCAACGACACAGTTAGGTATAGATGTCGACATGTCTGAGATTGTAAGTCCATGACAGCAACAACACAGTTAGGTATAGATGTCGACATGTCTGAGATTGTAAGTCCATGACAGCAACAACACAGTTAGGTATAGATGTCGACATGTCTGAGATTGTAAGTCCATGACAGCAACAACACAGTTAGGTATAGATGTCGACATGTCTGAGATTGTAAGTCCATGACAGCAACGACACAGTTAGGTATAGATGTCGACATGTCTGAGATTGTAAGTCCATGACAGCAACAACACAGTTAGGTATAGATGTCGACATGTCTGAGATTGTAAGTCCATGACAGCAACAACACAGTTAGGTATAGATGTCGACATGTCTGAGATTGTAAGTCCATGACAGCAACAACACAGTTAGGTATAGATGTCGACATGTCTGAGATTGTAAGTCCATGACAGCAACAACACAGTTAGATATAGATGTCGACATGTCTGAGATTGTAAGTCCATGACAGCAACAACACAGTTAGGTATAGATGTCGACATGTCTGAGATTGTAAGTCCATGACAGCAACAACACAGTTAGGTATAGATGTCGACATGTCTGAGATTGTAAGTCCATGACAGCAACGACACAGTTAGGTATAGATGTCGACATGTCTGAGATTGTAAGTCCATGACAGCAACAACACAGTTAGGTATAGATGTCGACATGTCTGAGATTGTAAGTCCATGACAGCAACAACACAGTTAGGTATAGATGTCGACATGTCTGAGATTGTAAGTCCATGACAGCAACAACACAGTTAGGTATAGATGTCGACATGTCTGAGATTGTAAGTCCATGACAGCAACAACACAGTTAGGTATAGATGTCGACATGTCTGAGATTGTAAGTCCATGACAGCAACAACACAGTTAGGTATAGATGTCGACATGTCTGAGATTGTAAGTCCATGACAGCAACAACACAGTTAGGTATAGATGTCGACATGTCTGAGATTGTAAGTCCATGACAGCAACAACACAGTTAGATATAGATGTCGACATGTCTGAGATTGTAAGTCCATGACAGCAACAACACAGTTAGGTATAGATGTCGACATGTCTGAGATTGTAAGTCCATGACAGCAACGACACAGTTAGGTATAGATGTCGACATGTCTGAGATTGTAAGTCCATGACAGCAACAACACAGTTAGGTATAGATGTCGACATGTCTGAGATTGTAAGTCCATGACAGCAACGACACAGTTAGATATAGATGTCGACATGTCTGAGATTGTAAGTCCATGACAGCAACAACACAGTTAGGTATAGATGTCGACATGTCTGAGATTGTAAGTCCATGACAGCAACAACACAGTTAGGTATAGATGTCGATATGTCTGAGATTGTAAGTCCATGACAGCAACAACACAGTTAGGTATAGATGTCGACATGTCTGAGATTGTAAGTCCATGACAGCAACAACACAGTTAGGTATAGATGTCGACATGTCTGAGATTGTAAGTCCATGACAGCAACACACAGTTAGGTATAGATGTCGACATGTCTGAGATTGTAAGTCCATGACAGCAACACACACGATTTAGGTATAGATGTCGACATGTCTGAGATTGTAAGTCCATGACAGCAACAACACAGTTAGGTATAGATGTCGACATGTCTGAGATTGTAAGTCCATGACAGCAACAACACAGTTAGGTATAGATGTCGACATGTCTGAGATTGTAAGTCCATGACAGCAACAACACAGTTAGGTATAGATGTCGACATGTCTGAGATTGTAAGTCCATGACAGCAACAACACAGTTAGGTATAGATGTCGACATGTCTGAGATTGTAAGTCCATGACAGCAACAACACAGTTAGGTATAGATGTCGACATGTCTGAGATTGTAAGTCCATGACAGCAACAACACAGTTAGATATAGATGTCGACATGTCTGAGATTGTAAGTCCATGACAGCAACAACACAGTTAGGTATAGATGTCGACATGTCTGAGATTGTAAGTCCATGACAGCAACAACACATTAGGTATAGATGTCGACATGTCTGAGATTGTAAGTCCATGACAGCAACAACACAGTTAGGTATAGATGTCGACATGTCTGAGATTGTAAGTCCATGACAGCAACGACACAGTTAGGTATAGATGTCGACATGTCTGAGATTGTAAGTCCATGACAGCAACAACACAGTTAGGTATAGATGTCGACATGTCTGAGATTGTAAGTCCATGACAGCAACAACACAGTTAGGTATAGATGTCGACATGTCTGAGATTGTAAGTCCATGACAGCAACAACACAGTTAGATAGATGTCGACATGTCTGAGATTGTAAGTCCATGACAGCAACAACACAGTTAGGTATAGATGTCGACATGTCTGAGATTGTAAGTCCATGACAGCAACAACACAGTTAGGTATAGATGTCGACATGTCTGAGATTGTAAGTCCATGACAGCAACGACACAGTTAGGTATAGATGTCGATCATGTCTGAGATTGTAAGTCCATGACAGCAACAACACAGTTAGGTATAGATGTCGACATGTCTGAGATTGTAAGTCCATGACAGCAACGACACAGTTAGGTATAGATGTCGACATGTCTGAGATTGTAAGTCCATGACAGCAACAACACAGTTAGGTATAGATGTCGACATGTCTGAGATTGTAAGTCCATGACAGCAACAACACAGTTAGGTATAGATGTCGACATGTCTGAGATTGTAAGTCCATGACAGCAACGCAACAGTTAGGTATAGATGTCGACATGTCTGAGATTGTAAGTCCATGACAGCAACAACACAGTTAGGTATAGATGTCGACATGTCTGAGATTGTAAGTCCATGACAGCAACAACACAGTTAGGTATAGATGTCGACATGTCTGAGATTGTAAGTCCATGACAGCAACAACACAGTTAGGTATAGATGTCGACATGTCTGAGATTGTAAGTCCATGACAGCAACGACACAGTTAGATATAGATGTCGACATGTCTGAGATTGTAAGTCCATGACAGCAACACACAGTTAGGTATAGATGTCGACATGTCTGAGATTGTAAGTCCATGACAGCAACGACACAGTTAGGTATAGATGTCGACATGTCTGAGATTGTAAGTCCATGACAGCAACAACACAGTTAGGTATAGATGTCGACATGTCTGAGATTGTAAGTCCATGACAGCAACAACACAGTTAGGTATAGATGTCGACATGTCTGAGATTGTAAGTCCATGACAGCAACAACAGTTTAGGTATAGATGTCGACATGTCTGAGATTGTAAGTCCATGACAGCAACAACACAGTTAGGTATAGATGTCGACATGTCTGAGATTGTAAGTCCATGACAGCAACAACACAGTTAGGTATAGATGTCGACATGTCTGAGATTGTAAGTCCATGACAGCAACGACACAGTTAGGTATAGATGTCCATCTGTCTGAGATTGTAAGTCCATGACAGCAACAACACAGTTAGATATAGATGTCGATATGTCTGAGATTGTAAGTCCATGACAGCAACAACACAGTTAGATATAGATGTCGACATGTCTGAGATTGTAAGTCCATGACAGCAACGACACAGTTAGGTATAGATGTCGACATGTCTGAGATTGTAAGTTCATGACAGCAACAACACAGTTAGGTATAGATGTCGACATGTCTGCGATTGTAAGTCCATGACAGCAACGACACAGTTAGATATAGATGTCGACATGACTGAGATTGTAAGTCCATGACAGCAACAACACAGTTAGGTATAGATGTCGACATGTCTGAGATTGTAAGTCCATGACAGCAACGACACATTTAGGTATAGATGTCGATATGTCTGAGATTGTAAGTCCATGACAGCAACAACACAGTTAGGTATAGATGTCGACATGTCTGAGATTGTAAGTCCATGACAGCAACAACACAGTTAGGTATAGATGTCCCCTGTCTGAGATTGTAAGTCCATGACAGCAACAACACAGTTAGGTATAGATGTCGACATGTCTGAGATTGTAAGTCCATGACAGCAACAACACATTTAGGTATAGATGTCGACATGTCTGAGATTGTAAGTCCATGACAGCAACGACACAGTTAGGTATAGATGTCGACATGTCTGAGATTGTAAGTCCATGACAGCAACAACACAGTTAGGTATAGATGTCGATATGTCTGAGATTGTAAGTCTATGACAGCAACAACACAGTTATTTATAGATGTCGACATGTCTGAGATTGTAAGTCCATGACAGCAACAACACAGTTAGGTATAGATGTCGACATGTCTGAGATTGTAAGTCCATGACAGCAACGACACAATTAGGTATAGATGTCGACATGTCTGAGATTGTAAGTCCATGACAGCAACGACACAGTTAGGTATAGATGTCGACATGTCTGAGATTGTAAGTCCAAGACAGCAACAACACAGTCAGATATAGATATCGATATGTCTGAGATTGTAAGTCCAGACAGCAACAACACAGTTAGGTATAGATGTCGACATGTCTGAGATTGTAAGTCCAAGACAGCAACAACACAGTTAGATATAGATATCGATATGTCTGAGATTGTAAGTCCAAGACAGCAACAACACAGTTAGATATAGATGTCGACATGTCTGAGATTGTAAGTCCATGACAGCAACGACACAGTTAGGTATAGATGTCGACATGTCTGAGATTGTAAGTTCATGACAGCAACACACAGTTAGGTATAGATGTCGACATGTCTGAGATTGTAAGTCCATGACAGCAACGACACAGTTAGATATAGATGTCGACATGACTGAGATTGTAAGTCCATGACAGCAACAACACATTTAGGTATAGATGTCGATATGTCTGAGATTGTAAGTCCATGACAGCAACAACACAGTTAGGTATAGATGTCGACATGTCTGAGATTGTAAGTCCATGACAGCAACAACACAGTTAGGTATAGATGTCCATCTGTCTGAGATTGTAAGTCCATGACAGCAACAACACAGTTAGGTATAGATGTCGACATGTCTGAGATTGTAAGTCCATGACAGCAACAACACATTTAGGTATAGATGTCGACATGTCTGAGATTGTAAGTCCATGACAGCAACAACACAGTTAGGTATAGATGTCGACATGTCTGAGATTGTAAGTCCATGACAGCAACAACACAGTTAGGTATAGATGTCGATATGTCTGAGATTGTAAGTCCATGACAGCAACAACACAGTTAGGTATAGATGTCGACATGTCTGAGATTGTAAGTCCATGACAGCAACACACAGTTAGGTATAGATGTCGACATGTCTGAGATTGTAAGTCCATGACAGCAACGACACAGGTATAGATGTCGACATGTCTGAGATTGTAAGTTCATGACAGCAACAACACAGTTAGGTATAGATGTCGACATGTCTGAGATTGTAAGTCCATGACAGCAACGACACAGTTATATAGATGTCGACATGTCTGAGATTGTAAGTCCATGACAGCAACAACACAGTTAGGTATAGATGTCGACATGTCTGAGATTGTAAGTCCATGACAGCAACGACACAGTTTAGGTATAGATGTCGACATGTCTGAGATTGTAAGTCCATGACAGCAACACACAGTTAGGTATAGATGTCGACATGTCTGAGATTGTAAGTCCATGACAGCAACAACACAGTTAGGTATAGATGTCGACATGTCTGAGATTGTAAGTCCATGACAGCAACAACACAGTTAGGTATAGATGTCGACATGTCTGAGATTGTAAGTCCATGACAGCAACAACACAGTTAGGTATAGATGTCGACATGTCTGAGATTGTAAGTCCATGACAGCAACAACACAGTTAGGTATAGATGTCGACATGTCTGAGATTGTAAGTCCATGACAGCAACAACACAGTTAGGTATAGATGTCGACATGTCTGAGATTGTAAGTCCATGACAGCAACAACACAGTTAGGTATAGATGTCGACATGTCTGAGATTGTAAGTCCATGACAGCAACGACACAGTTAGGTATAGATGTCGACATGTCTGAGATTGTAAGTCCATGACAGCAACAACACAGTTAGGTATAGATGTCGACATGTCTGAGATTGTAAGTCCAGACAGCAACAACACAGTTAGGTATAGATGTCGACATGTCTGAGATTGTAAGTCCATGACAGCAACAACACAGTTAGACCTAGATGTCGACATGTCTGAGATTGTAAGTCCATACAGCAACAACACAGTTAGGTATAGATGTCGACATGTCTGAGATTGTAAGTCCATGACAGCAACGACACAGTTAGGTATAGATGTCGACATGTCTGAGATTGTAAGTCCATGACAGCAACAACACAGTTAGGTATAGATGTCGACATGTCTGAGATTGTAAGTCCATGACACGTGACAACACAGTTAGGTATAGATGTCGACATGTCTGAGATTGTAAGTCCATGACAGCAACAACACAGTTAGGTATAGATGTCGATATGTCTGAGATTGTAAGTCCATGACAGCAACAACACAGTTAGGTATAGATGTCGACATGTCTGAGATTGTAAGTCCATGACAGCAACAACACAGTTAGGTATAGATGTCCATGTCTGAGATTGTAAGTCCATGACAGCAACAACACAGTTAGGTATAGATGTCGACATGTCTGAGATTGTAAGTCCATGACAGCAACAACACAGTTAGGTATAGATGTCGACATGTCTGAGATTGTAAGTCCATGACAGCAACAACACAGTTAGGTATAGATGTCGACATGTCTGAGATTGTAAGTCCATGACAGCAACGACACAGTTAGGTATAGATGTCGACAGTCTGAGATTGTAAGTCCATGACAGCAACAACTGCAGTTAGGTATAGATGTCGATATGTCTGAGATTGTAAGTCCATGACAGCAACAACACATTAGATATAGATGTCGACATGTCTGAGATTGTAAGTCCATGACAGCAACGACACAGTTAGGTATAGATGTCGACATGTCTGAGATTGTAAGTTCAAGCATGACACAAAACACGTTAGGTATAGATGTCGACATGTCTGAGATTGTAAGTCCATGACAGCAACGACACAGTTAGGTATAGATGTCGACATGTCTGAGATTGTAAGTCCATGACAGCAACAACACAGTTAGTATAGATGTCGACATGTCTGAGATTGTAAGTCCATGACAGCAACAACACATTAGGTATAGATGTCGACATTGTCTGAGATTGTAAGTTCCATGACAGCAACAACACAGTTAGGTATAGATGTCGACATGTCTGAGATTGTAAGTCCATGACAGCAACAACACACTTAGGTATAGATGTCGAACATGTCTGAGATTGTAAGTCCATGACAGCAACAACACAGTTAGGTATAGATGTCGACATGTCTGAGATTGTAAGTCCATGACAGCAACAACACAGTTAGGTATAGATGTCGACATGTCTGAGATTGTAAGTCCATGACAGCAACAACACAGTTAGGTATAGATGTCGACATGTCTGAGATTGTAAGTCCATGACAGCAACAACACAGTTAGGTATAGATGTCGACTATGTCTGAGATTGTAAGTCCATGACAGCAACAACACAGTTAGGTATAGATGTCGACATGTCTGAGATTGTAAGTCCATGACAGCAACAACACAGTTAGGTATAGATGTCGACATGTCTGAGATTGTAAGTCCATGACAGCAAAGTACACAGTTAGGTATAGATGTCGACATGTCTGAGATTGTAAGTCCATGACAGCAACAACACAGTTAGGTATAGATGTCGACATGTCTGAGATTGTAAGTCCATGACAGCAACAACACAGTTAGGTATAGATGTCGACATGTCTGAGATTGTAAGTCCATGACAGCAACAACACAGTTAGATATAGATGTCGACATGTCTGAGATTGTAAGTCCAAGACAGCAACAACACAGTTAGGTATAGATGTCGACATGTCTGAGATTGTAAGTCCTCTCACAGCAACCACACAGTTAGGTATAGATGTCGACATGTCTGAGATTGTAAGTCCATGACAGCAACACACAGTTAGGTATAGATGTCGACATGTCTGAGATTGTAAGTCCATGACAGCAACAACACAGTTTAGGTATATGTCGACATGTCTGAGATTGTAAGTCCATGACAGCAACAACACAGTTAGGTATAGATGTCGACATGTCTGAGATTGTAAGTCCATGACAGCAACAACACAGTTAGGTATAGATGTCGACATGTCTGAGATTGTAAGTCCATGACAGCAACAACACAGTTAGGTATAGATGTCCATCATGTCTGAGATTGTAAGTCCATGACAGCAACAACACAGTTTAGGTATAGATGTCGACATGTCTGAGATTGTAAGTCCATGACAGCAACAAACATTAGGTATAGATGTCGACATTCTGAGATTGTAAGTCATGACAGCAACAACACAGTTAGGTATAGATGTCGACATGTCTGAGATTGTAAGTCCATGACAGCAACAACACAGTTAGGTATAGATGTCGAATGTCTGAGATTGTAAGTCCATGACAGCAAAGTACACAGTTAGGTATAGATGTCGACATGTCTGAGATTGTAAGTCCATGACAGCAAGGACACAGTTAGGTATAGCTGTCGACATGTGTGAGATTGCCCCCATGACAGCAACATCACAGTTAGAGTATAGATGTCGACTGTGACTGAGATTGTTAATCCGTGCACAGCAACTGCCAGTTAGGCATAGATGTCGACAGCTGAGATTGTAAGTCCATGACAGCAACAATCTTCAGCAAGGCAGCAGATGATCTTTTCTGTAGGGGATTCTGCCTTAGATGACAGCCCTCCCAGTTACGAGCACCATCTGCCCGAGTCACTAGAGGTGACTAACACAGACACGGACAACACAAAGATGTGAGATACTAACACAGACATACACACACATGTGTGAGATGTGACTACACAGACATGCACACACAAAGATATGAGATGTGAGTAATGCAGACATGCACACAGCGATACGAGGCATGACTAACACTGACACACATCAAGATATATGACACATGACTAACTTGCACATAAAGATATGAGATATAACTGACATTGACATGCACACACAAAGATATGACACATGTCTAACATAGATATGCACACACAAAAATATGAGATATGACTAAACACAGACACACATAAAGATATGAGACATGATTAACACGGGCACACCGAGATATGAGAGATGACTAACATGACATACACCAAGATATGAGCCATGGCCAGCACACACAAGCTAAGATATGAGCCATGTCTAGCACAGAAACACATTAAAGTGTCCATATGCTTGGGCTTGTTGTAGTCGGCAGACTCTTATGAACGTGGGAATCACAGATTTCGTTAAACAGTTGTCCGGAGATTTGAGAGTGCAGTCTGACCCATAGAACGTTCTATTGCATGTACAGATTCCCGATCGACTGTTGACAGGTGTCGTTGAAACAGTTGTCCGACATTTGAGAGTACATATGATGTCACAGCCATCAGAACACATTTGTTCGCCCTGTAGCCCAAAATTACCATCTGGACAAGTGTCATTACAGGTATAGCCAAGATGTTTACATTGTAGGCATTTTCCAGATTTTTCCTCAAATAAAGGACAGACACTGAGACAAGACCCGGAACAGTCGTGTCCATAGATCCCATGTGAACAGTAGCCGTGACAAGTACCGATGATGACATTGCAGCCTTTACTACACCCACTACACACTGCACAAAACGACAAGAATGCTCGTCCAGACAATAGGTGTCTGTAATTGTTTGCACCTCACATACCGTCAGTGCACTGTCGGTCTGCGAAATGGTCGGTGAGAACTCAATCTAATGTGTGCCATTGACGTTTGTGTTTTGACTATAATAGTGTTCACAGATAAATTAGGGTAGGATATCATTATACTGGAACACTACTCCGCCACTGCCAGAGAAAGCCTTTAGAGTGGCATTCTTTACCCGAATCATAGTGCTAGCTCGATGATAGATTCGAATGGTGTGAGTCTTCTGGGGCGTTGCAAAGTTCAGATACCAGTAAACAGAATTGGTTCCACTTCTCCATTGTGTGTGTGTGCAGTCATTGTCATAGAGATTGGTCTTTGTTTTGCTATTAACTGCGGCCTCTGGTCCACATCCGCCTTCTGTATAACAAGCATCAAATGTTTTGTGCATTAAATCGGTCTGGTTTGTGTTCTGTTTGAGAGCCAGTTTCCGACCCCCGCCAATGTAGTTGGAGCAGATATTTGCAACTATCGCCCTTTCAATCCGTAATTTGTTGATGAGACCAGCCCAAGGGCAGAAGGCATCAATCTCGTGCGGACTAACTACAAACCTTGATACATTGTTACATGAGGCAGAACCATTCAGTTTTACCGTGAACTGTCCGGATATTTTAAGTCATTCGCATAAATCCTAAACCAGGAGCACGGCAAAGATTGATTGAGAGTTGCCTCAACTGATGTAGAATCTGTATCCGGATTACATGAGGTGTCGTTGCCATCAAACAGGAAAGTAGGTTCAGATTTTTGGGCATATTTGCAAATAAAATCCAAGTACTGACACTGGGGTCCGAAAATTGTGTGCTGACAACTGTCATTGTTTGGGCATGTCCCTGTAGTTTTGTCACAAACTAAGCCATTATAGCAGTGACATTGTAACGTACAATTCGTCCCAAACCAACCGTCGGCACAAGTAAGGTCATTAGCTTCCATTGTTGCTAACGAAGCCAGGGAATAAAGACTTGATCTACAGCGATGGTTAACGAACTGTGTACACACATTTATTATCAAACCCGTGTTTACATTTCAAAAAATCCGCCATCTCACTGTGGTAACAGATAGCGTGAAATTCTCTAATAGAATGAGATAAACCGTTGGAGACAAGGAAAGTCAACATTGTTTACATGGCTTGGGCGCAAGAAGCGTCCATTTTGGTGCGTCCCATGACGTCCACAAATTATATGAATGTCTCACCAAAGTATTACTAGCTACTCTCACCGTAATATTACCAACTACTCTGACCAAAGTATTACCAACTACTCTCACCACAGTGTACTGAAGTATAGCGATATCCACACCAATATTTAGTTTGTCAAATTGCATCGTTTGTCTATTTCTTTATCGATATTGCCATCTTCAGAGAATGTTGTTCCCAGATATTTCAAGTTTGTTACTCGTTCAGTGGCAGTGTTCCCTAGCGCTTGGCTTGTCGTGGCAAGGCGATATGCCACTGAGTACGGGATCGATCCTGCTTTGGTCCATTATTTTGGGGGCCTCGGTAGCCTAGTTGGGAAAACCACCCGACTGGACCACCGACTTTCGGACAACCCGTGTTCGATTCCCGCTGGGAGCAGTGTGAGTTGTACTCCTGGTTGGAAAAAAAAATACCCCCACGGTCGACCCAGCCGTTGGCAGTAATGGGTACCAGGGTATACTACAATAGCCAATTTTTTAGTTGGCTGAGTGGCAGTGTGCCAAGCGTTCGGCCTCTCGTGGCAAGGCGCGGTGCCAGTGAGTACGGGTTCGATCCCACTTCGGACTATATATTGTTCTTCGTTTTTTTCTGTTGTTGTTTGTCTGTTAATTTTTCCGAGTGCTAACACATACTTATTTGTTCTATTATTCCCTATTATCGCCTCGGAAGTTCCCCATATAATAATATTTATGTATTATTATTTGTTACCAGTATATAACCACTGGAAACTACTATTCGTGCTGTTTCGTCCTATAAATGTTTGTCTACAACACAAGTATTCAGCCCTACTGGGAGATACTTGCATTAATAGGAAAGTACAAATATACAATTTATTTCCGGTCTGGGATCGTTACCCTATGCTATAGTCATTGAGAGCGCCTTTCGTGGAAGACACTACTACAATAGCCAATTTTTTAGTTGGCTGAGTGGCAGTGTGCCAAGCGTTCGGCTCTCGTGGCAAGGCGCGGTGCCAGTGAGTACGGGTTCGATCCCACTTCGGACCATATATTGTTCTTCGTTTTTTTCTGTTGTTGTTTGTCTGTTAATTTTTCCGAGTGCTAACACATACTTATTTGTTCTATTATTCCCTATTACCCTGGGAAGGTGAGGAATGTCGCCTCGCATCTGAGTTTCGATGCTTGAGGCTACACTATACAGAAATATCCGAACATTTGGATACAAATGGGTGTAAACTCGCGTGCTAAGACGCCGGTTCAAGTCTCGTACTTTACCTTGATCTTGCCTTCACGTCAGTCTCCGACCACATCAACACCGACGTCATCTCAATAACATCAAGGGGACATAATATTTCAAGTTTCAAACTTCCGACAATTATTTAGCAGTTATCTCTCTTGTTAAGAAATCTACCTTTCTCTTCCCCCCTCCCATTTTATTATTTCTCTGTCTCTCTCTCTCTCCGTTTATATATGAGTTCCTAATTTTCTGTTTCATTTTTCAACCTTTCTCTCGCACTCATCTTTCTCTCGCACTCATCTTTCTCTCGCACTCACCTTTCTCTCGCACTCATCTTTCTCTCGCACTCATCTTTCTCTCGCACTCATCTTTCTCTCTATATTAATGTCCTTCATTAGTTCTTCCTCCTCCTTCAATCTTTAACCCATCATCCTCCCTCAATCTTTAACTCATCCTTCTCATCTTTCAATCGTTAACTCATCCTTCTCCTCTCACAATCTCTAACAAATCCTCCTCCTTCAATCATTAATCAATCCACCTCCCTCAATCTCTAACCCATCCTCCTTCATCAATCTTTAACCCACCCTGCTCTTGTAAACTTTCACACATCTCCGTCCCTCAATCTTTAACTCATCCTTATCCTTCCTTAATCTCTAACCATTTACCTCCCTCAATTTTTAACTCATCCTTCTACTTCCTCAATCTCTAACTCATTTCACTCCCTCAATCTTTAACCCATCCTCCTCCTCCATCAATCTTTAACTTATCCTTCTCCTCCTTCAATTTTTAACTCATCTTACTCGCCCTGTAATATATATCCCATCCTCATCCCTCGATCTCAAACCCATCCTCCTCACTCAAACTTTAACTCAACATTCTCCTTCAATCTTTAACCCATCCTGATACCTCAATCTCAACCCATCCTCCTCCCCCAATCTTTAACTCATCCTTCTCCTCCCGCAATATTTATCACATCCTCCTCCCCCAATCTCAAACCCATCCTCCTCCATCAATCTTTAACACATCCTTTCCCTCAATCTTTAACTCAGCCTTCATTCTCTCAATCTTTAACCTATCGTTTTCCTCCATCAATTTCTAACCCCCCCCCCCCCTCAATCTTTAACTCATTCTTCTCCTTCCTTAATCTTTAACCCATCCCCCTCCTTCAATCTTTAACTCATCTTTCTCCTCCCTCAATTTTTACCCCATCCTTCTCCTCCCTCAATCTCTAACCCATCCTACTCCCTCAATCTCTAACCCATCCTACTCCCTCAATCTCTAACCCATCCTACTCCCTCAATCTCTAACCCATCCTACTCCCTCAATCTCTAACCTATCCTACTCCCTCAATCTCTAACCCATCCTACTCCCTCAATCTCTAACCTATCCTACTCCCTCAATCTCTAACCCATCCTACTCCCTCAATCTCTAACCCATCCTACTCCCTCAATCTCTAACCCATCCTACTCCCTCAATCTCTAACCCATCCTACTCCCTCAATCTTTAACTATCCTACTCCCTCAATCTCTAACCCATCCTACTCCCTCAATCTCTAACCCATCCTAGTCCCTCAATCTTTAACCCATCCTTTTCTTCAATCTCTAGTCCATCCTTCTCCCTCAATCTTTAACTCACCCTTCTCCCGCAATATTTAACATATCCTCCTACCTCAATATCTAGCCCATCCTCCTCCCTCAATCTCTAACAAATCCTCCTCCTTCAATCTTTAACTCATCCTTTTCCACCCTCAATCATTAACTCATCCTCATCCTTCAATCTTTAACTCATCCTTTTCCTTCTTCAATCTCTAACCCATCCTCCCTCAAACTTTAATTCATCCTTCTCCCTCAATCTTTAACCCATCGTTCTTCTCCCTCAATCTCTAACCCATGCCTCTCCCTCAATCTTTCAACTTATGTCAGTTTAATCAGCTTATGTCAGTTTAATCAGCTTATGTCAGTTTAATCAACTTACGTCAGTTTAATCATTTTATGTCAGTTTAATCAACTTACGTCAGTTTAATCAGCTTATATCAGTTTAATCAACTTATGTCAGTTTAATCAGTTTATGTCAGTTTAATCAGCTTATGTCAGTTTATTCAACTTACGTCAGTTTAATCAGCTTATGTCAGTTTAATCAGTTTCTGTCAGTTTAATCAGCTTATGTCAGTTTAATCAGCTTATGTCAGTTTAATCAGCTTATGTCAGTTTAATCAGCTTATGTCAGTTTAATCAATTTATGTCAGTTTAATAAGTTTATGTCAGTTTAATCAGTTTATGTCAGTTTAATCAGCTTATGTCATTTTAATCAACTTATGTCAGTTTAATCAACTTATGTCAGTTTAATCAACTTACGTAACGGATTCAACTTATTCAATAGATTCCACTTATTAAACTTATAACGAATAATTCTGTCTATTATCCCCGCTGACTCCCTATTTGCAGGGCTGCATGAAACACGCAACATTGCGCAACTTAGCGTATCTGGTGTGTTTTGTTTCCCCAAACTGTGGACTGGTTTAGCTGATGCCTACTAGAGTTGTGGCTAAACTGGCACGTCAACAAACTGTGACGCTCATTCTTGTGTCAGTAGACGTTCGCGTGACCAACTTGCCCTGTTGAAACTATACAACTGTCTGAATTACGTTGTATTCTCTTCGATTCTTGATAGATCCATGTTGGCTGCCATCAGCCTAGACTGGAGACGTTAAGACCGTAGAGTATATAGTTCAAATATGCAATGCGTGCACGTGTACTTTGACTTATATATCGATTTATTCAAATTTAATGAAAGGCATCGATTTGGATAATCGACAAACGTGACTGTTTGAATTACCAATCCATAAAATTGCTAAAACGGAGGTAGCTCGCCCGCCGTGCGGGTTTGGTCTTGTAGGGTCTTTGACAAGTTTGAAAACACCAACATTGATAGTAAACTGCTGAGGTAAAGATGAGAGAGAGAAGAGAGAGAGAGAGAGGAGACAGACAGAGAGAGAGTGAGAGAGAGAGAGAGAGGAGACAGAGAGAGAGAGAAAGAGAGAGAGAGGAGACAAAGATAGAGAGAGAGAGAGAGAGAGAGAGAGAGAGAGAGAGATGAATATTACTACAACCATTTAGTCTTTGTTGTGATGACATGATGGCTGTCATGGCCACATATAAACTCATTCATCATCACCATCATCATCGTGTGCCCTCTCCGCAACGAAGGTTGGCTACCATGGATCGCCATTTTACTCTGTTTCTTGCTTTGATGGTGCAGGCTGACATAGATTGACTTGTCCATCTTTTGATGTTACTCGTCCATGTTAGTCTGCCTCTGCCTCTTTTGCCTTGCATTTTTCCTTCCAATATTACTTTTAGTAGACTGTTGTGTCTTTTAACATGCCCCAAAAATTTAATTTGTCTTGTCTTAATTGTGTTCAGCAGGTCTCTTTTTATTTTCTGTTGTTTTAAAACTTCCTCGTTTGTTTTCTTTTCCTTCCATCCAATTCTACCTATTCTTCTATAAATCCACATTTCAAAGGCTTCAATTTTCTGTTCTGTTTTCTTGTCTAATGTCCATGTTTCTGCACCATACAGGAATATTGAGAAGACGTAACATTTTGCTATTCTTAGTTTCAGCCCTGCTTATATTTGTTTTGTTGTTAGTATATTTTTCATGGCATTAAAATTACTTTTTGTCATACCTATTCTTTTGTTTATTTCAGTTTTGCATTTTCCATCATTGGTTATAGTATGTCCTAGGTAGTTGTCCTAGACAGGACAAAATAGCTTTTCAGAAAATGAAAAATATCTTATGCAACAAATCTATGTCAATAAAAACGAGAAAGAGAGTTCATCGGTGCTATATAGAACCAATTCTGACCTATGGAAGCGAATCATGGACACTAGACAAACAAATGAAAAGACGATTGGAGGCCACAGAGATGGGATTTCTCAGAAGAATGTTGAAAGTTCCCTGGACAGATAAAAAGACCAATGAGGAAGTTCTCAAAGAGGCCAACACAAAAAGGGAGCTCTTAAAAAACATCACAAAGAAGCAATCAACATTTTTCGGGCACATCATGAGAAGAGGAAAGTTGGAATACTTGGTTACAACTGGCAAAATAAAAGGAAAAAGAGATCGCGGACGACAAAGAGAGAAAATACTGGATAGCTTGGTGTCATGGCATGGAAAACAGTCAACAACAGGACTGATACGATGCACTGTAGATAGAAGATTGTGGAGGGACATGATCACCTTCGCCAACCGGTAAGGCACATGATGATGATGATGATGAGGTGGTTGTAACTCTGGACTGTCTCCAGATGTATTCCCTCAACTGTGATATTTAATTGTAGGTCTTGAGAATTTTCTTTGTTTATGATCATAGTTTTAGTCTTTTTGATATTCATTTCTAGTCCATATTTTTTGCTTGTTGTGTTTATCACATTAAGCAATTGTTGTAGGTCTGGACTGTCTCCAGATGTATTCCCTCAACTGTGATATTTAATTGTAGGTCTTGAGAATTTTCTTTGTTTATGATCATAGTTTTAGTCTTTTTGATATTCATTTCTAGTCCATATTTTTTGCTTGTTGTGTTTATCACATTAAGCAATTGTTGTAGGTCTGGACTGTCTCCAGATGTATTCCCTCAACTGTGATATTTAATTGTAGGTCTTGAGAATTTTCTTTGTTTATGATCATAGTTTTAGTCTTTTTGATATTCATTTCTAGTCCATATTTTTTGCTTGTTGTGTTTATCACATTAAACAATTGTTGTAGGTCTGGACTGTCTCCAGATGTATTCCCTCAACTGTGATATTTAATTGTAGGTCTTGAGAATTTTCTTTGTTTATGATCATAGTTTTAGTCTTTTTGATACTCATTTCTAGTCCATATTTTTTGCTTGTTGTGTTTATCACATTAAGCAATTGTTGTAGGTCTGGACTGTCTCCAGATGTATTCCCTCAACTGTGATATTTAATTGTAGGTCTTGAGAATTTTCTTTGTTTATGATCATAGTTTTAGTCTTTTTGATATTCATTTCTAGTCCATATTTTTTGCTTGTTGTGTTTATCACATTAAGCAATTGTTGTAGATCTTTAGGATTTTCTGCTAGTAGAACAGTATCATCAGCATATCTTAGGTTATTGATTATCTTTCCATTAATGTTTAGGCCTGGTATCTCTGAGATGTATTTAAAGATTTGCTCAGTGTATAGATTGAACTAGCTTGGTGATAGGATGCATCCTTGTCTTACTCCTCTTTTTATGTCCATGGGTGTAGAGTTCTCCTTGTTATATCTTATTATTGCTGTTTGCTCCCAGTACAAATTACATATTAGTCGTATGTCTGCGTCGTCTAGATTTATATCCTTTAGGCAGTCTATAAGTTGGTTATGGTGTATTCTATCGAAAGCTTTGGTGTAGTCTAAAAAGCAGGCATATATTGGTTTGTTTACTTCTGTATACTTTTCAATCAATGTTCTCATGCTGAATATGGCTTCTTTTGTCCCATTGTTTTTCTTGAATCCAAATTGTTGCTCTTCTAATTCAGTATTGATTTTATTCTGAATCCTTCCCTGTATTACTTTTAGTAAAATATTCTTGTTACTTGGCTCATTAGGCTTATTGTTCTGAAGTCACTGCATTCAACTGCACCATTCTTTTTAGGCAATGCAATGAAAGTTTATGTTTTTAGATCGTTTGGTATGTATCCTGTATGATATATGTCATTGCATATGTCTGTGATCACTTCGATGCCAAACTCTTCTAGAGCCTGTATCATCTCTATCTGTATATTGTCAGGCCCTGCTGCTTTTCCTTTTTCATTGTTTTTATGGCTTTTTCTACCTCGGATTTCAGGATTTTATAGTTGTATGTACATTTTATGTCTGGCTTTTTGTCCCTTTCGTCATGAAATAATTCTGTTATATATTCTTGCCATCTATCTATTATATCTTTGTTGTCTGATAGCATTCTTCCCTCTTGTTTGTTATACATTCGATTCCTGCAGTTTTTTTGTCTTTATTCGTCATTCTCTTTATTTCTGTGTGCATCTCTCTTAGGTTTTGTTTACTTTCCATAGTTTCGACTTCTGTACATCTTTGGTTGAGCCAGTCTTCTTTT
Source organism: Megaustenia siamemsis (assembly GCA_032433765.1). NCBI lineage: Eukaryota > Metazoa > Mollusca > Gastropoda > Stylommatophora > Ariophantidae > Megaustenia > Megaustenia siamemsis. Next base: position 192,628,724 of record JAVIAB010000092.1, read on the forward strand.
GCCTTGTTGCACATTCTCCGTATTTCATTGTCTATATCCTTGTATCTGGCAGTGTTTTTCGCTTGTCTTCTTTCTTCCATTTTTTCTAATACTTTGTCTGTTATCCATTTTTGTTTTTTGTTACTTTCCTTTTTGGGCAAGGTGTTGCAGGATTCTTACATGCTGTTTTTTATGCATTGCCATTTTGTTGTGACTTTTTCCTCAGGATTTTCTCTTCTGTACTGCTCAATCCCCTCTTCTAGTAGCTTCTGATATGTGTTCTTTACTTGTACAGTATAAGTTTCTTGTACATCTTTCTGGTTTAACGCTGTTATATCTATTGGTGTTGCTGCATTAGTTTTTTCTTTGTTTCTCTTTAATTTGATTTTCATTTTTATCATGTTCCTGAATCTGTCTTTTATCATTATGTAATCTATTTAATTTCTCTTCTTGTCTCCAGGGCTTTTCCATGTGTATAACTTCCTTTTCTCTTGCTCAAAGAAGGTGTTGCATATTATCAGTCTGTTTTCTTCGCAAAATTGTATTAATCTTTCTCCTCTGTTATTTCTTTTTCCTAGACCATGATTTCCTATAATGGTCTTTTCCTACTTTAGCGTTCATGTCACCCATTATAATCAAGATGTCTAATGATTTTACTTGCTTCATAACTGTGTTTCAATCATTGTGACTAATGTGACTCAATCATTGAGTCAAAAAAGTGATGTTTATGTGAGTCAATCATTGAGTCAATAAAGTGTTGTTTATGTGAGTTAAATAATTGAGTCAATGAAGTGTTGTTTATGTTAGTCAATCATTGAGTCAATAAAGTGTTGCTTATGTGAGACAAGCATTCAGTCAATAAAGTGTTGTTTATGTGAGTCAATCATTGAGTCAATAAAGTGTTGTTTATGTGAGTCAATCATTGAGTCAATAAAGTGTTATTTATGTTAGTAAATCATCGAGTAAATAAAGAGTTTTTTATGTTAGTATATCATCGACTCAATAAAGTGTTGTTTATGTTAGTAAATCATCGATTCAATAAAGTATTGTTTATGTTAGTAAAACATCGAGTCAATAAAGTATTGTTTATGTTAGTAAATCATGGATTCAATAAAGTGTTGTTTATGTTAGTAAAGCATCGAGTCAATAAAGTATTGTTTATGTTAGTAAAACATCGAGTCAATAAAGTATTGTTTATGTTAGTAAATCATCGATTCAATAAAGTGTTGTTTATGTTAGGAAATCATCGATTCAATAAAGTGTTGTTTATGTTAGTAAATCATCGATTCAATAAAGTGTTGTTTATGTTAGTAAATCATCGATTCAATAAAGTGTTGTTTATGTTAGTAAATCATCGATTCAATAAAGTATTGTTTATGTTAGTAAATCATGGATTCAATAAAGTGTTGTTTATGTTAGTAAATCATCGATTCAATAAAGTATTGTTTATGTTAGTAAATCATCGATTCAATAAAGTGTTGTTTATGTTTGTAACGCGATAGCTCAGTGGTTAGTGAACTGGAATACAAAGGACAAAGGGTAGGGTTCGATCCCAACCGACGGCTCCGGGTTCACCCAGCCTTAAATGGGTACCGGATTTTTTTCTGGGAAAGTAAATCAGCACAGGCGTAATACCGACCATATTGCCCCAGAAATCATGTGTTGATGGTCTGTAAAATGTATGGTCAATAACACCATAAACCCTATACGCCACTTGGCGTGACGGGGGCTCTTTACTTTTACTTTATGTTCGTAAATCATCCAGTCAATAAAGTATTTTAATGTCAATAATCCAGCAACAGGGAACAGGCAAGTAATTGCAGTGTTGCGGTAAAGCTGGTAGCAAGGAGTCAATAGTGGGCTGTAACGTACACTCCTATGATTCATATGATGACAGCTTTACAAAAAAAAGCACAACAGAAGACTGACGTTTCGGCCTACATGCGGCCTTCTTCAGAGAACGAGTACTACGACAACAATCGACGAAGCACAGATAAATGCTGCTACATCTAGGATGATTGGGACAAGTAGGTTAGGGGGAGGTGGATGGAGGGATAAGAGATGAAATAATGAAACCAGAGAGAGAGAGAGAGAGAGATGTGCTACATGTTGGGGGATAGATAATGTGTGGAAATTATCATCCAAATAATCATACTCTGACGAGCAGATGTCCAACTAAGTAGTTAGTTGACTGGACACGACAAAGTAGATCGTTGACTGGACACGACAAAGTAGATCGATGACTGGACACGACAAAGTAGTTCGTTGACTGGACACGACAAAGTAGATCGTTGACTGGACACGACAAAGTAGATCGTTGACTGGACACAACAAAGTAGTTCGTTGACTGGACACGACAAAGTAGTTCGTTGACTGGACACGAAAAAGTAGTTCGTTGACTGGACACGACAAAGTAGTTCGTTGACTGGACACGACAAAGTAGTTCGTTGACTGGACACAACAAAGTAGTTCGTTGACTGGACACGACAAAGTAGATCGTTGACTGGACACGACAAAGTAGATCGTTGACTGGACACAACAAAGTAGTTCGTTGACTGGACACAACAAAGTAGATCGTTGACTGGACACGACAAAGTAGATCGTTGACTGGACACGACAAAGTAGTTCGTTGACTGGACACGACAAAGTAGTTCGTTGACTGGACACGACAAAGTAGTTCGTTGACTGGACACAACAAAGTAGTTCGTTGACTGGACACGACAAAGTAGATCGTTGACTGGACACGACAAAGTAGATCGTTGACTGGACACGACAAAGTAGATCGTTGACTGGACACAACAAAGTAGTTCGTTGACTGGACACAACAAAGTAGATCGTTGACTGGACACGACAAAGTAGATCGTTGACTGGACACGACAAATTAGTTCGTTGACTGGACACGACAAAGTAGTTCGTTGACTGGACACGACAAAGTAGTTCGTTGACTGGACACAACAAAGTAGATCGTTGACTGGACACGACAAAGTAGATCGTTGACTGGACACGACAAAGTAGATCGTTGACTGGACACAACAAAGTAGTTCGTTGACTGGACACAACAAAGTAGATCGTTGACTGGACACGACAAAGTAGATCGTTGACTGGACACGACAAAGTAGATCGTTGACTGGACACGACAAAGTAGTTCGTTGACTGGACACAACAAAGTAGTTCGTTGACTGGACACGACAAAGTAGTTCGTTGACTGGACACAACAAAGTAGTTCGTTGACTGGACACAATAAAGTAGTTCGTTGACTGGACACAACAAAGTAGTTCATTGACTGGACACAACAAAGTAGTTCGTTGACTGGACACAACAAAGTAGTTCGTTGACTGGACACGACAAATGTCAACATTTTATAAAGACTTTTTTATCTTCCGAGTCAGCTGCCCGACCCCTCACGTCTGGCTCTCCCACTAATCCCCGACCCCTCACGTCTGGCTGTCGCACTAATCCCCGACCCCTCAAGTCTGGTTCTCCCACTAATCCCCGACCCCTCAAGTCTGGTTCTCCCACTAATCCCCGACCCCTCACGTCTGGCTCTCCCACTATTCCCCGACCCCACACGTCTGGCTCTCCCACTATTCCCCGACCCCTCACGTCTGGCTCTCCCACTAATCCCCGACCCGTCACGTCTGGCTCTCCCACTAATCCCCGACCCTCACGTCTGGCTCTCCCACTAATCCCCGACCCCTCACGTCTGGCTCTCACACTAATCCCCGACCCCTCACGTCTGGCTCTCACACTAATCCCCGACCCCTCACGTCTGGCTCTCCCACTAATCCCCGACCCCTCACGTCTGGCTCTCCTACTAATCCCCAACCCCTCACGTCTGGCTTTCCCACTAATCCCCGACCCCTCACGTCTGGCTCTCCCACTAATCCCCGACCCCTCACGTCTGGCTCTCCTACTAATCCCCAACCCCTCACGTCTGGCTCTCCCACTAATCCCCGACCCCTCACGTCTGGCTCTCCTACTAATCCCCAACCCCTCACGTCTGGCTTTCCCACTAATCCCCGACCCCTCACGTCTGGCTCTCCTACTAATCCCCAACCCCTCACGTCTGGCTTTCCCACTAATCCCCGACCCCTCACGTCTGGCTCTCCTACTAATCCCCAACCCCTCACGTCTTGTTCTCCCACTATTCCCCGACCACTCACGTCTGGCTCTCACACTAAACCTCGACCCCTTACGCCTGGCTCTCCCACTTTTCCCCGACCACTCACGTCTGACTCTCCCACTAACCCTCGACCCCTCACGTCTTGTTCTCCCACTTTTCCCCGACCACTCACATCTGGCTCTCCCACTAATCCCCGACCACTCACTTCTGGCTCTCCCACTAACCCTCGACCCCTCACGTCTGACTCTCCCACTAATCCCCGACCACTCACTTCTGGCTCTACCACTAACCCTCGACCCCTCACGTCTGGCTCTCCCACTAACCCTCGACCCCTCACGTCTTGCTCTCCTACTAACCCCCAGACCCCTCACGTCTGGCTCTCCCACTAACCCTCGACCCCTCATCAACCACTCCCTCCATATCCCGGCATGTACTCTCAACGTGTCCAAGAACGCTACCACATCATACAATAAAGATGTTTACAGTACTTGAAGATAAGCGTCAAGTCAAGAGTTGATTTCAATTTTGTCAATGAATGCACATTCCACTTGTAAACAAAGATGTTTAGACTAGACCATAAATGTTGCTTCACAACCCGCCATGATGGTCGCCTGTTGAGCGGTTCATGCTGCACAATGATCTCTGCCATTCACAAGCAATAATATAAACTGAACCCGCACTGTCAGAAAGCCACATGAAACATAACCATGTCCTGCTGACGTGTGGTAGCGTCCTAAGCAACGAATCGTACAGATCTTTGAAGAGCCAGAGTCGGGAACACTTCTCAGAATGGCTGGCGCGGACCTGCTTGTGTTTCTGCTGGTGGTCACCTTGGGTAAGTCTGTGTGCTTGTGAATGAGCACATGCCGGTGTTGTGCGTCATGTCTACTGAGTAGGAACATGTGGTAGCTTGGACGCCTCATCAACATCTAGTGAGGCTATAGAGCGATCTCAGAGCTGTAAATGTGTACAAGCCATCTGGAGAGAAATATGCCCGCCACACACACCCTTCCCCCATTTTATCTATCAGGAGACTCTGCTTCCAGATCTCTTGGTGGACTCCCAACCATAGGTTCAATATTAGTTTAGTTTAGTTTAGTTTAGTTTAGTTTAGTTTAGTTTTAGTTTTAGTTTAGTTTAGTTTAGTTTAGTTTAGTTTAGTTTAGTTTAGTTTAGTTTAGTTTTAGTTTAGTTTAGTTTAGTTTAGTTTAGTTTTAGTTTAGTTTAGTTTTTAGTTTAATTTAATTTAGTTTAGTTTAGTTTAGTTTAGTTTAGTTTAGTTTAGTTTAGTTTAGTTTAGTTTAGTTTAGTTTAGTTTAGTTTAGTTTAGTTTAGTTTAGTTTAGTTTAGTTTAGTTTAGTTTAGTTTAGTTGACAGGTCTTCCCCAGTGGAGGCAGTCTAGTGATAAGATCTCCTCCAAGTGTATCCCTCAGCGTGTAGCGACTAACAACACCGGTGTTGGTTGACAAGTCGGATCTGCCTGGCTGAATATCATCAATTTGAAACAGCTCAGGGCATGAACACCGATCATGGCAAACCACACACACCATATTTGGTATAGAAGAGTTTGCTTGTCGCGGCTCAATGAGTCTTTGATTAGACCTAAGCATTAAGGACTTTCTGATTGGATGTCGAAATACATCACTGTCTGTCTATTTGTCTGTATACCAAGAAGTCTGTCAATATCTATCTCTGCATGTCTGTCTGTCTCTGCGTCTGCCAGTAAGCATCTCTGTCTGTATGTTCATCTGTCAATATGTATACCACCAGCTAATTGTCTGTCTACATATCACTGTCTCTCCGTCTACATGTATGTCTTCCATCTATTTTGTATGTATGTCTTCCGTCTAAATGTCTGTCAGTATGTCTTCCGTCTATCTTGTCTGTATGTTTTCTGTCTATCTATATGTCTGTATGTTTTCCGTCTATCTTGTATGTATGTCTTCCGTCTATCTCTATGTCTGTATGTATTCCGTCTATCTTGTCTGCATGTCTTCCATCTATCTATATGTCTGTATGTCTTCCGTCTATCTTGTCTGTTTCCGTCTACCTATATGTCTGTATGTCTTGCGTCTATTTTGTCTGTCGTCTAACAATATGTATGTATGTCTTCCGTCTATCTTGTCTGTATGTCTTCCGTCTCTCTATAAGTCTGTATGTCTTCTGTCTGTCTCGTCTGTATGTCTTTTGTCTGTCTCGTCTGTATGTCTTCTGTCTGTCTCGTGTGTATGTCTTCCATCTACCTATCCGTCTGTGTGTCCCAGGCAGTAACTGTGACTGTGCGTCACTCTGTCTGTCTGTCCATCTCACCGTCTACATGTCTGTCTTTATGTCCTTCATCTATATGTGTCCTTGTGTCCACCGTCTACCTGTCTGCCTTTATGTCCTTCATCTATATGTGTCCTTGTGTCCACCGTCTACCTGTCTGCCTTTATGTCCTTCGTTTATCTGTGTCCTTGTGTCCACCGTCTACATGTTTGTCTTTATGTCCTTCGTCTATCTGTGTCCTTATGTCCTCCATATAGCTATGTGTCTTTATGTCCTCCATCTACAGTTGTAATAGTAGAGGCAGTCAATTTTTTTTACCGATAAAAGAGGTAGTGGTAGCAGCAACATTGATAGTGGCAGTAGTGATAGTAGTAAAATTGGTAGTGGTTATAGTGGTAGTAGTAACATTGGTAGTGGTTATAATGGTAGTAGTAACATTGGTAGTGGTTATAGTGGTAGTAGTAACATTGGTCGTGGTTATAATGGTAGTAGTAACATTGGTAGTGGTTATAGTGGTAGTAGTAACGTTGGTAGTGATGGAATGAAAGATAGAATTAGAAATGCCACAGACAAAATATACTAAGTAATGTCTCAAATAAATATCGGTCTTAACCTCTTGAGCGCATCCAAATTAAGAACATTGATTTTAGAACTATGTACTCCACTATATGGAGATACTACATAGAGATGGGATTTCTCAGAAGAATGTTGAAAGTTCCCTGGACAGCTAAAAAGACCAATGAGGAAATTGTCAAAAAGGCCAACACTAAAACGGAACTCCTAAAAAATATCAGAAAGAAACAACCAACATTTTTGGGCACATCAAGAGAAGAGGAAAGTTTGAATACCTGGTTACAACTGGCAAAATAAAAGGAAAGAGAGACCGCGTACGACAAAGAGAGAAAATACTGGATAGCTTGTTGTCATGGCATGGAAAACAGTCAACAACAGAACTGATACGATGCACTGTAGATAGAAGATTATGGAAGGACATGATCGCCTACGCCAACCGGTATGGCACATGATGAAGTTGATGACTCCACTATATACAATACGTGTACAACCGATGATCAAATAAACTTGTATAAGAAACAATCGTATAGTCTGTAATTATTGACTACATGTCAAGACATTGTTAATACGTCGTGTTGTGATCTTGTAAATTCTGTCTCATCAAATAGTTAACAGCAGTACCCAGTCAAAAGTCTAGTAGTGGTAACAGTGATAGTAGTGGTAGAAGTGATAGTAGTTCTAGTAGTGGTAACAGTGATAGTAGAGATAGAAGTGATAGTAGTTCTAGTAGTGGTAACAGTGATAGTAGTGGTAGAAGTGATAGTAGTTCTAGTAGTGGTAACAGTGATAGTAGTGATAGAAGTGATAGTAGTTCTAGTAGTGGTAACAGTGATCGTAGTGATAGAAGTGATAGTAGTTCTAGTAGTGGTAACAGTGATAGTAGAGATAGAAGTGATAGTAGTTCTAGTAGTGGTAACAGTGATAGTAGAGATAGAAGTGATAGTAGTTCTAGTAGTGGTAACAGTGATAGTAGAGATAGAAGTGATAGTAGTTCTAGTAGTGGTAACAGTGGTAGTAGTGATAAAAGTGATAGTAGTTCTAGTAGTGGTAACAGTGATAGTAGAGATAGAAGTGATAGTAGTTCTAGTAGTGGTAACAGTGATAGTAGTTCTAGTAGTGGTAACAGTGATAGTAGTTCTAGTAGTGGTAACAGTGATAGTATTGTTAACAGTGGTGTAATGGTAACACTGGTAGTAGTGGTAGTAGTGGTAATACTGGTAACAGTGGCAGTATTGGTAACAGTGGTAGTTGTGGTAACAGTGCTAGTATTGGTAACAGTGGTAGTTGTGGTAACAGTGGTAACAGTGGTAGTAGTGGTAGTAGTGGTAACACTGGTAACAGTGGTAGTAGTGGTAGTATTGGTAACAGTGGTAGTAGTGGTAGTAGTGGTAACACTGGTAACAGTGGTAGTAGTTGTAGTATTGGTAATAGTGGTAGTTGTGGTAACAGTTGTAGTAGTGGTAACAGTGGTAGTAGTGGTAACACTGGTAATAGTAGTAGTAGGGGTAAGACTGGTAACACTGGTAATAGTGGTAGTATTGGTAACAGTGGTAGTAGTGGTAACAGTGGTAGTAGTGGTAGTAGTGGTAACACTGGTAATAGTGGTAACACTGGTAGTAGTGGTAACACTGGTGACAGTGATATTAGTGATAACACTGGTAATAGTAGTAGTAGGGGTAAGACTGGTAACACTGGTAACACTGGTAATAGTGGTAGTATTGGTAACAGTGGTAGTAGCGGTAACAGTGACTCCCGCTAGCAGTTATCGTGCTGTAGAAAAAGTTAAGTTTTCGAACAGAATATGGCGTATCTTCTTGAACTTGTTTGAGTTCAACATCCAAGGTGGCGTTCAGGGTGCACCAGCATCTTGACACAAGGAATGAGAACGCTTGGCCTTGACATTTGTTGTTTTCTTAGTTCATCTTGCGTTTGTCAGTCAATCAACCATTTCTCTAACAATTACCCTTAAGTCAACCATTTTTCTCACTATTACCCTTCAGTCAACCTTTCCTCTAACTATTACCATTAAGTCATTTCTTTATTTACCTTATTTATACCATTCCTTCATTACCCTTAAGTCATCCGTTCCTCTCATTATTACCCTTATGTCAACCGTTCCTCTCACTATTAACCTTCAGTCAACCATTGCTCTATTACCCTTCAGTCAATCATTCCTCTATTACCCTTAAGTCATCCGTTCCTCTCATTATTACCCTTCAGTCAACCATTCCTCTAACTATTACCCTACAGTCAACCATTCCTCTATTACCTTTTATTCAGCCATTCCTCTAACTATTACCCTTCAGTCAACCATTCCACTGACTATTACCCTTCAGTCAACCATTCCTCTATTACCCTTCAGTCAATCATTCATCTAACAATTACCCTTCCGTCAACCATTCCTCTAACTATTACCCTTCAGTCAACCATTCCTCTAACTATTACCCTTCAGTCAACTATTCCTCTAACTATTACCCTTCAGTCAACCATTCCTCTAACTATTACCCTTCAGTCAACTATTCCTCTAACTATTACCCTTCAGTCAACCATTCCTCTAACTATTACCCTTCAGTCAACCATTCCTCTAACTATTACCCTTCAGTCAACCATTCCTCTAACTATTACCCTTCAGTCAACCATTCCTCTAACTATTACCCTTCAGTCAACTATTCCTCTAACTATTACCCTTCAGTCAACCATTCCTCTAACTATTACCCTTCAGTCAACCATTCCTCTAACTATTACCCTTCAGTCAACCATTCCTCTAACTATTATCCTTCAACCATTCCTCTATTACCCTTAAGCCAACCGTTCTTCTAACAATTGCCCTTCTTCCCACAGAGCTACATCCCACAGTAGGAGAGTACTGCTATAAATACGACTACAGCAACGGCTACTACCGGTCCACAACGACCTACTGCTCCAATGGTTGCTGCGGTGCCTACAATGACGAGTACTGTTGTAGTGCTGACGTGTAAGTGCTAGGATGAGAGGGCTGTGTGGGTAGTACCGTGAGAAGGTTCTGTGGGTAGTCAGGTGAGAGTGGTGTGTGGGTACTAGAGTGAGAGTGTTGTGTGGGTACTAGGGTGAGAGTGTTGTGTGCGTCTAGGGTGAGAGTGTTGTGTGGGTACTAGAGTTGGAGTGTTGTATTCTAGGGTGAGAGTTTTGTGTGGGTTGATAGAGCTGATATCTGTGTTAGAAGATTGTAGTCTTCTTCTGCTGCGATCATGGCTCATTCAGAGTAGGATTCCGGATTTTCTTATGAAGGCAGCTGTCTGTTCAAGTGATTCAGTTGCCCCGTATAGATTGTGGAATGAATGTATTTGTGTTAAATGATGTTGAAATTAATGTCTTTGTTAAATGATGTTGAAGTGAATGTGTGTGTTAGAAGATAGTGGAGGGAATGTCTTTGTTAAAAGCTTGTGAAGTGAATGTCTGTGTTAGAAGATTGTGGAGTGATTGTATGTGTTAGAAGATTGTGAAGTGAATGTCTGTGTTAGAAGATTGTGGAGTGATTGTATGTGTTAGAAGATTGTGAAGTGAATGTCTGTGTTAGAAGATTGTGGAATGATTATCTGTGTTAGAAGATTGTGAAGTGAATGTCTGTGCTAAAAGATTGTGGAGTGAATGTCTGTGTTAGAATTTTATGAAGTTAATGTTTTTGCTATAGAAGTGTGAAGTGAATTTTTGTGTGAGAAGATTATGAAGCGAATGTCTGTGTTAAATGAGGTTGAAAAGAATGTTTGTGTTAGTTGATGTTGAAGTGAATGTTTGTGTTAGTTGATGTTGAAGTGAATGTCGGTGCTAGAAGAGGTTAAAGTGAAAGTCTGTGTGAAAATATTATAAGTGAATGTCTGTGTTATAAGATTGTGAAGTAAAAGTCTGTGTTAGAAGATTGTGGAGTGAATATCTGTGTTAAACGATTGTGGAGTGTTATTTCTGTGTTAGATGAATGTGAAGTGAATGTCTGTGTTGGATAAAGTTAAAGTGAATGTCTGTGTTAGTTGATGTTGAAGTGAATGTTTGTGTTAGAGGATGTTGAAGTGTATGTCTGTGTTAGAAAATTATGAAGTGAATGTCTGTGTTAGAAGATTGAGGAGTGTATGTCTGCGTTAGATAATGTTGAAGTGAATTTCTGTATTAGAAGATTGTGAAGTAACAGTTTGTGCTATAATGTTGAAGTGAATGTCTGTGTGAGAAGATAATAAAGTGAATATCTGTGTGAGAAGATGTTGAAGTGAATGTATGTGTGAGAAGATGTTGAATTAAATATATATGTGAGAAGATGTAAAAGTGAATGTCTGTGTGTGATAAGATGTTGAAGTAAATGTCTGTGTTAGATAATGTTGAAGTGAATGTCTGAATTAGATAATGTTGAAGTGAATATCTGTGTCAAAAGATGTTAAAGTGAATGTCTGTGCTAGAAGACTGTGAAACGTTTCCCCTCATTTACGTAAACGTTTCCCCTCATTTACGTAAACGTTTCACCTCATTTACGTAAACGTTTCCCCTCATTTACGTAAACGTTTCCCCTCATTTACGTAAACGTTTCACCTCATTTACATAAACGTTTCCCCTCATTTACGTAAACGTTTCCCCTCATTTACGTAAAAGTTTCCCCTCATTTAGATAAACATTTCCCTTCATTTACATCAAAGTTTCCCTCATTTACATAAACGTTTCCCTAAATTACAGCAAAGTTTCCACTCATTTACATAAATGTTTCCTCTCATTTACGTAAATGTTTCTCCTCATTTACATCAACGTTTCCCCTCATTTACGTAAACGTTTCCCCTCATTTACATCAACGTTTCTAGTCATTTATGTAAACATTTCCCCTCATTTACGTAAATGTTTCCCATTATTTACATCAAAGTTTCCCCTCATTTACATCAACGTTTCTGTGAAGACGTAACCGTCAAAAAAAAAAAACGACAGGTGTCTAAACTGAGCAGGGTGTCAAAACAAATGTCGCCACGGACCAAAGGAAGTTATGTAACGCGATGCCAGGAGCGATAAACCCAATACAAACGAATGTCTGACACTTGTTGACATAAGGTAGCTCTCACTGATAAACAAAAGATACATTCGGAGTTAAGTCGCATAAAGGCGTAATCAAAAGACCTCTTTATATTCAGCGGTGAGTAACGCTTTGAGTCTCTCTGACTAGGGGATTAAACGAATCGCCGTAAGCTTTAATTGTGAGGGGAGAGACTTAGGAAGATTGACAGGTTTCGACGGGACTTCTATAGCTATAAGACCATGGACATACTTAAAAAGGAGGAGCTAACAAAATACTGATGGTAGACAGAGGAATGATAAGACATGTATAGATAGATTCCCATGATGCCTTAGACAGGTGGGTGTGGCTAGACGGACATTATAAAGCCATGACTTGACTTGAGAGGAGGGAGATTATTACATTCAGAGAAACATTCAGATAGACGGACCATTCAGAGACACGGAGACTTGGACTCAGCTCCATTCAGTCAGTACTCAGCCAGACTCAGTCAATATTCAGGTTTCAGACATTCAGATTTCGGACATTCAGAGAAACATTCTGAGAGAAGATAGAGTTAGGACTTGGACAAATTAGATAGTTCGTTAGAGGATTTTGTGATACGTTTTGGACTCTTAAGTATAATAGTTGAAAGAAGTCCAACTGTGTAATTAGAGATCAAGACAGAATACTAGCAAGTTACTCAGAATCATCAGATAGAAATATGGATACATTACAAAGAACACTATACGATCCAAAGTTTACTAGACAAATAATTATCGCCTGTCGGCTATGTCAAGTAATACAGTTTTGTAAAGGATATAATAAACACATTTGAGTGAATCAGGGACATTGTAAGACCATTGTAAAACAGTTAGAAATATCATCAATAAAGACTTTGTTTATCTTGTTCGGAAACTATGATTTGAGTTGTGTGTGTCACTATAGATAGAATTTATGAAACAACAAGATAATGAAACATCAGAAGCCTGTCCGATTCACAAAAACAAACAACAACAACAATAACAATAACAAACACTGTTATATTTCCCCTCATTTACATCAACGTTTTCCTCATTTATAACAACGTTGCCCTCATTTACAACAACGTTTCCCCTCATTTACATCAAAGTTTCCACTAATTTACACCGTTTCCACTCATTTACAAAAACGTTCCCCCACATTTACATCAAAATGTCCCCTCATTTACATAAATGTTTCCCTTCATTTACATCAACGTTACCCCTCATTCATATCAACATTTCCCCTCATATATATCAACGTTTTCCCTCATTTACATCAACTTTTAGCCTCATTTATATCAACATTTCCCCTCATTTACATCAAAGTTTCCCCTCATTTATATCAACATTTCCCCTCATTTACACTAACATTTCCACTCAATTACATCAATGTTCCCCTCATTTATAACATTTCCCCTCATTTACAGCAACGTTTCCCCTCATTCCCACCAACGATTCCCCTAATCTTTATCAACGTTTCTTCTCGTTTGTATCAATATTTCCTCTAATTTATATCAACGTTTTCCCTCATTTATATCAACGTCTTCCCTCATTTATATCAACGTTTCCCCTCATTTACACTAACATTTCCCCTCAATTACATCAATGTTCCCCTCATTTATAACATTTCCCCTCATTTACATAAACGTTTCCCCTAATTTACATAAACGTTTCCCCTAATTTACAACAACGTTTCCCCTCATTTGCATAAACGTTTCCCCTAATTTACAACAACGTTTCCCCTCATTTACTTTAACGTTTCCCCTCATTTACGTAAAAGTTTCCCCTCATTTACGTAAAAGTTTCCCCTCATTTAGATAAACATTTCCCTTCATTTACATCAAAGTTTCCCTCATTTACATAAACGTTTCCCCTAAATTACAGCAAAGTTTCCACTCATTTACATAAATGTTTCCTCTCATTTACGTAAATGTTTCTCCTCATTTACATCAACATTTCCCCTCATTTACGTAAACGTTTCCCCTCATTTACATCAACGTTTCTAGTCATTTATGTAAACATTTCCCCTCATTTACGTAAATGTTTCCCATTATTTACATCAAAGTTTCCCCTCATTTACATCAACGTTTCTGTGAAGACGTAACCGTCAAAAAAAAAACGACAGGTGTCTAAACTGAGCAGGGTGTCAAAACAAATGTCGCCACGGACCAAAGGAAGTTATGTAACGCGATGCCAGGAGCGATAAACCCAATACAAACGAATGTCTGACACTTGTTGACATAAGGTAGCTCTCACTGATAAACAAAAGAAACATTCGGAGTTAAGTCGCATAAAGGCGTAATCAAAAGACCTCTTTATATTCAGCGGTGAGTAACGCTTTGAGTCTCTCTGACTAGGGTATTAAACGAATTGCCGTAAGCTTTAATTGTGAGGGGAGAGACTTAGGAAGATTGACAGGTTTCGACGGGACTTCTATAGCTATAAGACCATGGACATACTTAAAAAGGAGGAGCTAACAAAATACTGATGGTAGACAGAGGAATGATAAGACATGTATAGATAGATTCCCATGATGCCTTAGACAGGTGGGTGTGGCTAGACGGACATTATAAAGCCATGACTTGACTTGAGAGGAGGGAGATTATTACATTCAGAGAAACATTCAGAGAGACGGACCATTCAGAGACACGGAGACTTGGACTCAGCTCCATTCAGTCAGTACTCAGCCAGACTCAGTCAATATTCAGGTTTCAGACATTCAGATTTCGGACATTCAGAGAAACATTCTGAGAGAAGATAGAGTTAGGACTTGGACAAATTAGATAGTTCGTTAGAGGATTTTGTGATACGTTTTGGACTCTTAAGTATAATAGTTGAAAGAAGTCCAACTGTGTAATTAGAGATCAAGACAGAATACTAGCAAGTTACTCAGAATCATCAGATAGAATTATGGATACATTACAAATAACACTATACGATCCAAAGTTTACTAGACAAATAATTATCGCCTGTCGGCTATGTCAAGTAATACAGTTTTGTAAAGGATATAATAAACACATTTGAGTGAATCAGGGACATTGTAAGACCATTGTAAAACAGTTAGAAATATCATCAATAAAGACTTTGTTTATCTTGTTCGGAAACTATGATTTGAGTTGTGTGTGTCACTATAGATAGAATTTATGAAACAACAAGATAATGAAACATCAGAAGCCTGTCCGATTCACAAAAACAAACAACAACAACAATAACAAACACTGTTATATTTCCCCTCATTTACATCAACGTTTTCCTCATTTATAACAACGTTGCCCTCATTTACAACAACGTTTCCCCTCATTTACATAAAAGTTTCCACTAATTTACACCGTTTCCACTCATTTACAAAAACGTTCCCCCACATTTACATCAAAATCTCCCCTCATTTACATAAATGTTTCCCTTCATTTACATCAACGTTACCCCTCATTCATATCAACATTTCCCCTCATATATATCAACGTTTTCCCTCATTTACATCAACTTTTAGCCTCATTTATATCAACATTTCCCCTCATTTACATCAAAGTTTCCCCTCATTCATATCATTTCCCCTCATTTACACTAACATTTCCGCTCAATTACATCAATGTTCCCCTCATTTATAACATTTCCCCTCATTTACAGCAACGTTTCCCCTCATTCCCACCAACGATTCCCCTAATCTTTATCAACGTTTCTTCTCGTTTATATCAACATTTCCTCTAATTTATATCAACGTTTTCCCTCATTTATATCAACGTCTTCCCTCATTTATATCAACGTTTCCCCTCATTTACACTAACATTTCCCCTCAATTACATCAATGTTCCCCTCATTTATAACATTTCCACTCATTTACATAAACGTTTCCCCTCATTTACATAAACGTTTCCCCTAATTTACATAAACGTTTCCCCTAATTTACAACAACGTTTCCCCTCATTTACGTAAACGTTTCCCCTCATTTACGTAAACGTTTCCCTCATTTACGTAAAAGTTTCCCCTCATTTAGATAAACATTTCCCTTCATTTACATCAAAGTTTCCCTCATTTACATAAACGTTTCCCCTAAATTACAGCAAAGTTTCCACTCATTTACATAAATGTTTCCTCTCATTTACGTAAATGTTTCTCCTCATTTACATCAACATTTCCCCTCATTTACGTAAACGTTTCCCCTCATTTACATCAACGTTTCTAGTCATTTATGTAAACATTTCCCCTCATTTACGTAAATGTTTCCCATTATTTACATCAAAGTTTCCCCTCATTTACATCAACGTTTCTGTGAAGACGTAACCGTCAAAAAAAAACGACAGGTGTCTAAACTGAGCAGGGTGTCAAAACAAATGTCGCCACGGACCAAAGGAAGTTATGTAACGCGATGCCAGGAGCGATAAACCCAATACAAACGAATGTCTGACACTTGTTGACATAAGGTAGCTCTCACTGATAAACAAAAGATACATTCGGAGTTAAGTCGCATAAAGGCGTAATCAAAAGACCTCTTTATATTCAGCGGTGAGTAACGCTTTGAGTCTCTCTGACTAGGGGATTAAACGAATCGCCGTAAGCTTTAATTGTGAGGGGAGAGACTTAGGAAGATTGACAGGTTTCGACGGGACTTCTATAGCTATAAGACCATGGACATACTTAAAAAGGAGGAGCTAACAAAATACTGATGGTAGACAGAGGAATGATAAGACATGTATAGATAGATTCCCATGATGCCTTAGACAGGTGGGTGTGGCTAGACGGACATTATAAAGCCATGACTTGACTTGAGAGGAGGGAGATTATTACATTCAGAGAAACATTCAGAGAGACGGACCATTCAGAGACACGGAGACTTGGACTCAGCTCCATTCAGTCAGTACTCAGCCAGACTCAGTCAATATTCAGGTTTCAGACATTCAGATTTCGGACATTCAGAGAAACATTCTGAGAGAAGATAGAGTTAGGACTTGGACAAATTAGATAGTTCGTTAGAGGATTTTGTGATACGTTTTGGACTCTTAAGTATAATAGTTGAAAGAAGTCCAACTGTGTAATTAGAGATCAAGACAGAATACTAGCAAGTTACTCAGAATCATCAGATAGAATTATGGATACATTACAAAGAACACTATACGATCCAAAGTTTACTAGACAAATAATTATCGCCTGTCGGCTATGTCAAGTAATACAGTTTTGTAAAGGATATAATAAACACATTTGAGTGAATCAGGGACATTGTAAGACCATTGTAAAACAGTTAGAAATATCATCAATAAAGACTTTGTTTATCTTGTTCGGAAACTATGATTTGAGTTGTGTGTGTCACTATAGATAGAATTTATGAAACAACAAGATAATGAAACATCAGAAGCCTGTCCGATTCACAAAAACAAACAACAACAACAATAACAATAACAAACACTGTTATATTTCCCCTCATTTACATCAACGTTTTCCTCATTTATAACAACGTTGCCCTCATTTACAACAACGTTTCCCCTCATTTACATCAAAGTTTCCACTAATTTACACCGTTTCCACTCATTTACAAAAACGTTCCCCCACATTTACATCAAAATGTCCCCTCATTTACATAAATGTTTCCCTTCATTTACATCAACGTTACCCCTCATTCATATCAACATTTCCCCTCATATATATCAACGTTTTCCCTCATTTACATCAACTTTTAGCCTCATTTATATCAACATTTCCCCTCATTTACATCAAAGTTTCCCCTCATTTATATCAACATTTCCCCTCATTTACACTAACATTTCCACTCAATTACATCAATGTTCCCTCATTTATAACATTTCCCCTCATTTACAGCAACGTTTCCCCTCATTCCCACCAACGATTCCCCTAATCTTTATCAACGTTTCTTCTCGTTTGTATCAATATTTCCTCTAATTTATATCAACGTTTTCCCTCATTTATATCAACGTCTTCCCTCATTTATATCAACGTTTCCCCTCATTTACACTAACATTTCCCCTCAATTACATCAATGTTCCCCTCATTTATAACATTTCCCCTCATTTACAGCAACGTTTCCCCTCATTCCCACCAACGATTCCCCTAAACTTTATCAACGTTTCTTCTCGTTTATATCAACATTTCCTCTAATTTATATCAACGTTTTCCCTCATTTATATCAACGTTTCCCCTCATTTACACCAAATTTTCCCCTCATTTACATAAACGTTTCCCCTAATTTACATAAACGTTTCCCCTAATTTACAACAACGTTTCCCCTCATTTACATAAACGTTTCCCCTAATTTACAACAACGTTTCCCCTCATTTACATAAACTTTTCCTCTCATTTACGTAAATGTTTCTCCTCATTTACATCAACGTTTCCCCTCATTTACGTAAACGTTTCCCCTCATTTACATCAACGTTTCTAGTCATTTATGTAAACATTTCCCCTCATTTACGTAAATGTTTCCCATTATTTACATCAAAGTTTCCCCTCATTTACATCAACGTTTCTGTGAATATGTAACCGTCAAAAAAAAAACGACAGGTGTCTAAACTGAGCAGGGTGTCAAAACAAATGTCGCCACGGACCAAAGGAAGTTATGTAACGCGATGCCAGGAGCGATAAACCCAATACAAACGAATGTCTGACACTTGTTGACATAAGGTAGCTCTCACTGATAAACAAAAGAAACATTCGGAGTTAAGTCGCATAAAGGCGTAATCAAAAGACCTCTTTATATTCAGCGGTGAGTAACGCTTTGAGTCTCTCTGACTAGGGTATTAAACGAATCGCCGTAAGCTTTAATTGTGAGGGGAGAGACTTAGGAAGATTGACAGGTTTCGACGGGACTTCTATAGCTATAAGACCATGGACATACTTAAAAAGGAGGAGCTAACAAAATACTGATGGTAGACAGAGGAATGATAAGACATGTATTGATAGATTCCCATGATGCCTTAGACAGGTGGGTGTGGCTAGACGGACATTATAAAGCCATGACTTGACTTGAGAGGAGGGAGATTATTACATTCAGAGAAACATTCAGAGAGACGGACCATTCAGAGACACGGAGACTTGGACTCAGCTCCATTCAGTCAGTACTCAGCCAGACTCAGTCAATATTCAGGTTTCAGACATTCAGATTTCGGACATTCAGAGAAACATTCTGAGAGAAGATAGAGTTAGGACTTGGACAAATTAGATAGTTCGTTAGAGGATTTTGTGATACGTTTTGGACTCTTAAGTATAATAGTTGAAAGAAGTCCAACTGTGTAATTAGAGATCAAGACAGAATACTAGCAAGTTACTCAGAATCATCAGATAGAATTATGGATACATTACAAAGAACACTATACGATCCAAAGTTTACTAGACAAATAATTATCGCCTGTCGGCTATGTCAAGTAATACAGTTTTGTAAAGGATATAATAAACACATTTGAGTGAATCAGGGACATTGTAAGACCATTGTAAAACAATTAGAAATATCATCAATAAAGACTTTGTTTATCTTGTTCGGAAACTATGATTTGAGTTGTGTGTGTCACTATAGATAGAATTTATGAAACAACAAGATAATGAAACATCAGAAGCCTGTCCGATTCACAAAAACAAACAACAACAACAATAACAAACACTGTTATATTTCCCCTCATTTACATCAACGTTTTCCTCATTTATAACAACGTTGCCCTCATTTACAACAACGTTTCCCCTCATTTACATCAAAGTTTCCACTAATTTACACCGTTTCCACTCATTTACAAAAACGTTCCCCCACATTTACATCAAAATGTCCCCTCATTTACATAAATGTTTCCCTTCATTTACATCAACGTTACCCCTCATTCATATCAACATTTCCCCTCATATATATCAACGTTTTCCCTCATTTACATCAACTTTTAGCCTCATTTATATCAACATTTCCCCTCATTTACATCAAAGTTTCCCCTCATTTATATCAACATTTCCCCTCATTTACACTAACATTTCCACTCAATTACATCAATGTTCCCCTCATTTATAACATTTCCCCTCATTTACAGCAACGTTTCCCCTCATTCCCACCAACGATTCCCCTAATCTTTATCAACGTTTCTTCTCGTTTATATCAACATTTCCTCTAATTTATATCAACGTTTTCCCTCATTTATATCAACGTTTTCCCTCATTTATATCAACGTTTCCCCTCATTTACACTAACATTTCCCCTCAATTACATCAATGTTCCCCTCATTTATAACATTTCCCCTCATTTACATAAACGTTTCCCCTAATTTACATAAACGTTTCCCCTAATTTACAACAACGTTTCCCCTCATTTACATCAAAGTTTCCACTAATTTACACCGTTTCCACTCATTTACAAAAACGTTCCCCCACATTTACATCAAAATTTCCCCTCATTTACATAAATGTTTCCCTTCATTTACATCAACGTTACCCCTCATTCATATCAACATTTCCCCTCATATATATCAACGTTTTCCCTCATTTACATCAACTTTTAGCCTCATTTATATCAACATTTCCCCTCATTTACATCAAAGTTTCCCCTCATTTATATCAACATTTCCCCTCATTTACACTAACATTTCCCCTCAATTACATCAATGTTCCCCTCATTTATAACATTTCCCCTCATTTACAGCAACGTTTCCCCTCATTCACACCAACGATTCCCCTAATCTTTATCAACGTTTCTTCTCGTTTATATCAACATTTCCTCTAATTTATATCAACGTTTTCCCTCATTTATATCAACGTTTTCCCTCATTTATATCAACGTTTTCCCTCATTTACACCAACGTTTCCCCTCATTTACACCAAATTTTCCCCTCATTTACATAAACGTTTCCCCTAATTTACAAGTTTCCCCTCATTTAGACCAACGTTTCCCCTCATTTACACCAACGTTTCCCCTCATTTACATCAACGTTTCCCCTCATTTACAACGTTTCCCCCTCATTTACATCAACGTTCTCCCTCATTTACACAACCGTTTCCTCTCATTGACACCAACGCTTCCCCTAATTTACACCAACGTTTCCCCTAATTTACACCAACGTTTCCCCTAATTTACACCAACGTTTCCTCACACCAACGATTCCCCTAATCTTTATCAACGTTTCTTCTCGTTTATATCAACATTTCCTCTAATTTATATCAACGTTTTCCCTCATTTATATCAACGTTTTCCCTCATTTACACCAACGTTTCCCCTCATTTACACCAAATTTTCCCCTAATTTACATAAACGTTTCCCCTAATTTACATAAACGTTTCCCCTAATTTACAACAACGTTTCCCCTCATTTAGACCAACGTTTCCCCTCATTTACACCAACGTTTCCCCTCATTTACATCAACGTTTCCCCTCATTTATAACGTTTCCTCCTCATTTACATCAACGTTCTCCCTCATTTACACAACCGTTTCCTCTCATTGACACCAACGCTTCCCCTAATTTACAGCAACGTTTCCCCTAATTTACACCAACGTTTCCTCACAGCGGCGGAATCATTGCAGGGATTGTGATTGGCGTGATAGCCTTCATCATAATCGTCTCAGTGGTCGTCATTTGTTGCTGCAAACATCACAGCTATAAGGGGCGGGTCATTCAACAAGTCCCCACCTCCGGAGGTGTGGTCGTTGTGACATCAGGTATGTACGTTAATAGTAGCAGGTAGATACATGGATGTTAGCAGATAGATACATAGATGTTAGCAGGTAGATACATGGATGTTAGCAGGTAGATACATAGATGTTAGCAGGTAGATACATAGATGTTAGCAGGTAGATACATAGATGTTAGCAGGTAGATACATAGATGTTAGCAGATAGATACATAGATGTTAGCAGGTAGATACATAGATGTTAGCAGGTAGATACGTAGATGTTAGTAGATAGATACATAGATGTTAGCAGGTAGATACATAGATGTTAGCAGATAGATACATAGATGTTAGCAGATAGATACATAGATGTTAGCAGGTAGATACATAGATGTTAGCAGATAGATACATAGATGTTAGCAGGTAGATACATAGATGTTAGCAGATAGATACATAGATGTTAGCAGATAGATACATAGATGTTAGCAGGTAGATACATAGATGTTAGCAGGTAGATACATAGATGTTAGCAGATAGATACATAGATGTTAGCAGGTAGATACATAGATGTTAGCAGATAGATACATAGATGTTAGCAGATAGATACATAGATGTTAGCAGGTAGATACATAGATGTTAGCAGGTAGATACATAGATGTTAGCAGATAGATACATAGATGTTAGCAGGTAGATACATAGATGTTAGCAGATAGATACATAGATGTTAGCAGATAGATACATAGATGTTAGCAGATAGATACATAGATGTTAGCAGATAGATACATAGATGTTAGCAGATAGATACATAGATGTTAGCAGGTAGATACATAGATGTTAGCAGGTAGATACATAGATGTTAGCAGATAGATACATAGATGTTAGCAGATAGATACATAGATGTTAGCAGATAGATACATAGATGTTAGCAGGTAGATACATAGATGTTAGCAGGTAGATACATAGATGTTAGCAGCTAGATACATAGATGTTAGCAGGTAGATACATAGATGTTAGCAGATAGATACATAGATGTTAGCAGCTATAGATAAATAGATGTTAGCAGGTACATACATAGATGTTAGCAGCTAGATAAATAGATGTTAGCAGGTAGATACATAGATGTTAGCAGGTAGATACATAGGTGTTAGCAGGTAGATACATAGATGTTAGCAGGTAGATACATAGATTTTAGCAGGTAGACACATAGATGTTAGCAGGTAGATACATAGATGTTAGCAGGTAGATACATAGATGTTAGCAGGTAGATATGTTAGCAGGTTATCAATCAAATAGTCACATATAAATATAGTTATCAATGAAATAGTCAATCAGAAATGTAATTATCAATGACATAGTCCCACAGAAATCCAGTTATCATTGACATAGTCACATAGAAATGTAGTTATCAATGAACTAGTCATATATAAATATAATTATCAATGACATAGTCAAATAGAATTGTAATTATCAATGAAATAATCACATTGAAATATAGTTATCAATGACATAGTCAAATAGAAATGTAATTATAGTTGTCAATGACATAGTCAAATAGAAATGTAATTATCATTGACACAGTCACATAGAAATGTAGTTGTCAGTGAAATAGTCACATAGAAATGTAGTTGTCAGTGAAATAATCACATAGAATTGTAATCAATGACATACTCACATATAAATGTCGTTATCAATTAATATAGCCATATATAAATATAGTTATCAATGACATAGTCACATATAAATGTAGTTATCAATGACATAGTCACATATAAATGTAGTTATCAATGACATATTCACATATAAATGTAGTTATCAATGACATAGTCACATATAAATATAGTTATCAATTACATATTCATATATAAATGTAGTTATCAATGACATAGTCACATATAAATGTAGTTATCAATGACATATTCACATATAAATGTAGTTATCAATGACATAGTCACATATAAATATAGTTATCAATGACATAGTCACATATAAATATAGTTATCAATGACATAGTCCTATAGAAATATAGTTATCAATGACATAGTCATATATAAATGTAGATATCAATGACATAGTCCTATAGAAATATACGTAATTACCCTAGCACACACATATAATGTTGTTGCTTATATCAGATATTGCTGCTTACTCATACCGCCCTCCTTGTCTAACAGCGTCCAACACACAACAACAACAACCAGCCTACCCTTCAGCATACCCTGGATACCCCCAAACAGCCGGGTACAGCAATCCTGCCGCTTACCCCTACGGAGCTCATCCGGGGATGGTTGTACCACCTCCGTACAGCCAACAGGGCGCCAGTCAATACCCTCCTTACAACCAGGGACCGACCAATGATCTGCCTCCATACAGTCCAGCTACTGCCAAACAACCACCACCACCATCCTAGTACGACCCACAATAATCTACAATTTATTCTTTCATCTCTCATTCACTCCATTTCGCCTTCACATTCACCTCCATCTCTCCATTCTATGACATTCACGCCAATCCCTCCATTCTATGATATTCACCTCCATTCTATGACATTCACCTCCATCTCTCCATTCTATGACATTCACCTCTATCCCTCCATTCTATGAAATTCACCTTTATCTCTCCATTCTATGACATTCACCTCCATCCTTCTATTCTATGACATTCACCGTTATATCTACATTCTATGACATTCACCTCCATCCCTTTATTCAATGACATTCACCTCCATTCTGTGACATTCACACTCATCCCTCCAATCTATGACATTCACCTCTATCCCTCCATTCTATGACGTTCACCTCCATCCCTCCATTCTATGACATTCACCTCCATCCCTCCATTCTATGACATTCACCTCCATCCCTCCATTCTATGACATTCACAGTCGAGGCATCCCCATGTCCGCTTCACCGCCCTTGCGGGCAATTGTCGAAGTGTCTGCAGACTGACTGTTCCCTAAGATGTTGATTGTAGATACATGAGCTTTTGTCACTAAGCTCTTCAGATATACAGGATCCATTTTCCAACTTTAGACCTCTCACTCTCTCAGTCAGTGTCCCACCTTTGTGACCTCTCAGTCTCTCAGTTATTGTCCCACCTTTAGACCTCTCAGTCTCTCAGTCATTGTCCCACCTTTAGACCTCTCAGTCATTGTCCCAACTTTAGACCTCTCAGTCATTGTCCCATCCTAAGACCTCTCAGTCTCTCAATAATTGTCCCACCTTTAGACCTCTCAGTCATTGTCCCAACTTTAGACCTCTCAGTCATTGTCCCACCTTTAGACCTCTCAGTCATTGTCCCAACTTTAGACCTCTCAATCATTGTCCCACCTTTAGACCTCTCTGTCTCTCAATCATTGTCCCACCTTTAGACTTCTCAGTCTCTCAATCATTGTCCCACCTTTAGATCTCTCAGTCTCTCAATCATTGTCCCACCTTTAGACCTCTCAGTCTCTCAATCATTATCCCACCTTTAGACCTCAGTCATTCAATCATTGTCCCACCTTTAGACTTCTCAGTCTCTCAATCATTGTCCCACCTTTAGACCTCTCAATCATTGTCCCACCTTTAGACCTCTCAGTCTCTCAATCATTGTCCCACCTATAGACTTCTCAGTCTCCAAATCATTGTCCCACCTTTAGACTTCTCGGTCTCTCAATCATTGTCCCATCTTTAGACTTCTCAGTCTTTCAATCATTGTCCCACCTTTAGACTTCTCGGTCTCTCAATCATTGTCCCACCTTTAGACTTCTCAGTCTCCCAATCATTGTCCCACCTTTAGACTTCTCGGTCTCTCAATCATTGTCCCATCTTTCGACCTCTCAGTCTCTCAATCATTGTCCCACCTTAGACCTCTCAGTCTCTCAATCATTGTCCCACCTTAGACCTCTCAGTCTCTTAATTATTGTCCCACCTTTAGACCTCTCAGTCTCGCAATTATTTTCCCACCTTTAGACCTCTCAGTCTCTCAATCATTGTCCCACCTTAGACCTCTCAGTCTCGCAATTATTGTCCCACCTTTAGACCTCTCAGTCTCTCAATCATTGCCCCACCTTAGACTTCTCAGTCTCGCAATTATTGTCCCACCTTTAGACCTCTCAGTCTCTCAATCATTGTCCCACCTTAGACCTCTAAGTCTCGCAATTATTGTCCCACCTTTAGACTTCTCAGTCTCTCAATCATTGTCCCACCTTTAGACCTCTCAGTCTCTCAATCATTGTTCCACCTTAGACCTCTCAGTCTCTCAATCATTGTCCCAACTTTAGACCTCTCAGTCTCTCAATCATTGCCCCACCTTAGACCTCTCAGTCTCTCAATCATTGTCCCATTTTAGACCTCTCAGTCTCTCAATCATTGTCCCACCTTAGACCTCTCATTATCTCAATCATTGTCCCACCTTTAGACCTCTCAGTCTCTCAATCATTCTCCCACCTTAGACTTCTCAGTCTCTCAATCATTGTCCCACCTTTAGACCTCTCAGTCTCTCAATCATTGTCCCACCTTTAGACCTCTCAGTCTCTCAATCATTGTCCCACCTTTAGACCTCTCAGTCTCTCAATCATTTTCCCACCTTAGACCTATCAGTCTCTCAATCATTGTCCCATCTTTAGACCTCTATGTCTCTCAATCATTGTCCCACCTTAGCTCTCTCATTCTCTCAATCATTGTCCCACCTTTAGACCTCTCAGTCTCTCAATCATTGTCCCACCTTAGACCTCTCAGTCTCTCAATCATTGTCCCACCTTAGACCTCTCAGTCTCTCAATCATTGTCCCAACTTAGACCTCTCAGTCTCTCAATCATTGTCCCACCTTAGACCTCTCAGTCTCTCAATCATTGTCCCACCTTTAGACATCTCAGTCTCACAATCATTTTCCCACCTTAGACCTATCAGTCTCTCAATCATTGTCCCATCTTTAGACCTCTCTGTCTCTCAATCATTATCCCACCTTAGACCTCTCAGTCTCTCAATCCTTGTCCCACCTTTAGACCTCTCAATCTATCAATCATTGTTCCACCTTAGACCTCTCAGTCTCTCAATCATTGTCCCACCTTAGACCTCTCAGTCTCTCAATCATTGTCCCACCTTAGACCTCTCAGTCTCTCAATCATTGTCCCACCTTAGACCTCTCAGTCTCTCAATCATTGTCCCACCTTAGACCTCTCAGTCTCTCAATCATTGTCCCACCTTAGACCTCTCAGTCTCTCAATCATTGTCCCACCTTAGACCTCTCAGTCTCTCAATCATTGTCCCACCTTAGACCTCTCAGTCTCTCAATCATTGTCCCACCTTAGACCTCTCAGTCTCTCAATCATTGTCCCACCTTAGACCTCTCAGTCTCTCAATCATTGTCCCACCTTAGACCTCTCAGTCTCTCAATCATTGTCCCACCTTAGACCTCTCAGTCTCTCAATCATTGTCCCACCTTAGACCTCTCAGTCTCTCAATCATTGTCCCACCTTAGACCTCTCAGTCTCTCAATCATTGTCCCACCTTAGACCTCTCAGTCTCTCAATCATTGTCCCACCTTAGACCTCTCAGTCTCTCAATCATTGTCCCACCTTAGACCTCTCAGTCTCTCAATCATTGTCCCACCTTAGACCTCTCAGTCTCTCAATCATTGTCCCACCTTAGACCTCTCAGTCTCTCAATCATTGTCCCATTTTTAGACCTCTCAGTCTCGCAATTATTGTCCAACCTTTAGACCTCTCAGTCTCTCAATCATTGTCCCACCTTAGACCTCTCAGTCTCTCAATCATTGTCCCATCTTTAGACCTCTCAGTCTCTCAATCATTGTCCCACCTTAGACCTCTCAGTCTCTCAATCATTGTCCCACCTTAGACCTCTCAGTCTCTCAATCATTGTCCCACCTTTAGACCTCTCAGTCTCTCAATCATTTTCCCACCTTAGACCTATCAGTCTCTCAATCATTGTCCCATCTTTAGACCTCTCTGTCTCTCAATCATTGTCCCACCTTAGACCTCTCAGTCTCTCAATCATTGTCCCACCTTTAGACCTCTCAGTCTATCAATCATTGTCCCACCTTAGACCTCTCAGTCTCTCAATCATTGTCCCACCTTAGACCTCTCTGTCTCTCAATCATTGTCCCATCTTTAGACCTCTCAGTCTCTCAATCATTGTCCCACCTTAGACCTCTCAGTCTCTCAATCATTGTCCCACCTTTAGACCTCTCAGTCTCTCAATCATTTTCCCACCTTAGACCTATCAGTCTCTCAATCATTGTCCCATCTTTAGACCTCTCTGTCTCTCAATCATTGTCCCACCTTAGACCTCTCAGTCTCTCAATCATTGTCCCACCTTAGACCTCTCAGTCTCTCAATCATTGTCCCACCTGAGATCTCTCAGTCTCTCAATCATTGTCCCACCTGAGATCTCTCAGTCTCTCAATCATTGTCCCACCTGAGATCTCTCAGTCTCTCAATCATTGTCCCACCTTAGACCTCTCAGTCTCGCAATCATTGTCCCACCTTAGACCTCTCAGTCTCTCAATCATTGTCCCACCTTAGACCTCTCAATCTCTCAATCATTGTCCCACCCATTCTCCTCCTCATCATTAAAGAATGAAGATCAATCTTGGCGATGTCCTCTTTGCTCAGAGTCAGGCCAGTCTCAGTGCGGGAGCTGCCAGCGAGCTGCTGCATACAACATGATTGTAAGTGCTTTCTATTCAGTGGAAGTTGCTCGGAATCGTCGTCTTTGACTGGAGATTTTGGGCGCATACGGAGGTCGACACCATCCCCAAAACTGGAGAAGTAAAATTCGAGATGCAAAAATCTTAAAACAGGACAAAACTGATATTGTTATTGGAATGACGGGACAGCCGGGAAATATGGAGGAAGGTACATTTTATACTGATAGTCGATGACGCACCTACTTAAGACTATACAGACGAACAAATAGAGGCATACTATGAAGATCTAAACACAGTTATGAAGCAAGTGAAATCATCAGACATCTTGATTATAATGGGTGATATGAACGCTAAAGTAGGAAAAGGTAAATATAAGACCATAATAGGAAATCATGGTCTAGGAAAAAGAAATAACAGAGGAGAAAGATTAATACAATTTTGCGAAGAAAACAGATTGATAATATGCAACACCTTCTTTGAGCAAGAGAAAAGGAAATTATACACATGGAAAAGCCCTGGAGACAAGAAGAGAAACCAAATAGATTACATAATGATAAAAGACAGATTCAGGAACAGCGTCAAGAAAGCCAAAACCTACCCAGGAGCAGATATAAATTCAGACCACAATCCTGTAATGATAAAAATGAAAATCAAATTAAAGAGAAAAAAACAAAAAACTAATTCAGCAACATCAATAGATATAACAGCGTTAAACCAGAAAGATGTACAAGAAACTTATACTGTACAAGTAAAGAACACATATCAGAAGCTACTAGAAGAGGGGATTGATTAGTACAGAAGAGAAAATCCTGAGGAAAAAGTCACAACAAAATGGCAATACATAAAAAACAGCATGCAAGAATCCTGCAACACCTTGCCCAAAAAGGAAAGTAACAAAAATAAAAAAATGGATAACAGACAAAATATTAGAAAAAATGGAAGAAAGAAGACAAGCGAAAAACAATGCCAGATACAAGGATATAGACAATGAAATACGGAGAATGTGCAAAAAGGCAAAAGAAGACTGGCTCAACCAAAGATGTACAGAAGTCGAAACTATGGAAAGTAAACAAAACCTAAGAGAGATGCACACAGAAATAAAGATAATGACAAAAATTAAGACAAAAAAACTGCAGGAATCGAATGTATAACAAACAAGAGGGAAGAATGCTATCAGACAACAAAGATATAATAGATAGATGGCAAGAATATATAACAGAATTATTTCATGACGAAAGGGACAAAAAGCCAGACATAAAATGTACATACAACTATAAAATCCTGAAATCCGAGGTAGAAAAAGCCATAAAAACAATGAAAAAGGGAAAGACAGCAGGACCTGACAATATACAGATAGAGATGATACAGGCTCTAGAAGAGTTTGGCATCGAAGTGATCACAGACATATGCAATGACATATACCATACAGGATGCATACCAAACGATCTAAAAACATCAACTTTCATTGCTTTGCCTAAAACGAATGGTGCAGTTGAATGCAGTGATTTCAGAACAATAAGCCTAATGAGCCAGGTAACAAAAATTTTACTAAAAGTTATACAGGGAAGGATTCAGAATAAAATCAATACTGAATTAGAGGAGCAACAATTTGGATTCAAGAAAAACAGTGGGACGAAAGAAGCCATATTCAGCATGAGAACATTGATTGAAAAGTACACAGAAGTAAACAAACCAATATATGCCTGCTTTATAGACAACACCAAAGCTTTCGATAGAATACACCATAACCAACTTATAGACTGCCTAAAGGATATAAATCTAGACGACGCAGATATACGGCTAATATGTAATTTGTACTGGGAGCAAACAGCAATAATAAGATATAACAAGAAGAACTCTACACCCATGGACATAAAAAGAGGAGTAAGACATGGATGCATCCTATCACCAAGCTTGTTCAATCTATACACTGAGCAAATCTTTAAAAACATCTCAGAGATGCTAGGCCTAAACATTAATGGAAAGATAATCAATAACCTGAGATATGCTGATGATACTGTTCTACTAGCAGAAAATCCTGAAGATCTACAACAATTGCTTAATGTGATAAACATAACAAGCAAAAAATATGGACTAGAAATGAATATCAAAAAGACTAAAACTATGATCATAAACAAAGAAAATTCTCAAGACCTACAAGTAAATATCACAGTTGAAGAAATACATCTGGAGACAGTCCAGAGTTACAACTACCTGGGACATACTATAACCAATGATGGAAAATACAAAACTGAAATAAACAAAAGAATAGGTATGGCAAAAAGTAATTTTAATGCCATGAAAAATATACTAACAACAAAGCAAATATCAGCAGGGCTGAAACTAAGAATGGCAAAATGTTACATCTTCTCAATATTCCTGTATGATGCAGAAACATGGACATTAGACCAGAAAACAGAACAGAAAATTGTAACCTTTGATATGTGGATTTATAGAAGAATAGGTAGAATTGGATGGAAACAAAAGATAACAAACGATGAAGTTTTAAAACAACTGAAAATAAAAAGAGAACTGCTGAACACAATTAAAACAAGACAAATTAAATTTTTGGGGCATGTTAAAAGACACAACAGCCTACTCAAAGTAATATTGGAAGGAAAAGTACAAGGCAAAACAGGCAGAGGCAGACCAAGACTAACATGGACAAGTAACATCAAAAGATGGGCAAGTCAATCTATGTCAGCCTGCACCATCAAAGTAAGAAACAGAGTAGAATGGTGATCCATGGTAGCCAACCTTCGTTGCGGAGAGGGCACACGATGATGATGATGATGATGATTAGTCGATGTTAAAGAAGGAAGTCACGCAGTTAACAGTAGTTGATATGGCGTGAGTGGATGTGGCTATTTATTTCAGATTATATGTCATGTATATCACTGACTGAAACTATATGACATGTACATCTATGACTGAAACTATATGACATGTACATCATAGACTGAGACTATATGGCATGTACATCTATGACTGAAACTATATGACATGTACATCACAGACTGAGACTATATGGCATGCACATCTATGACTGAAACTATATGACATGTACATCACAGACTGAGACTACTTGACTTGTACATCACAGACTGAGACTACTTGACATGTACATCTCTGACTGAGACTACATGACATGTACATGACTGACAAAGACTATATAACATGTGTATCACTGAATGAGACTATATGACATGTACATGACTGAAGCAAGGTATGTTGGGAAAACATTGAATTACAATAATTGGCTATAGCAACGTGACACGAACAACATTGTCTGGGTCACACCTCTACAATCCCATCTTTCCTTGTTTACACTTCTACAATCCCATCGTCTCTTATTCACACCTCTACAATCCCATCTTCTCTTGTTCACACCTCTACAATCCCATCTTTCCTTGTTCACATCTTTACAATCCCATATTCCCTTGATCACACCTCTACAATCCCATCTTCTTGTTCACACCTTTACAAACCCATCTTCCCTTGTTCACATCTTTACAATCCCATCTTCCCTTGTTCACACCTCTACAATCCCATCTTCCCTTGTTCACGCCTCTACAATCCCATCTTTCCTTGTTCACTTCTTTACAATCCCATATTCCCTTGATCACACCTACAATCCCATCTTCTCTTGTTCACACCTTTACAATCCCATCTTCCTTTGTTCACACCTCCGCAATCCCATCATCCTTTGTTCACACCACCACAATCCCATCATCCTTTGTTCACACCACCACAATCCCATCATCCCTTGTTCACACCACCACAATCCCATCATCATTTGTTCACACCACCACAATCCCATCATCCTTTGCTCACACTACCACAATTCCATCATCCTTTGCTCACACCACCACAATCCAATCATCCTTTGCTCACACCACCACAATCCCATCATCCTTTGCTCACACCACCACAATTCCATCATCCCTTGTTCACATTTCTACAATCCCATCATACCTTGCTCACACCTCTACAATCCCATCTTCCCTTGTTCACACCTCTACAATCCCATCATCCCTTGTTCACATCTCTACAATCCCATCATCCCTCCTTGGCTACTCCCATTTCCCATCATCCCTCCTTGGCTACTCCCATTTCCCATCATCCCTCCTTGGCTACTGACATTTCCAATCATCCATCCTTGGCTACTCCCATTTCCCATCATCCCTCCTTGGCTACTCCCATTTCCCATCATCCCTCCTTGGCTACTCCCATTTCCCATCATCCCTCCTTGGCTACTCCCATTTCCCATCATCCCTCCTTGGCTACTCCCATTTCCCATCATCCCTCCTTGGCTACTCCCATTTCCCATCATCCCTCCTTGGCTACTCCCATTTCCCATCATCCCTCCTTGGCTACTCCCATTTCCCATCATCCTTAGACCATGACCCTGTGTCCTGTCATCCAAAGCTCGGTGCTGTGATTGTAGTCTTAGTTAACATAATTTGTACCTGATCTCTTAGTTAACATAATTTGTACCTGATCTCTTAGTTAACATAATTTGTACCTGATCTCTTAGTTAACATAATTTGTACCTGATCTCTTAGTTAACATAATTTGTACCTGATCTCTTAGTTAACATAATTTGTACTTGATCTCTTAGTTAACATAATTTGTACCTGATTTCTTAGTTAACATAATTTGTACTTGATTTCTGAGTTAACATAGTTTGTACCTGATTTCTGAGTTAACATAGTTTGAACCTGATTTCTGAGTTAACATAGTTTGTACCTGATTTCTGAGTTAACATAGTTTGTACCTGATTTCCGAGTCAACATAATTTGTACCTGATTTCTGAGTTAACATAATTTGTACCTGATTTCTGAGTTAACATAATTTGTACCTGATTTCTGAGTTAAAATAATTTGTACCTGATATCTTAGTTAACATAATTTGTACCTGATTTCTGAGTCAACATAATTTGTACCTGATTTCTGAGTTAACATAATTTGTACCTGATTTCTGAGTTAAAATAATTTGTAACTGATATCTTAGTTAACATAATTTGTACCTGATTTCTGAGTCAACATAATTTGTACCTGATTTCTGAGTTAACATAATTTGTACCTGTTTTCTGAGTTAAAATAATTTGTACCTGATCTCTTAGTTAACATAATTTGTACCTGATTTCTGAGTTAAAATAATTTGTACCTGATACATCTGAACTATTAAAACGAGGAGACAACTCTATGCAATAAATTACTTTATTTATCTCATCACTTGTTTGTTGCTACTTATTTATCTCATCACTTGTATGTTGCTTCATTTCTTGTTTATCTCACCCCTTGTTTGTTGCTTTTATTTCTTGTTTGTGTCATCACTTGTCTGTTGCTTCATTTCTTGTTTATCTCATCACTTGTCTGTTGCTTCATTTCTTGTTATCTCATCACTTGTCTGTTGCTTCTTTTCTTGTTTATGTCATCACTTGTCTGTTGCTTCATTTCTTGTTTATCTCCTCACTTGTCTGTTGCTTCTTTTCTTGTTTATGTCATCACTTGTTTGTTGCATCTTTTCTTGTTTATCTCATCACTTGTTTGTTGCTTCTTTTCTTGTTTATGTCATTACTTGTCTGTTGGTTCTTTTCTTGTTTATGTCATCACTTGTCTGTTGCTTCTTTTCTTGTTTATGTCATCACTT
This sequence comes from Megaustenia siamemsis, assembly GCA_032433765.1. Lineage (NCBI taxonomy): Eukaryota > Metazoa > Mollusca > Gastropoda > Stylommatophora > Ariophantidae > Megaustenia > Megaustenia siamemsis. The sequence goes on from JAVIAB010000092.1 coordinate 192,662,575, forward strand.
GTTTGTTGCTTCTTGTCTTGTTTATCTCCTTACTTGTGTGTTGCTTCATTTCTTGTTATCTCATCACTTGTTTGTTGCTTCATTTCTTGTTTGTGTCATCCCTTGTCTGTTGCTTCATTTCTTGTTTATCTCATCCCTTGTTTGTTGCTTCATTTCTTGTTTGTGTTATCACTTGTCTGTTGCTTCATTTCTTGTTTATCTCATTACTTGTCTGTTGCTTCAATTTCTTGTTTATCTCATCGCTTGTTTGTTGCTTCATTTCTTGTATATATCATAACTTGTTTGTTGCTTTCATTTATTGTTTATCTCATCACTTGTTTGTTGCTTCTTTTCTTGTTTATGTCATTACTTGTCTGTTGGTTCTTTTCTTGTTTATGTCATCACTTGTCTGTTGCTTCTTTTCTTGTTTATGTCATCACGTGTTTGTTGCTTCATTTCTTGTTTATCTCATCACTTGTCTGTGTCTTCATTTCTTGTTTATCTCATCACTTGTTTGTTGCTTCATTTCTTGTTTGTTATCACTTATCTGTTGCTTCATTTCTTGTTTATCTCATCGCTTGTTTGTTGCTTCCTTTCTTGTTAATCTCATCGCTTGTTTGTTGCTTCATTTCTTGTTTATCTCATCGCTTATCTGTTGCTTCATTTCTTGTTTATCTCATCACTTGTCTGTTGCTTCATTTCTTGTTTATCTCATCACTTGTTTGTTGCTTCATTTCTTGTTTATTCCATCACTTGTCTGTTGCTTCTTTTCTTGTTTATCTCCTTACTTGTTTCTTGCTTCATTTCTTGTTTATCTCATCACTTGTGTGTTGCTTCATTTCTTATTTATCTCTTCACTTGTTTGTTGCTTCATTTCTTGTTTATCTCATCAATTGTTTGTTGTTTCATTTCTTGTCCATCTCATCGCTTCTTTGTTGCTTCATTTATTGTTTATCTCATCACTTATTTGCTGTTTCCATTTCTTGTTTACCTTATCACTTGTCTGTTGCTTCATTTTTTTTATTTATGTCATCACTTGCCTGTTGCTTCATTTCTTGTTTATCTCATCACTTGTTTCTTGCTGTTTGTTTATCTCTCTGAAGTTATTTATGACAATCTGATTGTTCTTATCTTTGAATTTTCAATCTGACAAAACTGATCGTCTATTGTCCCCAAATCATAGACGGATTGTCATAGACCAATAATGTCCAGACCTCCCAAAAATCATAGACACGTTCAGTTAATTATGATACTTCAGTCAATTCAGTTAATTATGATACTTCAGTCAATTCAGTTAATTATGATACTTCAGTCAATTCAGTTAATTATGATACTTCAGTCAATTCAGTTAATTATGATACTTCAGTCAATTCAGTTAATTATGATACTTCACTTGTCTCTGTGATATTATTTTCGACACTTTATGACCCTCTCTGTCCAGATATTATTTTCGACACTTTACGACTCTCTCTGTAAGATATTATTTTCGACACTTTACGACTCTCTCTGTCCAGATATTATTTTCGACACTTTACGACTCTCTCTGTCCAGATATTATTTTCGACACTTTACGACTCTCTCTGTAAGATATTATTTTCGACACTTTACGACTCACCTCTGTAAGATATTATTTTCGACACTTTACGACTCACCTCTGTAAGATATTGTTTTCGACACTTTACGACTCTTTCTGTAAGATATTATTTTCGACACTTTACGACTCTCGCTGTAAGATATTATTTTCGACACTTTACGACTCTCGCTGTAAGATATTATTTTCGACACTTTACGACTCTCTCTGTCAAGAAATTATTTTCGACACTTTACGACTCTCTCTGTAAGATATTATTTTCGACACTTTACGACTCTCTCTGTCCAGATATTATTTCGACACTTTACGACTCTCTCTGTAAGATATTATTTTCGACACTTTACGACTCTCTCTGTCCAGATATTATTTTCGACACTTTACGACTCTCTCTGTAAGATATTATTTTCGACACTTTACGACTCTCTCTGTCCAGATATTATTTCGACACTTTACGACTCTCTCTGTAAGATATTATTTTCGACTCTTTACGATTCTCTCTGTAAGATATTATTTTCGACACTTTACGACTCTCTCTGTCCAGATATTATTTTCGACACTTTACGACTCTCTCTGTCCAGATATTATTTCGACACTTTACGACTCTCTCTGTCCAGATATTATTTTCGACACTTTACGACTCTCCCTGTCCAGATATTATTTCGACACTTTACGACTCTCTCTGTCCAGATATTATTTTCGACACTTTACGACTCTCTCTGTCCAGATATTATTTTCGACACTTTACGACTCTCTCTGTCCAGATATTATTTCGACACTTTACGACTCTCTCTGTCCAGATATTATTTTCGACACTTTACGACTCTCTCTGTCCAGATATTATTTTCGACACTTTACGACTCTCTCTGTCCAGATATTATTTTCGACACTTTACGACTCTCTCTGTAAGATATTATTTTCGACACTTTACGACTCTCTCTGTCCAGACATTATTTTCGACACTTTACGACTCTCTCTGTCCAGATATTATTTTCGACACTTTTACGACTTTCTCTGTGATGATGAATCAAGTAAACTATTACAGCGTTCAATTGTCAAGTGCCTAGTTGACGAAAAAGTTTGCGACATCTCCATCTTTGTAACCTGACATCTTCAGCGTTGCCAGATTGGCTCAGCAATTTTACCGACAGTTAGACTTGTTGGCCTATTCTTTTCTACTTGTAACTGCCAACTTAACGTGCGCGACTGCACATGGGACCTTCTGTTTGTCGTCCTTATCTGAGAGGGCCACAGAGACCAGGGGAAGGTCAAGTCAAAAAGAGACCGCGAACTCGAAGTGAAAAATGGTGATGGGGCCAGTGCTCGCTGTCATTACATTTCTCTCAACTCACTCCTTTGCTGAGGCGACTGGACCCTGTTATAGTTATTGTTGGTTATCTATAATAAACCATCATCATGTGTAGATGCACCAACTGTTCGTTATCTTGTGTGCCAGTATCTTGTTATCATGTGTGATATGATCTTAGGACAACATAACAAGTCGAGTATTTTGATTTAAGAATGTTTCATCAAACCATCATCAAACTATCATAAATTATCATCAAACTATCATCCAACTATCATCAAACTATCATCAAAATATCATCAAACTAATATCAAACTATCATCAAACTAACCCTCACTTCGAGGTTGATTTTGCCACAGCTGTAGGCGACTGCCGATGACTCACAGCTCGTCTAAAAGAAGGGTTACGGTCATAGCTCTGGAATAAATTGTATTTCTGTACTTTCCTATTGAGGCAAGAATCTCCCGGTAGAGCTGAATACTTGTGCTGCAGGCAAACATTTATAGGACGAAACCTTTCTGCAACACAAGTATTCAGCTCCATTGGGAGATACTTGCCTTAATAGGAAAGTACAGAAATATTATTTATTTCCGAGCTGTGATCATAACCCTATGCTATAGTCGTGAGAATGCCTGCATGAAAGACATTGTCCACGATAGCTAATTTGTTTGGTTAGCTGGGTAGCAGTGTTCTCTAGCGTTCGGCTTCTCATGGCAAGGCGCAGTGCCAAGGAGTACGGATTCGATCCTGCTTCGGACCATATGTTGTTCTTTGTTTTTTTTCTTCTGTTGTTGTTTATTTGTCAATTTTTTCATTAATTCAACTTGTACAACTATTCAAGTTATTCTAATAATTCAGATTGTATTCAACTTGCTCCACTAATTCGATTTGTATAACTATTCAAATTATTCCACTAATTCAAATTGTATTCAACTATTCAGCTTCTTCGAGTAATACAATTTATTCTACTAATTCGACTTTTTCTAGTTCACGTTTTCAGTTTAATCAAATGACGTACAAATCAGGGTCAGAACAGCAGCAGGCTACACAGACCACTTCGAAGTTAGATCAGGTGTATGACAGGGGTGCGTACTATCCCCCCCCCCCTTGCTGTTTATTACATACATGAACCATATAAGTAGTATATCATGTTGTGGCTGTAGCTTTATGACCGTAAATTAACAAAAATATATAGGGAGGCGCGCGGCGCGCATAAAGCGTGCGGCGCAAATGCGGCGCAGGGGAAGTTAACCATGACCCCTCGTGTCGGGATGTTGACCTCCCGTATCTGTGACCCCGGAAGTGACGTGTTTATGTCTGAAGTGTGCTGACTTTGGAGTTTTTGACGTACTAGATCGACAGTAATAGATTAGTAGATTATACAACAACAATGAAAAACAATAACATTAAATATAAAACAGAAATCAAAGTCGACTTTTTGAATATGAACCTATATTTTTGTGTTCTGTGGGTAAAATATTTGCGATTTGGTCATAACTTTTTTTGGCTTTAGAAATAACGATCGGTTCGATGTGTCTAACAATTATGACTATGTGAGTAGCTTTTTCAAATTTTTAGGTCGACTTTTTTAATATGAGCCTACATTTTTGTGTTCTGGTACGAAATGTTTGCAATTTGACCTAACTATTTGGGACTTTGGATGTAACTATCTGTTCGATGTTTCTAACTAGTCTGAGTATGGGCGTAGATTTTTAGGGTGTTTTATGTCGCTGGGGATAAAATGTTTGTGATTTGGTCTAATTTTTTGGACCTTGAATATAACTTCCTGCTCCTTGTATCTAACTATTATGACTATATGAGTAGCTTTTTTAGTGTTTTGAGGTCGACTTTTTGTGTATGAGCCCACATTTTTTGTGTTCTGGTGATAAAATGTTTGCGATTTGGCCAAACTTTTTTGGCTTTAGAAATAACGATCGGTTCGATGTGTCTAACAATTATGACTATGTGAGTAGCTTTTTGAAATTTTTAGGTCGACTTTTTTAATATGAGCCTACATTTTTGTGTTCTGGTACGAAATGTTTAAAAAATATGTATTTGTGAAAGTAAAAAAAACTCAGAATTATTAAAATAAAAAAAAAGTCTCCCACCAGGATTCGAACACGGGGTCTACTACGTGACAGGCCAGGCACTTAGCACACGGTCCACTTCGTCACTTTGTCGAACGGTCCACTGCGTCTGACAGGTAAATTGAAAAGATCGTCCTTCAATCAGTCGGTTGCGGCTCAGGATATTTCAATTAACCAACTCAGGTAAAACCCCGATTGAAAAGAAAACGGACTTATGTTAAAAATAATAAAATGTAAGGATGAAAAATCAATATTTTTAAAAAGTTAAAATGAAGGGAAATTTAAAATATAGGCGATCTCGTAACTGATTGGGTCGCGGATCTCGCACTACATTTTTTAGTGATCATGTGCCACCCTCAACAACATCATCAACCCTTCATGTCATATCATCACCAACATGCCACACAAAGTATCAAACCGATTATTATTCAGAGGCGGTCGGCATGTGAGGTGGAGGGGTGGGGCGGGTATTAGGCGACAGGAGGCGACATGTAAAAAAATGCTGACAAGCAATGACGTTGAAGGGGTATTGTTAGGAAAAGGATTAGGTAAATACGACTATCTCGCGGGCGGGAACGGGTTGGTCGGCACAGGGTGTGTTATTGTAGTATCGCTAACATCATGTGCCAGGATAGCGGTTCTTGGGGAAAGATTATTGGTCGTGTGTGTTATCGCTACCAACATCATCATGTGTCGTGTAGTAAGGTGTGCTAATATTAAATAGTGACGCTCGCTCTTTCTCATTCAATGTAAAGCAAAACAAAATTCTATATTTCACAACTTTATTAATACAACAAATATACAACATATATATATATTACTGTCCGGTTGCTGATAATTTTAAGCGTCTGGGTTTCCTACACAACCGCCCTCCATTTTGACAAAACCTTGATCAAAGCTGGAATAGGTAATCGGTGACTCTGCTGAAACATCCGGGGCATCCATATTGGCTGCCGGGTCTGTCGTCTGATTAACAATAGTGAGGTTCCCTTGGTTAACAAAAGGGGGCGTGTAGTTGATCTGGTTAACAACAGGCGGCGTGTAGTTGAGGTTAGCATAAGCGGTTAAAATTTCCTTATCGCATCTCGACTAACGTGATAAATTCCTCTCTCGATAGTGTTATCCCAGTTCTGGTAGGAAACTTCAAAAAACTATCACCGCTATATGTCCTTATATTTATCAATGGTCTGTTACGAAAAACACAAACCGAGACTGCCTTAACGCCATCTTTAGACAATGGAACTACCCCCTCTGCCTTCATGTCCTATCATCATCATGTGCCACCCTCAACAACCTCATCAACCCTTCATGGCCTATCATCATCATCATCATGTGCCACCCTCAACAACATCATCAACCCTTCATGGCCTATCATCATCATCATGTGCCACCCTCAACACCATCATCATCCCATCATGTCCTATCATCATCATGTGCCACCCTCAACAGCATCATCAAACATTCATGTCCTATCATCATCATCAAGCCACACAAAGTATCAAACCGATTATTAGTGACACATCATCATCATGTGCCACCCTCAACACCATCATCAACCCTTCATGTCCTATCATCATCATCATGTGCCACCCTCAACAACATCATCAACCCTTCATGGCCTATCATCAGCATCATGTGCCACCCTCAACACCATCATCAGCCCATCATGTCCTATCATCATCATGTGCACCCTCAACACCATCAGCATCCCTTCATGCCCTATCATCATCATCCCTTCATATCCTATCATCATCAAGCCACACAAAGTATCAAACCGATTATTATTAGTGACACATCATCATCATGTGTCACCCTCAACACCATCATCATCCCTTCATGTCCTATCATCAAGCCACACAAAGTATCAACCTGCGAAATTCTCTCTCTCTCTCTCTCTCTCTCTCTCTCTCTCTGTCTCTCTCACATTCATGGTAAACCAAAACAAAATAGGCTCATACTCAAAAAGTCGACCTCAAAACCATAAAAATCTACTCACATAGTCATACTAGTTAGACACAACGAGCAGGAAGTTATATTCAAGGTCCAAAATGTTGGACCAAATCACTAAGATTTTACCACCATAACACACAAATTTAGGCTCATATTCAAAAAGTCGATCTTAAAACTCTGCAAATCTACTCCCATACTCATACTAGTTAGACACATCGAACAGATAGTTATATCCAATGTCAAAAAAATTTAGTCCAAATCGCAAGCATTTTACTCCCAGAACATAAAAATGTAAGCTCATACACAAAAAGTCGACCTCAAAACACTAAAAAAGCTACTCATATAGTCATAATAGTTAGATACAAGGAGCAGGAAGTTATATTCAAGGTCCAAAAAATTAGACCAAATCACAAACATTTTATCCCCAGCGACATAAAACACCCTAAAAATCTACGCCCATACTCAGACTAGTTAGAAACATCGAACAGATAGTTACATCCAAAGTCCCAAATAGTTAGGTCAAATTGCAAACATTTCGTACCAGAACACAAAAATGTAGGCTCATATTAAAAAAGTCGACCTAAAAATTTGAAAAAGCTACTCACATAGTCATAATTGTTAGACACATCGAACCGATTGTTATTTCTAAAGCCAAAAAAGTTTGGCCAAATCGCAAACATTTTATCACCAGAACACAAAAAATGTGGGCTCATACACAAAAAGTCGACCTCAAAACACTAAAAAAGCTACTCATATAGTCATAATAGTTAGATACAAGGAGCAGGAAGTTATATTCAAGGTCCAAAAAATTAGACCAAATCACAAACATTTTATCCCCAGCGACATAAAACACCCTAAAAATCTACGCCCATACTCAGACTAGTTAGAAACATCGAACAGATAGTTACATCCAAAGTCCCAAATAGTTAGGTCAAATTGCAAACATTTCGTACCAGAACACAAAAATGTAGGCTCATATTAAAAAAGTCGACCTAAAAATTTGAAAAAGCTACTCACATAGTCATAATTGTTAGAAACATCGAACCGATTGTTATTTCTAAAGCCAAAAAAGTTTGGCCAAATCGCAAACATTTTATCACCAGAACACAAAAAATGTGGGCTCATACACAAAAAGTCGACCTCAAAACACTAAAAAAGCTACTCATATAGTCATAATAGTTAGATACAAGGAGCAGGAAGTTATATTCAAGGTCCAAAAAATTAGACCAAATCACAAACATTTTATCCCCAGCGACATAAAACACCCTAAAAATCTACGCCCATACTCAGACTAGTTAGAAACATCGAACAGATAGTTACATCCAAAGTCCCAAATAGTTAGGTCAAATTGCAAACATTTCGTACCAGAACACAAAAATGTAGGCTCATATTAAAAAAGTCGACCTAAAAATTTCAAAAAGCTACTCACATAGTCATAATTGTTAGACACATCGAACCGATCGTTATTTCTAAAGCCAAAAAAAGTTATGACCAAATCGCAAATATTTTACCCACAGAGCACAAAAATATAGGTTCATATTCAAAAAGTCGACTTTGATTTCTGTTTTATATTTAATGTTATTGTTTTTCATTGTTGTTGTATAATCTACTAATCTATTACTGTCGATCTAGTACGTCAAAAACTCCAAAGTCATCACACTTCAGACATAAACACGTCACTTCCGGGGTCACAGATACGGGAGGTCAACATCCCGACACGAGGGGTCATGGTTAACTCCCCCTGCGCCGCATTTGCGCCGCACGCTTTATGCGCGCCGCGCGCCTCCCTATATATCTTTGTTAATTTACGGTCAAAAAGCTAATCAGTACAACATGATATACTACTCATATATGCAAGCTAGCCAACCCATCAAAGACAGAGGAGATCAACAAGCTTTTATTTGCAGAAGATCAGGCACTAATACATGAAACAATAGAAGACCTACAAGAACACTTAAACAAACTCAACATCTCAGGCACAAAATACAACATGAAAATCAACATCAACAAAACAGAAGTCATGGATGTCGCCAAAAATAAACAGAACATCAACATAACTATAGAGGGCAGACAACTTAAACAAGTAGAGGAATTCAAATACCTAGGAAGTCTAATGACAAACGATAATTCTCAAACAGCAGAGATAGAATCAAGATGCAACAAAGCTTGTCAAATCATCGGACAGTTATCACCACTATTGTCCAACAAGGAAATACCTCTGGAGGCAAAACGAGCACTATACAATACAATCTGGTGAGAACACCAGATCCAAGGGTCGACCACGAAAAAGATGGGTCGATGGAATATTAGAAGCACTAGGAAACATAACAGCAGCAGACGCGAACAGAAGAGCAAAAGACAGCAAATGATCTCCCCTCGACGCTGAAAGGCAGATGAGGAAGGAAAGAGAAGAAGAACTGACGTCAGTTTAATCAACTTACGTAATCAGATTCAACTTATTCAAAAGATTTCACTTTTTAAACTTATAACGAATAATTGCAAGTAATAATTCTGTCTATTATCCCCGCTGTCTTAAACTGTCTGTTATTTTTTTCTGTTTGCTTCCCTCTATCTCTTCGTCCCTCAATTTTTCCAGTTGTTACAATATATTCCAGTTGTTCTCTTCTCATTATATGGCCAAAAAAAGATGATTGTTTCTTCCTAATATTGGAAATTAGCTCTCTTTTTGCTTTGACCTCTCTCAGAACATCTTCATTACTCTTCTTAGCTGTCCATGGTATTCTCAACATTCTTCTGTAAAACCACATTTCTACAGACTCCAGTGATTCTCTTGTCTGTTGTCCTATTGTCCATGATTCGCATCCATATGTTAAGACTGGCTCTACGCAACATTTAAGAACTCTTTTTTTCTTGTTTCTATTGTCAAAAATGGATTGCATAGTATCTTCTTCATTTTTTGGAAAGCTGCTTTTGCCTGAGCCATTCTGCATCTCACCTCTTTTGTACATCTTCCGTCTGAGGTTAACAAAGTTCCCAAATATTTAAATTCATTTACATGTTTTAATATTATTCCACTTGTCATTATTTTGCACTGAGGTGATGTATTTTTCTTTGTTGTTACCATTACCTCTGTCTTTTTGCTATTAAGGCTGAGTCCTTTATTTTTGCTTTCTTTCACGTGTCCAACATTTCCTGTAACTCATTTTCACTCTTAGCGATTAATACTGTATCATCAGCATACCTTAGATTATTTATATTATGACCTCCAATTGTTAAATCCAGGCATGTCCCTTATGGAACTTAAAATAATCTCAATATAAATATTAAACAATTCTGGTGACAGCACACAACCTTGTCTAACACCCTGTTTTATTTGTTGAAACATTCCCAATTGGTTTGCAGTCCTTATGGCCGCTGTTTGTTGCCAGTACATGTTCTTTATTATTCTTAGATCTTTGCTGTCAATGTTTATGCTTTCTAAAATGTTGATTATTTCTTGGTGCTTTACTTTGTCAAATGCCTTGGTGTAATCTATGAAACACAGATTGATGTTCTATACATCTTTTTAATGTCTTCTTATGGCTTCCTAACTTGTTCTATAATTTGATGTTCTATACATCTGTTTAATGTCTTCTTATGGCTTTCTAACTTATTCTATAATTTGATGTTCTATACATGTGTTTAATGTCTTCTTATGGCTTCCTAATTTGTTCTATAATTTGATGTTCTATACATCTGTTTAATGTCTTCTTATGGCTTCCTAACTTGTTCTATAATTTGATGTTCTATACATCTGTTAAATGTCTTCTTATGACTTCCTAACTTGTTCTATAATTTGATGTTCTATACATCTGTTTAATGTCTTCTTATGGCTTCCTAACTTGTTCTATAATTTGATGTTCTATACATCTGTTTAATGTCTTCTTATGGCTTCCTAACTTGTTCTATAATTTGATGTTCTATACATCTGTTTAATGTCTTATAATGGCTTCCTAACTTGTTCTATAATTTGATGTTCTATACATCTGTTTAATGTCTTCTTATGGCTTCCTAACTCGTTCTATAAATTTGATGTTCTATACATCTGTTTAATGTCTTATAATGGCTTCCTAACTTGTTCTATAATTTGATGTTCTATACATCTGTTTAATGTCTTCTTATGGCTTCCTAACTTGTTCTATAATTTGATGTTCTATACATCTGTTTAATGTCTTCTTATGGCTTCCTTACTTGTTCTATAATTTGATGTTCTATACATCTGTTTAATGTCTTATAATGGCTTCCTAACTTGTTCTATAATTTGATGTTCTATACATCTGTTTAATGTCTTCTTATGGCTTCCTAACTCGTTCTATAAATTTGATGTTCTATACATCTGTTTAATGTCTTATAATGGCTTCCTAACTTGTTCTATAATTTGATGTTCTATACATCTGTTTAATGTCTTCTTATGGCTTCCTAACTTGTTCTATAATTTGATGTTCTATACATCTGTTTAATGTCTTCTTATGGCTTCCTAACTTGTTCTATAATTTGATGTTCTATACATCTGTTTAATGTCTTCTTATGACTTCCTAACTTGTTCTATAATTTGATGTTCTATACATCTGTTTAATGTCTTCTTATGGCTTCCTAACTTGTTCTATAATTTGATGTTCTATACATCTGTTTAATGTCTTCTTATGGCTTCCTAACTTGTTCTATAATTTGATGTTCTATACATCTGTTTAATGTCTTCTTATGGCTTCCTAACTTGTTCTATAATTTGATGTTCTATACATCTGTTTAATGTCTTCTTATGGCTTCCTTACTTGTTCTATAATTTGATGTTCTATACATCTGTTTAATGTCTTCTTATGGCTTCCTAACTTGTTCTATAATTTGATGTTCTATACATCTGTTTAATGTCTTCTTATGGCTTCCTTACTTGTTCTATAATTTGATGTTCTATACATCTGTTTAATGTCTTCTTATGGCTTCCTAACTTGTTCTATAATTGGATGTTCTATACATCTGTTTAATGTCTGCTTATGACTTCCTAACTTGTTCTATAATTTGATGTTCTATACATCTGTTTAATGTCTGCTTATGACTTCCTAACTTGTTCTATAATTGGATGTTCTATACATCTGTTTAATGTCTGCTTATGACTTCCTAACTTGTTCTATAATTTGATGTTCTATACATCTGTTTAATGTCTGCTTATGACTTCCTAACTTGTTCTATAATTTGATGTTCTATACATCTGTTTAATGTCTGCTTATGACTTCCTAACTTGTTCTATAATTGGATGTTCTATACATCTGTTTAATGTCTTCTTATGGCTTCCTATTGATCTCACTTCCCTTCATCGCCTTCAGTCTCCGACCACATCAACACCGACGTCATCTCAATAACATCAAGGGGACATTATCTTACAAGTTTCAAACTTCCGACAATTATTTAGCAGTTATATCTCTTGTTATGAAATCTACCTTTCTCTTCCCCCTCACATTTAATTATTTCTCTCTCTCTCTCTCTCTCTCTCTCTCTCTCTCTCTCTCTCTCTCTCTCTCTCTCTCTCTCTCTCTCTCTCTCTCTCACTCTCTCTCTCTCTCTCTCACTCTCTATGCTTTCTAAAATGTTGATTATTTCTTGGTGCTTTACTTTGTCAAATGCCTTGGTATAATCTATGAAACATAGGTATAGATCTGTTTTCACCTCTATGGCTCTTTCTACTAAAGATCTTATGATATAAATGGCATTGCTTGTTCCTTTATCTCTAACAAAACCACACTGTTCATCGCTAATTTCTGGACTGATTTTGTTTCGCACTCTTCGCATGATGATTCTTAGTAATATCTTAGTCATATGACTCATAAGGCTTATTGTGCGATGATCATCGCATTCAATCGCACCCGATTTCTTTGGTAGAGCTATGAATGTTGATTTGATCATGTCGTCTGGTATATATCCGCTGTTGTAGATATCATTCAATATTTGTGTTATTATTTCTATTCCAAAATCACCCATGGCTTCAATTTCTTCTTTAGTTATATTATCTGGTCCAGGAGCTTTTCCTGCTTTCATATTGCGCAAGGCATCTTCCACTTCATCTCTGAGTATTTCTGGTCCTTCTCCATTATCCTTAATATTTACTTCCGTTCGTTCATCATTATAAAGATCTTTAATGTATTCTGTCCATCGTTCCCTTATGTTTTCTTGACCAATCAACAGTTCTCCTTCCTTTGATATTAAACATCCAGTTTTTGATTGCGTTTTTCTTCCTGTTAATTCCTCAATTTGTTTGTATATAGCTTTAGTATCTCCTTTTTGTTGCATTTCAATCTCTTTGCATCTCTCTTTTAGCCATGCTTCTTTTGCTTCATTGCATTTTACTACAATTTCTTTATTTAATCTCTTATACTCATCTTTATTTTCTTTATTTCTTCTTCTTGTATCCATTAGCTGCAAAATGTCACCTGTCATCCATTTCTTTCTTGAATTTGTCATCACTGGTGGTATGATCTCTTTTGATGTTTGTTGCATTGATTCTTTTAGCATGTCCCACTGTTCATCAATGCTTTGTATCTTCTCTATTGCATTGTACCGGTTCTGAATTGTGATTTTATATTTGTCTTGCAGCTTCTTGTCTGATTTTAATAAATCTAAATTTAACTTGATGTTAATTGAGGCTCGTTTTGTTGTTTTTAATTTTACTCTAAGCTTTCCCACAACTGATACATGATCACTATTGCAATCTGCCCCTGGTCTAGTTTTCACACAGAACAGACTGTTTCTAAATCTATTGCTTATCATTATATCTGTTTAAATTACCAATCCATAAAATTGATAAAAACGGAGGTAGCTCGCTCGCCGTGCGGGTTTGGTCATGTAAGGTCTTCTTTGACAAGTTTGAAACACCAACATTGATAGTAAACTGCTGAGGTAAAGATGAGAGAGAGAGAAGAGAGAGAGAGAGAGAGAGAGAGAGAGAGAGAGAGAGGAAGATTACTGCTACCATCTAGACTTTGTTGTGATGACATGATCGCTGTCATGGCCACATATAAACTCATTAGATAAGAATAAACATCTGGCCCAGGAAAGAGATGATTGACGAGTAAGACAACGGGCGCTATGTGACCTCTAGAGGCGCTGAAAGCATCAAGATTCAGATATTCAAAATGACACATCGCTATACACCAAGGCCAATCAATCAAATTTTTACTTTAAAAAAAAATATAAAATTTTGATCTCATAGAGAAGCACGGCAAGTAAAACTATATTTGTATTGTCGTTTAGTGGCAGTGCTGTTGTTTATGTGAGTCATCGAGTCAATAGAAGTGTTGTTTATGTGAGTCATCGAGTCAATAGAAGTGTTGTTTATGTGAGTCATCGAGTCAATAGAAGTGTTGTTTATGTTAGTCAATCATTGACTCTATAAAGTGTTGTTTATGTTAGTCAATGATCGAGTCACTAGAAGTGTGTTTATGTGATTAAACCATCGAGTCAATAGAAGTGTTGTTTATGTTAGTAAATCATTGACTCAATAAAGTGTTCTTTATGTGAGGCTATCATCGAGTCAATAAAGTGTTGTTTGTGTTAGTCAATCATTGAGTCAATAAAGTGTTGTTTATGTCAGTCAACCATCGCTTCAATAAAGTGTTTTTTATGTGAGTCAACCATCGCATCAATAAATTGTTCTTTATGTAAGTCAATCATTGAGTCAATGAAGTGTTGTTTTGTGAGTCAATCATCGAGTCCATAAAATGTAGTTTATGTGAGTCAACCATCGCGTCAATAAAGTGTTGTTTATGTGATTCAATCATCGAGTCAATAAAGTGTTGTTTATGTTAGTTAATCATTGAGTTAATGAAGTGTTGTTTATGTTAGTCAATCATCGAATCAATAAAGTGTTGTTTGTGTTAGTCAATCATCGATTCAATAAAGTGTTGTTTATGTGAGTCAATCATCGAGTCAATAAAGTGTTGTTTGTGTTAGTCAATCATCGAGTCAATAAAGTGTTGTTTATGTGATTCAATCATTGAGTCAATAAAGTGTTGTTTATGTGATTCAATCATCAAGTCAATAAAGTGTTGTTTATGTTAGTTAATCATTGAGTTAATGAAGTGTTGTTTATGTTAGTCAATCATCGAATCAATAAAGTGTTATTTGTGTTAGTCAATCATCGATTCAATAAAGTGTTGTTTATGTGAGTCAATCATCAAGTCAATAAAGTGTTGTTTATGTGAGTCAATCATCGAGTCAATAAAGTGTTGTTTATGTTAGTCAATCATCGAGTCAATAAAGTGTTGTTTATGTGAGTCAATCATCGAGACAATAGGAGTGTTGTTTATGTGAGTCAATCATTGAGTCAATAAAGTGTTGTTTATGTGAGTCAATCGAGTCAATAGAAGTGTTGTTTATGTGAGTCAATCATCGAGTCAATAAAGTGTTGTTTATGTGAGTCAATCATCGAGTCCAAATGATAAATAGCATCTTCATACCAACTTTGTGCTATGAAAGCCAAACATGGACCCTTTTTAAATCACATTTAAGAAAGATCAATACATGTGAGATGCGTTGTTTGAGAAAAGTAACAAACAACGCAAGAAGACATAGAATACCAAACGAAGCCATAAGAAAAATGGTAGGAACAAAACCCTGCCAAGAATATATAGAACACCAACAACTTAAATGGTTTGGCCACCTGGTCAGAATGAATCCTTACCAATCACCATCAAGGGCGTTCTTCTCGAGAATGCATGGAAAAAGACCAAGAGGAAGACCCAGAAGAAGATGGATAGAAGCAGTGACAGAGACATGTAAGAACAAAGGAAAATCACTAATTCAGACAATTCGAGCAGCACAAGAACGACAAATGATATAAACCACGACACCTTTTTGGTATCAGTGAAAAGAGAAAAGAAGGAGAAGAAGAAGCATCATCGAGTCAATAGAAGTGTTGTTTGTGTTAGTCAATCATTGAGTCAATAAAGTGTTGTTTATGTCAGTCAACCATCGTGTCAATAGAAGTGTTGTTTGTGTTAGTCAATCATTGAGTCAATAGAAGCGTTGTTTATGTGAGTCAACCATCGCTTCAATAAAGTGTTTTTATGTGAGTCAACCATCGCATCAATAAAGTGTTCTTTATGTAAGTCAATCATTGAGTCAATGAAGTGTTGTTTTGTGAGTCAATCATCGAGTCCAGAAAATGTAGTTTATGTGAGTCAACCATCGCGTCAATAAAGTGTTATTTATATTAGTCAATCATGGAGTCAATGAAGTGTTGTTTTGTGAGTCAATCATCGAGTCAATAAAGTGTTGTTTATGTTAGTCAATCATCGAATCAATAAAGTGTTGTTTGTGTTAGTCAATCATCGATTCAATAAAGTGTTGTTTATGTGAGTCAATCATCGAGTCAATAAAGTGTTGTTTATGTGAGTCAATCATCGAGTCAATAAAGTGTTGTTTATGTGAGTCAATCATCGAGTCAAAAAAGTGTTGTTTATGTGAGTCAATCATCGAATCAATAAAGTGTTGTTTGTGTTAGTCAATCATCGAGTCAATAAAGTGTTGTTTATGTGAGTCAATCATCGAGTCAATAAAGTGTTGTTTATGTGAGTCAATCATCGAGTCAATAGAAGTGTTGTTTATGTTAGTCAATCTTTGAGTCAATAAAGTGTCGTTTATGTGATTCAATTATTGAGTCAATAGAAGTGCTGTTTACGTGAGTCAACCATCGAGTCAATAAAGTGTTGTTTATGTGATTCAAACATCGAGTCAATAGAAGTGTTGTTTATGTGAGTCAACCATCGAGTCAATAGAAGTGTTGTTTATGTTAGTCAATCATTGAGTCAATAAAGTGTTGTTTATGTGATTCAATCATCGAGACAATAGGAGTGTTGTTTGTGTTAGTCAATCATCGAGTCAATAAAGTGTTATTTATGTGAGTCAATCATCGAGTCAATAGAAGTGTTGTTTGTGTTAGTCAATCATCGAGTCAATAAAGTGTTGTTTATTTTAGTCAATCATCGAGTCAATAAAGTGTTGTTTGTGTTAGTCAATCATTGAGTCATTAAAGTGTTGTTTATATTAGTCAATCATTGAGTCAATGAAGTGTTGTTTTGTGAGTCAATCATCGAGTCAATAAAGTGTTGTTTATGAGAGTCAACCATCGCGTCAATAAAGTGTTATTTATGTTAGTCAATCATTGAGTCATGAAGTCTTGTTTTGTGGGTCACTCATCGAGTCAATAAAGTATTGTTTATGTGATTCAATCATTGAGTCAATAAATTGTTGTTTATGTGATTCAATCATCGAGTCAATAAAGTGTTGTATATGTGAGTCAATCATCGAGTCAATAGAAGTGTTGTTTGTGTTAGTCAATCATTGAGTCAATAAAGTGTTGTTTATGTTAGTCAATCATTGAGTCAATAAAGTGTTGTTTATGTGATTCAATCATCGAGCCAATAAAGTGTTCTTTATGTGAGTCTATCATCGAGTCAATAAAGTGTTGTTTATGTTATTCAATCATCGAGTCAATAGAAGTGTTGTTTATGTGAGTCAACCATCGAGTCAATAGAAGTGTTGTTTATGTTAGTCAATCATCGAGTCAATAGAAGTGTCGTTTATGTGAGTCAATCATCGAGTCAATAGAAGTGTTGTTTGTTATAGTCAATCATCGAGTCAATAGAAGTGTTGTTTATGTGAGTCAACCATAGAGTCAATAGAAGTGTTGTTTGTGTTAGTCAATCATTGAGTCAATAAAGTGTTGTTTATGTGATTCAATCATCGAGTTAAAAAAGTGTTGTTTATGTTAGTAAATCATCGAGTAAATGAAGTGTTGTTTATGTGAGTCAATCATGGAGTCAATAAAGTGTTGTTTATGTGAGTCAATCATCGACTCAATAGAAGTGTTGTTTATGTGAGTCAATCATCGAGTCAATAAAATGTTGTTTATGCTAGTCAGTCATCGACTCAATAGAAGTGTTGTTTATGTTAGTATATCATCGAGTAAATAAAGTGTTGTTTATGTTAGTAAATCATCGAGTCAATAGAAGTGTTGTTTATGTGAGTCAATCATCGACTCAATAGAAGTGTTGTTTATGTTAGTAAAACATCGTGTCAATAATGTGTTGTTTATGTTAGTAAAACATCGTGTCAATAAAATGTTGTTTATGTTAGTATATCATCGAGTCAATAAAGTGTTGTTTATGTGATTCAATCATTGAGTCAATAAAGTGTTGTTTATGTGATTCAATCATCAAGTCAAAAAAGTGTTGTTTATGTTAGTTAATCATTGAGTTAATGATGTGTTGTTTATGTTAGTCAATCATCGAATCAATAAAGTGTTATTTGTGTTAGTCAATCATCGATTCAATAAAGTGTTGTTTATGTGAGTCAATCAACGAGTCAATAAAGTGTTGTTTATGTGAGTCAATCATCGAGTCAATAAAGTGTTGTTTATGTGAGTCAATCATCGAGTCAATAAAGTGTTGTTTATGTGAGTCAATCATCGAGTCAAAAAAGTGTTGTTTATGTGAGTCAATCATCGAATCAATAAAGTGTTGTTTGTGTTAGTCAATCGTCGAGTCAATAAAGTGTTGTTTATGTGAGTCAATCATCGAGTCAATAAAGTGTTGTTTATGTGAGTCAATCATCGAGTCAATAAAGTGTTGTTTATGTGAGTCAATCATCGAGTCAATAGAAGTGTTGTTTGTGTTAGTCAATCATTGAGTCAATAAAGTGTTGTTTATGTTAGTCAATCTTTGAGTCAATAAAGTGTCGTTTATGTGATTCAATTATTGAGTCAATAGAAGTGCTGTTTACGTGAGTCAACCATCGAGTGAATAAAGTGTTGTTTATGTGATTCAAACATCGAGTCAATAGAAGTGTTGTTTATGTGAGTCAACCATCGAGTCAATAGAAGTGTTGTTTATGTTAGTCAATCATTGAGTCAATAAAGTGTTGTTTATGTGATTCAATCATCGAGACAATAGGAGTGTTGTTTGTGTTAGTCAATCATCGAGTCAATAAAGTGTTATTTATGTGAGTCAATCATCGAGTCAATAGAAGTGTTGTTTGTGTTAGTCAATCATCGAGTCAATAAAGTGTTGTTTATTTTAGTCAATCATCGAGTCAATAAAGTGTTGTTTGTGTTAGTCAATCATTGAGTCATTAAAGTGTTGTTTATATTAGTCAATCATTGAGTCAATGAAGTGTTGTTTTGTGAGTCAATCATCGAGTCAATAAAGTGTTGTTTATGAGTGTCAACCATCGCGTCAATAAAGTGTTGTTTATGTTAGTCAATCATTGAGTCATGAAGTCTTATTTTGTGAGTCACTCATCGAGTCAATAAAGTATTGTTTATGTGATTCAATCATTGAGTCAATAAATTGTTGTTTATGTGATTCAATCATCGAGTCAATAAAGTGTTGTATATGTGAGTCAATCATCGAGTCAATAGAAGTGTTGTTTGTGTTAGTCAATCATTGAGTCAATAAAGTGTTGTTTATGTTAGTCAATCATTGAGTCAATAAAGTGTTGTTTATGTGATTCAATCATCGAGCCAATAAAGTGTTCTTTATGTGAGTCTATCATCGAGTCAATAAAGTGTTGTTTATGTTATTCAATCATCGAGTCAATAGAAGTGTTGTTTATGTGAGTCAACCATCGAGTCAATAGAAGTGTTGTTTATGTTAGTCAATCATCGAGTCAATAGAAGTGTCGTTTATGTGAGTCAATCATCGAGTCAATAGAAGTGTTGTTTGTTATAGTCAATCATCGAGTCAATAGAAGTGTTGTTTATGTGAGTCAACCATAGAGTCAATAGAAGTGTTGTTTGTGTTAGTCAATCATTGAGTCAATAAAGTGTTGTTTATGTGATTCAATCATCGAGTTAAAAAAGTGTTATTTATGTTAGTAAATCATCGAGTAAATGAAGTGTTGTTTATGTGAGTCAACCATGGAGTCAATAAAGTGTTGTTTATGTGAGTCAATCATCGACTCAATAGAAGTGTTGTTTATGTGAGTCAATCATCGAGTCAATAAAATGTTGTTTATGCTAGTCAGTCATCGACTCAATAGAAGTGTTGTTTATGTTAGTATATCATCGAGTAAATAAAGTGTTGTTTATGTTAGTAAATCATCGAGTCAATAGAAGTGTTGTTTATGTGAGTCAATCATCGACTCAATAGAAGTGTTGTTTATGTTAGTAAAACATCGTGTCAATAATGTGTTGTTTATGTTAGTAAAACATCGTGTCAATAAAATGTTGTTTATGTTAGTATATCATCGAGTCAATAAAGTGTTGTTTATGTTAGTCAATCATTGAGTCAATAAAGTGATGTTTATGTTAGTAAGTCATCGAGTCAATAAAGTGGTGTTATGTTAGTAAATATTCGAGTCAATAAAGTGATGTTTATGTTAGTAAATTATCGACCCAATAAAGTGTTGTTTATGTTAGTAAATCATCGACCCAATATTGTATTGTTTCATCATCATCATCGAGTGCCGTCTCCGCAACGAAGGTTGGCTACCATGGAGCGCCATTTTGCTCTATCTCTTGCTTTGATGGTGCAGGTTGTCATCGGTTGATTTGTCCATCTTTTGATGTTACTCGTCCATGTTAATCTTGGTCTGCCTCTGCCTCTTTTACCTTGTATTTTCCCCTCCAGGATCACTTTCAGTAGGCTGTTGTGTCTTTTAACATGGCCTAAGAATCGCATTTGTCTTGTTCTAATTGTGTTCAGAAGTTCTCTTTTCATTTTTAGTTGTTTTAAGACTTTGTCATTTGTTTTCTTTTCCTTCCATCCAATTCTACCTATTCTTCTATATATCCACATTTCAAAGGCTTCAATTCTCTGTTCTGTTTTCTTGTCTAATGTCCATGTTTCAGCACCATATAGGAATATTGAGAAGATGTAACATTTTGCTATTCTTAGTTTTAGCTCTGGTGTTATTTGTTTTGATGTTAGTATGTTCTTCATGACATTAAAATTACTTTTTGCCATTCCTATTCTTTTGTTTATTTCAGTTGTACATTTTCCATCACTGGTTATAGTATGTCCAAGGTAGTTATAGTTCTGAACTGTCTCAAGGTCTATTCCTTCAATTTTGATATCCACTTGTGGGTTTTGGGTATTTTCTTTGTTTATGATCATAGTTTTAGTCTTTTTGATATTCATATCTAGTCCATATTTTTTGCTTGTCGTGTTTATTTCATTAAGTAATTGTTGTAGGTCTTTAGGATTTTCTGCTAGTAGTACAGTATCGTCAGCATATCTTAGGTTATTGATTATCTTTCCATTAATTTGTAGGCCTGGCATCTCTATGATGTTTTTAAAGATTTGCTCAGTGTATGGATTGAACAAGCTTGGTGATAGGATGCATCCTTGTCTTACTATTGCTCCCAGTATAGATTGCATATTAGTCGTATATCCATGTCATCTAGATGTATCTCTTTTAGGCATTCTATAAGTTGTTTGTGGTGTACTCTATCAAAAGCTTTGGTGTAGTCTATGAAGCAGGCATATATTGGTTTGTTTACTTCTGTGTATTTTTCGATTAATGTTCTCATGCAGAATATGGCTTCTTTTGTCCCGCTATTTTTCCTAAATCCAAATTGCTGCTCATCTAATTCAGTATTGATTTTATTCTGAATCCTTCCTTGTATAACTTTTAGCAAGATTTTTGTAACATGGCTCATTAGGCTTATTGTTCTAAAGTCACTGCATTCAACTGCACCATTCTTTTTAGGCAATGCAATGAAAGTTGATGTTTTTAGTTCATTTGGTATGTATCCTGTGTGGTATATGTCGTTGCATATGTCTGTAATCACTTCAATGCCAAAATCTTCAAGTGCCTGTATCATCTCTATCTGTATGCTTTCAGGTCCTGCTGCTTTTCCCCTTTTCATTGTTTTTATAGCTTTTTCCACCTCAGATTTTAAGATTTTATAGCCTGATGTACATTTTATAACTGGTTTCTTGTCCCTTTGATCATGAAATAGTTCTGTTATATATTCCTGCCATCTATCTATGATATCCTTATTGTCTGTTAGCATTTTTCCTTTTTTGTCTGCAATGCATCCACCTTCTGTGGCTTTTTTATTTTTATTAGTCATTCTCTTTATTTCTGTGTGCATTCCTCTTAGGTCTTGTTTGCTTTCCATAGTTTCTATTTCTCTACATTTTTGGCTGAGCCAGTCTTCTTTTGCCTTTTTGCACATTTTGCGTATCTCATTATCTATTTTATTGTATTGGGCAGTGTTCTTCGCTTGTCTTCTTTCTTCCATTTTTTCTAAGATGGTGTTAGTTATCCATTTTTGTTTTTTGTTCTTTTCTCTTTTGGGTAAGGTGTCGCAGGCTTTTTGTATGCTTTTCTTTATGCATTGCCATTTGGTTGTTACTTTTTCATCAGGATTTTCTCTTCTGTATTGTTCAATTCCTTCCTCTAGCAGCTTCTGGTATGTGTTCTTTACTTGTATTGTATAGGTATCTTTAATATCTTTTTGATTTAAAGCTGTTATGTCGAGTGGGTTTGTTGATGAATCAGATTTTTGCTTGTTTCTCTTTAGTTTGATTTTCATTTTAATCATTACAGGATTGTGATCAGAATTAATATCTGCTCCTGGGTAGGTTTTGGCTTTCTTTACGCTGTTACGGAACCTTTCTTTTATCATTATGTAATCTATTTGATTCCTCTTCCTATCTCCAGGGCTTTTCCATGTGTATAGTTTCCTTTTCTCTTGCCCAAAGTAGGTGTTACATATTATCAGCCTGTTTTCTTCACAGAATTGTATTAATCTTTCTCCTCTGTCATTTCTTTTTCCTAAACCATGATTTCCTATAATTGTCTTATATCTACCTTTTCCTACTTTAGCGTTCATGTCACCCATTACAATCAAGATGTCTGAAGATTTCACTTGCTTCATAACTTTATTTAGGTCTTCATAGTATGCCTCTATTTGTTCATCTGTGTAGTCTTGAGTAGGTGCATATGTCTGTATTATTGCTATGTCGAATGGTTTTGCTTTCAACTTGAGTAGGTGCATATGTCTGTATTATTGCTATGTCGAATGGTTTTGCTTTCAACTTGAGTAGTATAATCCTATCACTGTATGTCCAGTGGGTACTTATATATTTTTGTAGCTCTCTTTTTATCAGTATTCCTACCCCCCTTTGATGTTCTGTTGTGTTTCCTGAGTATATAAATGTATATTTTTCGTCTTCAATGTACCCACATTCCTTCCATCTAGTCTCTGATATGCCTAAAATATCTATATTTATTCGTTCTGCTTCTTGAATTAGATTTTCCAATTTCCCTTGTTGATATAGAGTCCTAACATTCCAAGTACTTATTTTAAGATCTTTCCTCCGACATAAGTTCGAATTTCTCCGACTCTCCATGGCTTCCTCTGGACTGGTACATGATGAGGCTCCAATCTCTTTCACGGTGGTCAGCCATGTTCGTCTTTCGTGTTCTGAACATGCCTCTTGTGTACCACACACTTTGCTGTTTTCGCTTATGTTAGTAAATTATCGACCAAATAATGTGTTGTTTATATTACTAAATCAATCGACCCATTAATGTGTTGTTTATGTTAGTAAAACATCGTGTCAATAAAGTGTTGTTTATGTTAGTATATCATCGAGTCAATAAAGTGTTGTTTATGTTAGTAATTCATCGACTCAATAAAGTGTTGTTTATGTTAGTAAAACATCGAGTCAATAAAGTGTTGTTTATGTTAGTAAATAATGGACTCAATAAAGTGTTGTTTATGTTAGTGAATCATCGACTCAATAAAGTGTTGTTTATGTTAGTAAATCATCTACTCAATAAAGTGTTTTTTATGTTAGTTAATCATCGAGTCAATAATGTGTTGTTTATGTTAGTAAATCATCTACTCAATAAAGTGTTGTTTATGTTAGTAAATCATCGACTCAATAAAGTGTTGTTTATGTTAGTAAATCATCTACTCAATAAAGTGTTGTTTATGTTAGTAAATCATCGACTCAATAAAGTGTTGTTTATGTTAGTAAATCATCTACTCAATAAAGTGTTTTTTATGTTAGTTAATCATCGAGTCAATAATGTGTTGTTTATGTTAGTAAATCATCTACTCAATAAAGTGTTTTTTATGTTAGTTAATCATCGAGTCAATAAAGTGTTGTTTATGTTTGTAACGCGATAGCTCAGTGGTTAGTGAGCTGGAATATAAAGGACAAGGGGTTGGGTTCGATCCCAACCGATGGCTTTCGGGTTCACCCAACCTTAAATGGGAACCGCATTTTTTTTACTGTGAAAGTAAAGTGGCACGGGCGTAATACCGACCACATTACCCCAGAAATCATGTGTTGATGGTCTGTAAAATGTATGGTCAATAACACCATAAACCCTATACGCCACTTGGCGTGACGGGGGCTCTTTACTTTTACTTTATGTTCGTAAATCATCCAGTCAATAAAGTATTTTAATGTCAATAATCCAGCAACAGGGAACAGGCAAGTAATTGCAGTGCGGCGGGAAAGCTGGTAGCAAGGAGTCAGTAATGGGGCTGTAATGTACACTCCTATGAGTCATATGGTGACAGCTTTACAAAAAAGAAGCACAACAGAAGACTGACGTTTCGGCCTGCATGCGGCCTTCTTCAGAGAACGAGTAATCTAGGATGATTGGGACAAGTAGGTTAGGGGGAGGTGGATGGAGGGATAAGAGATGAAATAATGAAACCAGAGAGAGAGAGAGAGAGATGTGCTACATGTTGGGGGATAGATAATGTGTGGAAATTATCATCCAAATAGTCGCGCTCAGACGAGCAGATGTCCAACTAAGTAGTTCGTTGACTGGACACAACAAAGTAGTTCGTTGACTGGACACAACAAAGTAGTTCGTTGACTCGACACAACAAAGTATTTCGTTGACTGGACACAACAAAGTAGTTCGTTGACTGGACACAACAAAGTAGTTCGTTGACTGGACACAACAAAGTAGTTCCTTGACTGGACACAACAAAGTAGTTCGTTGACTGGACACAACAAAGTAGTTCGTTGACTGGACACAACAAAGTAGTTCGTTGACTGGACACAACAAAGTAGTTCCTTGACCTGACACAACAAAGTAGTTCGTTGACTGGACACAACAAAGTAGTTCGTTGACTGGACACAACAAAGTAGTTCGTTGACTGGACACAACAAAGTAGTTCCTTGACTGGACACAACAAAGTAGTTCGTTGACTGGACACAACAAAGTAGTTCCTTGACCTGACACAACAAAGTAGTTCGTTGACTGGACACAACAAAATAGTTCCTTGACCTGACACAACAAAGTAGTTCCTTGACCTGACACAACAAAAGTCAACATTTTATAAAATCTTCCGAGTCAGCTGCCCGACCTCTCACGTCTGACTCTCCTACTAACCCTCAACCCATCACGTCTGGCTCTCCCACTATTCCCCGACCCCTCAGGTCTTTCTCTCCCACTAATCCCCGACCCCTCACATCTGGCTCTCCCACTAATCCCTGACCCCTCACGTCTGGCTCTCCCACTAATCCCCGACCCCTCACATCTGGCTCTCCCACTAATCCCTGACCCCTCACGTCTGGCTCTCCCACTAATCCCTGACCCCTCACGTCTGGCTCTCCCACTAATCCCCGACCCCTCACATCTTTCTCTCCCACTAAACCCCGACCCCTCGTGTCTGGCTCTCCCATTAACCCTCGACCGATCACGTCTGGTCCTCCCACTATTCCCCGACCCCCTCACGTCTGACTCACCCACTAACCCTCGACTCCTCACGTCTGGCTCTGCCACTAATCCCCGACCCCTCACGTCTGGCTCCCCCACTAACACTCGACCGATCACGTCTGACTCTCATACGAACCCTCGACCCATCACGTATTTCTCTCCCACTAACCCTCGACCCCTCACGAGTGGCTCTCCCACCAACCCTCGACCCCTCACGTCTGGCTCTTCTACTAATCCTCGACCCCTCACGTCTGGCTCTCCCACTATTCCCCGACCCCTCACGTCTGACTCTCCCACTAACCCTCGACCACTCACGTCTGGCTCTGCCACTAATCCCCGACCCCTCACGTCTAGCTCTCCCACTAATCCCTGGCCCCTTACATCTGGCTCTCCCACTAACCCTCGACCCCTCACGTCTGGCTCTCCCACTAACTCTCGACCCCTTTACCTCTGGCTCTCCTACTAACCCTCGACCCCTCACGTCTGGCTCTCCTACTAACCCCTGACCCCTTTACCTCTGGCTTTCCCTCTAATCCCCGACCCCTCACGTCTTTCTCTCCCACTAATCCCCGAACCCTCACGTCTGGCTTTCCCACTAATCCCCGACCCCTCACGTCTGGTTCTCCCACTAAACCCCGACCCCTTCACGTCAGGCTCTCCCACTACCCCACGACCCCTCACGTCTGGCTCTCCTACTAACCCTCGACCCCTTCACGTCAGGCTCTCCCACTAACCATCAAGTCCTCACGTCTGGCTCTCCCACTACCCCACGACCCCTCACGTCTGGCTCTCCTACTAACCCTCGACCCCTCACGTCTGGCTCTCCCACTAATCCCCGACCCCTCACGTCCGGCTCTCCCACTAATCCCTGACCCCCCACGTCTGGCTCTCCCACTAATCCCCGACCCCTCACGTCCGGCTCTCCCACTAATCCCCGACCCCTCACGTCTGGTTCTCCCACTAATCCCCGACCCCTCACGTCTGGCTCTCCCACTAACCATCGACCCCTTCACGTCTGACTCTCCCACTAACCATCGACCCCTCACGTCTGGCTCTCCCACTACCCCACGACCCCTCACGTCTGGCTCTCCTACTAACCCTCGACCCCCCACGTCTGGCTCTCCCACTAATCCACCCCCACCCCCCCCCCCGGCTAGAACTTTGTCAACCACTCCCTTCATGTCCCGGCATGTACTCTCAACGTGTCCAAGAACGCTACCACAGCATACATTAAAGATGTTTACAGTACTTGAAGATAACCGCCAAGTCAAGAGTTGATTTCTGTATCGTCAATGAATGCACATTCCACTTGTAAACAAAGATGTTTAGACTAGACCATAAATGTTGCTTCACAACCCGCCATGATGGTCGCCTGTTGAGCGGTTCATGCTGCACATTGATCTCTGCCATCACAAGGAATAATATAAACTGAACCCGCACTGTCAGAAAGCCACATGAAACATAACCATGTCCTGCTGACGTGTGGTAGCGTCCTAAGCAACGAATCGTACAGATCTTTGAAGAGCCAGAGTCGGGAACACTTCTCAGAATGGCTGGCACGGATCTGCTTGTGTTTCTGCTGGTGGTCACCTTGGGTAAGTCTGTGTGCTTGTGAATGAGCACATGCCGGTGTTGTGCGTCATGTCTACTGAGTAGGAACATGTGGTAGCTTGGACGCCTCATCAACATCTAGTGAGCGATCTCAGAGCTGTAAATGTGTACCGGTCACCAGGAGAGAAGTATGCCCACCACACACACTCCTGCCCCAATTTTATCTCTCAGGAGACTCTGGTTTCAGATCTCTTGGTGGACTCCCAACCATAGGTTCGATATCAGTTTAGTTTAGTTTTTAGTTTAGTTTAATTTTAGTTTTAATTTTAGTTTTAGTTTAGTTTAGTTTTAGTTTTAATTTTAGTTTTAGTTTAGTTTAGTTTTAGTTTTAATTTTAGTTTTAGTTTAGTTTAGTTTTAGTTTTAATTTTAGTTTTAGTTTAGTTTAGTTTTAGTTTTAATTTTAGTTTTAGTTTAGTTTAGTTTTAGTTTTAATTTTAGTTTTAGTTTAGTTTAGTTTAGTTTAGTTTAGTTTAGTTTAGTTTAGTTTAGTTTTAATTTTAGTTTTAGTTTTAGTTTTAGTTTAGTTTAGTTTAGTTTAGTTTAGTTTAATTTTAGTTTTAATTTTAGTTTTAGTTTAGTTTAGTTTAGTTTAGTTTAGTTTAGTTTAGTTTTAGTTTTAATTTTAGTTTTAGTTTAGTTTAGTTTAGTTTAGTTTAGTTTAGTTTAGTTTAGTTTTAGTTTAGTTTTAGTTTAGTTTAGTTTAGTTTTAGTTTCGTTTAGTTTAGTTTTAGTTTTAATTTTAGTTTTAGTTTAGTTTAGTTTAGTTTAGTTTAGTTTAGTTTAGTTTAGTTTTAGTTTCGTTTAATTTAGTTTTAGTTTTAATTTTAGTTTTAGTTTAGTTTAGTTTAGTTTAGTTTAGTTTAGTTTAGTTTAGTTTAGTTAAGTTTTAGTTTAATTTAGTTTAGTTTAGTTTAGTTTAGTTTAGTTGACAGGTCATCCCCAGTGGAGGCAGTCTAGTGATAAGATCTCCTCCAAGTGTATCCCTCAGCGTGTATCGACTAACAACACCGGTGTTGGTTGACAAGTCGGATCTGCCTGGCTGAATATCATCAACTTCAAACAGCTCAGGGCATGAACACCGATCATGGCAAACCACACACACCATATTTGGTACAGAAGAGTTTGCTTGTCGCGGCTCAATGAGTCTTTGATTAGACCTAAGCATTAAGGACTTTCTGATTGGATGTCGAAATACATCACTGTCTGTCTATTTGTCTGTATACCAAGAAGTCTGTCAATATCTATCTCTGCATTTCTGTCTGTCTCTGCGTCTGCCAGTAAGCATCTCTGTCTATATGTTCATCTGTCAATATGTACACCACCGGTCTATCTATGTGTCTGTATGTCTTCCGTCTAAATGTCTGTATGTCTTCCATCTACATGTATGTCTTCAATCTATCTATATATATGTTTGTCTTCCGTATATTTTGTCTGTATGTCTTCCGTCTACATATCTGTCTGTATGTCTTCCATCTATATTGTCTGTATATCTTCCGTATATCTATATATGTCTATTGTCTTCAGTCTATCTTGTCTGTATGCCTTCCGTCTCTCTATATGTATGTATGTCTCTCCGTCTCTCTATATGTCTGTATGTCTTCCGTCTCTCTATATGTATGTATGTCTTCCGTCTATCTATATGTTTGTATGCCTTCCGTCTCTCTATATGTATGTATGTCTCTCTATATGTATGTATGTCTTCCGTCTCTCTATATGTCTGTATGTCTTCCGTCTATCTATATGTTTGTATGTCTTCCGTCTATCTCTATGTCTGTATGTCTTCCGTCTATCTATATGTCTGTATGTCTTCCGCCTCTCTATATGTCTGTATGTCTTCCGTCTATCTATATGTCTGTATGTCTTCCGTCTATCTTGTCTGTATGTCTTCCGTCTATATATATGTTTGTATGTCTTCCCTATCTCTATATGTCTGTATATCTTCCATCTATATTGTCTCTATTTCTTCCGTCTATCTATATGTCTGTATTTCTTCCGTCTATCATGTCTGTATATCTTCCGTCTATCTTGTCTGTATTTCTTCCGTCTATCTATATGTCTGTATTTCTTCCGTCTATCTTGTCTGTATATCTTCCTTCTATCTTGTCTGTATTTCTTCCCTCTCTCTATATGTCTGTATTTCTTCCGTCTATCTTGTCTGTATATCTTCCGTCTATCTTGTCTGTATATCTTCCGTCTATCTTGTCTATTGTATTTCTTCCCTCTCTCTATATGTCTGTATTTCTTCCCTCTCTCTATATGTCTGTATTTCTTCCGTCTATCTTGTCTGTATTTCTTCCGTCTATCTATATGTCTGTATATCTTCCGTCTAACTTGTCTGTATGTCTTCGGTCTCTCTATATGTCTGTATGTCTTCTGTCTATCTTGTCTGTATGTCTTCGGTCTCTCTATATGTCTGTATATCTTCTGTCTATCTATATGTCTGTATATATTCCGTCTATCTTGTCTGTATGTCTTCGGTCTCTCTATATGTCTGTATGTCTTCTGTTTATCTATATGTCTGTATGTCTTTTGTCTGTCTTGTCTTAATGTCTTCCGTTTTTCTATCCGTCTGTGTGTCCCAGTCAGTAACTGTGACTGTACGTCACTCTGACTGTCTGTCCATCTCACCGTCTACCTGTCTGTCTTTATGTCCTTCGTCTATCTGTGTCCTTGTGTCCACCGTCTACCTGTCTGTTTTTATATCTTTCGTCTATCTGTGTCCTTATGTCCTTAATTACTAAGTGATGTCTCAAATAAATATCGGTGTTAACCTCTTGAGCGCATCCAAATCAAAAACATTGATTTTAGAACTATGTACTCCACTATATGGAGATACTACATAGAGATGGGATTTCTCAGAAGAATGTTGAAAGTTCTCTGGACAGCTAAATAGACCAATGAGGAAATTCTCAAAGAGGCCAACACTAAAAGGGAACTCCTAAAAAACATCACAAAGAAACAATCAACATTTTTTGGGCACATCATGAGAAGATGAAAGTTGGAATACTTGGCTACAACTGTCAAGATTTTGGAAGGACATGATCGCCTACGCCGTCTGGTATGGCACATGATAAAGTTGATGACTCCACTATATACAATACGTGTACAACCAATGATCAAATAAACTTGTATAAGAAACAATCGTATAGTCTGTAATTATTGACTACATGTCAAGACATTGTTAATACGTCGTGTTGTGATCTTGTAAATTCTGTCTCAAAAAATAGTTAGCAGCAGTAAACAGTCAAGAGATGTGAAGACAACTGGTGCAATACGAGCAAAGTAGTAGTTACAGTGGTAGCAGTCGTAGTACTGGTTACAGTGGTTGTAACAGTGGTAGTAGTGGTTAAAGTAGTAGTAGTATTAGTAGTGGTTACAGTGGAAGTAATAGTGGTTACAGTGGTAGCATTGGTTACAACGGTAGTGGTAGTAGTGGTTACAGTGGTGGTAGTAGTAGTGGTAGAAGTGGTTACAGTGGTAGTAGTGGTAACAGTGGTTACAGTGGTAGTAATAGTGGTCACAGTGGTAGTAGTGGTTATAGTGGTAGTAGTGGAGATAGTAGTGGTTACGGTGGTAGTAGTGGTTACAGCGGTAGTAGTGGTAGTAGTGGTTACAGTAGTAGTAGTGATAGTAGTCGTTACAGTGGTATTAGTGGTGGCAGTGGTAGTAGTGGTATTGGTTATTATTGGTTATTGATTATGGAAGGCCTTGGTATCACTGCAAACGAATTAAAATCCATAATTGCTCAACCGCCCGTGCCAGTGGAATCATCTGAATTACTAACTCATCTCCCAAACAAAGAAAGGTATACTGTAGTCCCCATCGTAGCAGTCTCAGCATACGCCAAAAGACATAAGGCGAAACCGCGCAGAAAGTGAACACAGCCAACTGTTCCCTGTCATACGATATCATCATTCATCGTAAACAAGCGGGATATCGAAACAGGATCTAAACGGATGAGACACACAGCTCACGGTGTGCACAGAGCACTTAACTCAGTAGCTCCTGCAACAAGCCGGACTTGGAATATGAGGAAACTGCAAGAAGGAACACTTTTCAGACACAGCCTTCAATGGTTCCTGCCGCCTATCCACCATATACCATGGGAGTTCACGTCCTCCCGAAAATGATGATCGTCGTAGCACTTGATGATGTTAGGCCATCATTGATGACTCCAATTCCAAACATATAGACACACAGTGGTGGTAAGTTATCATTTCCAATCCAACAGAAGCCACCTGACCTGTAGTTAGTAAAACCACAGAGAGAATATGATTTTGTGACCTTCACTGATTCACTCTTAGATGTGAATGTGTAGTTTACACAAGAGAAGTTTTCAACTACAGTGATCCCATTTAAAGCAATTCTGGGATAGCAAGGCAAGTCTCCTTTATAGCAGCAGAACTTGATGTTCTCCGCTCCCTTCTTGTAGCTGCTGCCACACGATTCTGGTATCTCATTAACTTGGACATCATTCAAGAACATTGTCAGATTAACATTCCATAGATCTGGCTCTGCTGATGAAGTGCTTGGTGCA
Organism: Megaustenia siamemsis; assembly: GCA_032433765.1. Classification (NCBI taxonomy): domain Eukaryota; kingdom Metazoa; phylum Mollusca; class Gastropoda; order Stylommatophora; family Ariophantidae; genus Megaustenia; species Megaustenia siamemsis. The sequence continues at coordinate 192,694,325 of JAVIAB010000092.1, forward strand.
ACAGTTGTATCAATCATACAGGAGGCCCCTGGTCTGTGGTCATTAATATCACAGACGGCATATGATGTTGTTATATTTAGTGTTTCTTTCTGGGGTGTAAATATGTGGCACACACATGGAGAGTGGTTTGTGGTCACAGTAATCCCATTAAAGGCAATTCTAGGGTAGCATGGCATAGCTGTTTCAGAACAGCACAATCCTATGATGTTTTCTAGTGTATTAGTGGTTACAGTTGTAGCAGTGGTTACAGTGTTATTAGAAGTTACAGTGGTAGTAGTGGTTACAGTGGTAATAGTGGTTGCAGTGGTAGTAGTGGTAACAGTGGTAGTAGTGTTAATAGTAGTTGCAGTGGTAGTAGTGATTACAGTGGTAGTAGTGGTAACAGTGGTAGTAGTGTTAATAGTAGTTACAGTGGTAGTAGTGTTAATAGTAGTTACAGTGGTAGTAGTGATTACAGTGGTAGTAGTGGTAACAGTGGTAGTAGTGTTAATAGTAGTTACAGTGGTAGTAGTGGTTACAGTGATAGTAATGGGTACAGTGGTAGCAGTGGTTACAGTGGTTGTAGTGGTAGTAGTGGTTAGAGTGGTAGTAGTTGTTACAGTTGTAGTAGTGGTAAAAGTGGTAATAGAGGTTGTAGTGGCTACAGTGGTAGTAGTGGTTAAAAAGGTAGTAGTTGTTACAGTGGTAGTAGTGGTAGCAGTTGTTACAGTGGTAGTAGTGGTAGCAGTTGTTACAGTGGTAGTAGTGGTAGCAGTTGTTACAGTGGTAGTAGTGGTAGCAGTTGTTACAGTGGTAGTAGTGATGACAGTGGTAGTAGTGGTTACAGTGGTAGTAGTGGTAGCAGTTGTTACAGTGGTAGTAGTGATGACAGTGGTAGTAGTGGTTACAGTGGTAGTAGAGGTAGCAGTTGTTACAGTGGTAGTAGAGGTAGCAGTTGTTACAGTGGTAGTAGTGATAGAAGTAATAGTAGTTCTAGTAGTGATGACAGTGGTAGTAGTGGTTACAGTGGTAGTAGTGGTAGCAGTTGTTACAGTGGTAGTAGTGGTAGCAGTTGTTACAGTGGTAGTAGTGATAGAAGTAATAGTAGTTCTAGTAGTGATGACAGTGGTAGTAGTGGTTACAGTGGTAGTAGTGGTAGCAGTTGTTACAGTGGTAGTAGTGGTAGCAGTTATTACAGTGGTAGTAGTGATAGAAGTAATAGTAGTTCTAGTAGTGATGACAGTGGTAGTAGTGGTTACAGTGGTAGTAGTGGTAGCAGTTGTTACAGTGGTAGTAGTGGTAGCAGTTGTTACAGTGGTAGTAGTGATAGAAGTAATAGTAGGTCTAGTAATGATGACATGGTAGTAGTGGTAACAGTGGTAGTAGTGGTAACAGTGGTAGTCGTGATAGTAGTTCTAGCAGTGGTAACAGCGGTAACAGTGGTAGTAGTGGTAGTAGTGGTAACAGTGATAGTTGTGGTAGTAGTGGAAACACTGATAACTGTTGAAGTATTGGTAACAGTGGTAGTAGTGGTAACTGTGGTAGTAGTGGTAACAATGGTAACAGTGGTAGTATTGGTAACAGTGGTAGTAGCGGTAACAGTGGTAGTAGCGGTAATAACAGTTGTAGTATTGGTAACAGTGGTAGTAGCGGTAACAGTGGTAGTAGCGGTAACAGTGGTAGTAGCGGTAACAGTGGTAGTAGCGGTAACAGTGGTAGTAGCGGTAACAGTGGTAGTAGCGGTAACAGTGGTAGTAGCGGTAACAGTTGTAGTATTGGTAACAGTGGTAGTAGCGGTAACAGTTGTAGTATTGGTAACAGTGGTAGTAGCGGTAACAGTTGTAGTATTGGTAACAGTGGTAGTAGCGGTAACAGTTGTAGTATTGGTAACAGTGGTAGCAGTGGTAACAGTTGTAGTATTGGTAACAGTGGTAGTAGCGGTAACAGTGGTAGTATTGGTAACAGTGGTAGTATTGGTAACAGTGGTAGTATTGGTAACAGTGGTAGTATTGGTAGTATTGGTAACAATGGTAGTATTGGTAACAGTGGTAGTAGCGGTAACAGTGGTAGTATTGGTAACAGTGGTAGTATTGGTAACAGTTGTAGTATTGGTAACAGTGGTAGTATTGGTAACAGTGGTAGTATTGGTAACAGTGGTAGTATTGGTAGTATTGGTAACAATGGTAGTATTGGTAACAGTGGTAGTAGCGGTAACAGTGGTAGTATTGGTAACAGTGGTAGTAGCGGTAACAGTTGTAGTATTGGTAACAGTGGTAGTATTGGTAACAGTTGTAGTATTGGTAACAGTGGTAGTATTGGTAACAGTTGTAGTATTGGTAACAGTGGTAGTATTGGTAACAGTGGTAGTATTGGTAACAGTGGTAGTAGCGGTAACAGTGGTAGTATTGGTAACAGTGGTAGTAGCGGTAACAGTGGTAGTATTGGTAACAGTGGTAGTATTGGTAACAGTGGTAGTAGCGGTAACAGTGGTAGTATTGGTAACAGTGGTAGTAGCGGTAACAGTTGTAGTATTGGTAACAGTGGTAGTATTGGTAACAGTGGTAGTATTGGTAACAGTGGTAGTATTGGTAGTATTGGTAACAATGGTAGTATTGGTAACAGTGGTAGTAGCGGTAACAGTGGTAGTATTGGTAACAGTGGTAGTATTGGTAACAGTTGTAGTATTGGTAACAGTGGTAGTATTGGTAACAGTTGTAGTATTGGTAACAGTGGTAGTATTGGTAACAGTTGTAGTATTGGTAACAGTGGTAGTATTGGTAACAGTTGTAGTATTGGTAACAGTGGTAGTATTGGTAACAGTGGTAGTATTGGTAACAGTGGTAGTAGCGGTAACAGTTGTAGTATTGGTAACAATGGTAGTATTGGTAACAGTGGTAGTAGCGGTAACAGTGGTAGTATTGGTAACAATGGTAGTATTGGTAACAGTGGTAGTATTGGTAGTATTGGTAACAGTGGTAGTAGCGGTAACAGTGACTACCGATAGCAGTTATCGTGCTGTAGGAAAAGTTTTCGAACGGAATATGGCGTATCTTCTTGATCTTGTTTGAGTTCAACATCCAAGGTGGCGTCCAGGGTGCACCAGCATCTTGACACAAGGAATGAGAACGCTTGGCCTTGACATTTGTTGTTTTCTTAGTTCATCCTGCGTTTGCCAGTCAGTCAATCAACCATTCCTCTAACTATTACCCTTCAGTCAACCATTCCTCTAACTATTACCCTTCAGTCAACCTTTCCTCTAACTATTACCCTTCAGTCAATCATTCCTCTAACTATTACCCTTCAGTCAATCATTCCTCTAACTATTACCCTTCAGTCAACCTTTCCTCTAACTATTACCCTTCAGTCAACCTTTCCTCTAACTATTACCCTTCAGTCAACCTTTCATATAACTATTACCCTTCAGTCAACCTTTCCTCTAACTATTACCCTTCAGTCAACCTTTCCTCTAACTATTACCCTTCAGTCAACCTTTCCTCTAACTATTACCCTTCAGTCAACCTTTACTCTAACTATTACCCTTCAGTCAACCTTTCCTCTAACTATTACCCTTCAGTCAATCATTCCTCTGACTATTACCCTTCAGTCAATCATTTCTCTAACTATTACCCTTAAGTCAACCATTCCTCTAACTATTACCCTTCAGTCAACCTTTCCTCTAACTATTACCCTTCAGTCAATCATTCCTCTAACTATTACCCTTCAGTCAACCATTCGTCTATTACCCTACAGTCAACCATTCCTCTAACTATTACCCTTCAGTCAACCATTCCTCTGACTATTACCCTTCAGTCAACCATTCCTCTATTACCCTTCAGTCAGCCATTCCTCTATTACCCTTCAGTCAGCCATTCCTCTATTACCCTACAGTCATCCATTCCTCTAACTATTACCCTTCAGTCAACCATTCCTCTATTACCCTTCAGTCAGCCATTCCTCTATTACCCTTCAGTCAACCATTCGTCTATTACCCTACAGTCAACCATTCCTCTAACTATTACCCTTCAGTCAACCATTCCTCTAACTATTACCCTTAAGTCAACCATTCCTCTATTACCCTTCAGTCAGCCATTCCTCTATTACCCTTCAGTCAGCCATTCCTCTATTACCCTACAGTCATCCATTCCTCTAACTATTACCCTTCAGTCAACCATTCCTCTATTACCCTTCAGTCAGCCATTCCTCTATTACCCTTCAGTCAGCCATTCCTCTATTACCCTTCAGTCAGCCATTCCTCTATTACCCTTCAGTCAGCCATTCCTCTATTACCCTTCAGTCAGCCATTCCTCTATTACCCTACAGTCATCCATTCCTCTAACTATTACCCTTCAGGCAACCAATCCTCTAACTTTTACCCTTAAGCCAACTGTTTCTCTAACTGTTACCCTTCAGTCAACCATTCCTCTAACTATTACCCTTCAGTCAACTATTCCTCTATTACCCTTAAGCCAATCGTTCCTCTAACAATAGCCCTTCTTCCCACAGAGCTACATCCCACAGTAGGAGAGTACTGCTATAAAAAAGAGTACAGTAACGGCTACTACCTGTCCACAACGACCTACTGCTCCAGTGGTTGCTGCGGTGCCTACAATGACGAGTACTGTTGTAGTTCTTCCGTTGACACTAACATGTAAGTGCTAGGACGAGAGGGCTGTGTGGGTACTAGAGTGAGAGTATTGTGTGGGTAGTATGGTGAGATTGTTGTGTGGGTAATAGGGTGAGAGTGCTGTATGGGTAATAGGGTGAGACTGTTGTGTGGGTAATACGGTGAGATTGTTGTGTCGGTAATAGGGTGAGATTGTTGTATGGGTAATAGGGTGAGAATGTTGTGTGGGTAACAAAGTGAGATTGTTGTGTGGGTAATAGGGTGAGATTATTGTGTGGGTAATAGTGGAGATTGTTGTGTGGTTAATAGGATGAGAGTGTTGTGTGGGTAATAGGGTGAGATTGTTGTGTGGGTAATAGGGTGAGGTTGTTGTGTGGGTAATAAGGTGAGATTGTTATGTGGGTAATAGGGTGAGAGTGTTGAGTGGGTAGTATGGTGAGATTGTTATGTGGGTTATATGGTGAGAGTGTTGAGTGGTTAATATGGTATGAGTGTTGTGTAGGTAATAGGGTGACATTGATGAGTGGGTAATAGAATGAGATTATTGTGTGGGTCATAGGGTGAGATTGTTGTGTGGGTGATAGGGTGAGATATTTGTGTGGGTAATAGGGTGAGATTGTTGTATTGGTAATAGGATGAGAATGTTGTGTGGGTAATATGGTGAGATTATTGTGTGGGTAATAGTGGAGATTGTTGTGTGGGTAATAGGGTGAGAGTGTTGTGTGGGTAATAGGGTGAGATTGTTGTGTGGGTAATTGGGTGAGAATGTTGTGTGAGTAATAGGGTGAGAGTGTTGAATGGGTAATAGAGTGAGAGTGTTGAATGGGTAATAGGGTGAGAATGTTGTGTGAGTAATAGGGTGAGTGTGTTGAGTGGGTAATAGAGTGAGAGTGTTGAATGGGTAATAGGGTGAGAGTGTTGTGTGGGTAATAGGGTGAGAGTGTTGAGTGGGTAATAGGGCGAGAATGTTGAGTGAGTAGTATGGTGAGATTGTTGTGTGGGTAGTAGGGTGAGTGTGTTGAGTGGGTAATAGAGTGAGAGTGTTGTGTGGGTAATAGGGTGAGATTGTTGTGTGGGTAATATGGTGAGATTGTTGTGTGGGTAATAGGGTGAGAGTGTTGAGTGGGTAATAGGGTGAGAGTATTGAATGATTAATAGGGTAAGAGTGTTGAGTGGGTAATAAGGTGATAGTGTTGTGTGTGTTATAGGGTGAGATTGTTGTTTGGGTAATAGGGTGAGATTGTTGTGTGGGTAATGGAGTGAGAATGTTGTGTGGGTAATAGGGTGAGATTGTTGTGTGGGTAATAGGGTGAGATTGTTGTGTAGGTAACAGGGTGAGATTGTTGTGTGGGTAATAGGGTGAGATTGTTGTGTTGGTAATAGGGTGAGATTGTTGTGTGGGTAATAGGGTGAGATTGTTGTGTGGGTAATGGAGTGAGAATGTTGTGTGGGTAATAGGGTGAGATTGTTGTGTGGGTAATAGGGTGAGATTGTTGTGTAGGTAACAGGGTGAGATTGTAGTGTGGGTAATAGGGTGAGATTGTTGTGTTGGTAATAGGGTGAAATTGTTGTGTGGGTAACAGGGTGAGAGTGTTGTGTGGGTAATAGGGTGAGATTGTTGTGTGGGTAATATGGTGAGATTGTTGTGTGGGTACTAGGATGAGAATTGTGTGTGGGTACTAGGGTGTGAGTGTTGTGTTGATACTAGTGTGAGAGCGTTGTGTGAGTACTAGAGTGAGAGTGTTGTGGACGTTCTTGAGTGCAAGTGTTGTGTGGGTAGTAGGGTGAGAGTCTTGTGTGGCCACTAGTGTGAGAGTGTTGTGTGGGTAGGGTGAGAGTCTTTTGTGGGTACTATGGTGAGAGTGTTGTGTGGGTTCTAGAGTTAGAGTATTGTGTGGGTACTAGAGTTAGAGTGTTGTGTTGGTTCTAGGGTGAGAGTCTTGTGTGGGTTGATAGAGCTGACGCCTGCGTTAGAAGAATGTAAAGTGAATGTTTTGTGTTAGATTATGTTGAAGTGAATGTATGTGCTAAAAGAGTGTGAAGTGAATGTCTGTGTAAGCAGATTGTTAAGTGAATGTCTGTTAGATGATGTTGAAGTGAATGTTTGTGTTAGATGATGTTGAAGTTGATGTTAGATTATTTTGAAGCGAATGTCTGTATTAGATGATGTTGAAGTGAATGTCTTTGTTAGATGACGTTGAAGTGAATGTCTGTGTTAGATAATATTGAAGTGAATGTCTGTGTTAGATAATGTTGAAGTGAATGTCTGTGTTAGATACTTTAGTTATTTGGTTATGGAAGGCCCCGGTATCACTGCAAACAAATTAAAATTCATAATTGCTCAAACCGCACGTGCCAGTGGAATCACCCGAATTACTAACTCATCTCCCAAACAAAGGTAGTTGCAGTACCCATCATAGCAGTCTCAGCACACGCCAAAAGACATAAGGCGAAACCGCACAGAAAGTGAACACAGCCAGATGTTCCCTGTCATACGATATCATCATTCATCGTAAACAATTGGAATATCGGAACATGATCAAAACGGATGAGACACGCAGCTCACGGTGTACACAGAGCACCTAACTCAATAGCTCCTGGAACAAGCCGGGCTTGGAATATTAGGAAATTGCAACCAGGAACATTTTTCAGACATAGCCTTCTTAGGTTCCTGCCGCCTATCCACCATATTGACCGGAAGTTGACGTCCTCCTGAAAATGATGATCGTCATATTTTTTTAATGTATGGCGCTTGATGATGTTAGGCCATCGTTGTTGACTCCAATTCCGAACATATAAAACACAGTTCGTCGTCAGATTATCCCCGTCGCACATCAAACAACAGACCGTAAGATTAGCGTATGGCCGGTCTTGGGATATACGATGAGCCATTATGATGACGTAGCACACTCACAATGGCTGCATCCATGGATTCAGGATTACTCTAGTGAATGCAGTCTACAACGAACAAAACACGGTGCGAATTCCCTAAAGAGATAAAACTTCGGCTGATTTGACGGAGCCCACCACATTAATGCGTTGTAAAATGTAAATAACTTGCGTCAACAACTCCAACAACGGTCATTGAACAGCACTCAGTGTGACGTAAAACGCAGATCAACACTAGACGGTTGAAGATCGCGTTGACAACACTTGATTTGTCAAAACGGAATATTGCCGTGCGTGCAACGCCAATTCATCGACACAGACGTATTAAGTAGAACATCATTTCAACTTGAATGCAGACAATTGCAATGGGAAGCCGAAATTAATCAGATCCCAAAGCAATTTCTGCAGCGATCGAGAGAACGTGACTTAGTTCCGCCATCATGGAAACGGAAGTCCTGCGTTAGATAATGTTGAAGTGAATGTCTGTGTTAGATAATGTTGAAGTGAATGTCTGTGTTAGATAATGTTGAAGTGAATGTCTGTGTTAGATAATGTTGAAGTGAATGTATGTGTTAGATAATGTTGAAGTGAATATCTGTGTTAGTTAATGTTGAAGTGAATGTCTGTGTTAGATAATGTTGAAGTGAATGTCTGTGTTAGATAATATTGAAGTGAATGTCTGTGTTAGATAATGTTGAAGTGAATGTCTGTGTTAGATAATGTTGAAGTGAATGTCTGTGTTAGATAATGTTGAAGTGAATGTCTGTGTTAGATAATGTTGAAGTGAATGTCTGTGTTAGATAATATTGAAGTGAATGTCTGTGTTAGATAATGTTCAAGCGAATGTCTGCGTTAGATAATGTTCAAGCGAATGTCTGTGTTAGATAATGTTGAAGTGAATGTCTGAATGAGAAGACGTTGAAGTGAATGTCTGAATGAGAAGACGTTGAAGTGAATGTCTGTATGAGAAGATGTTGAAGTGAATGTCTGTGTTAGATAATGTTGAAGTGAATGTCTGTGTTAGATAATGTTGAAGTGAATGTATGAATGAGAAGACGTTGAAGTGAATGTCTGAATGAGAAGACGTTGAAGTGAATGTCTGTATGAGAAGATGTTGAAGTGAATGTCTGTGTTAGATAATGTTGAAGTGAATGTCTGTGTTAGATAATGTTGAAGTGAATGTATGAATGAGAATACGTTGAAGTGAATGTCTGTGTTAGATAATGTTGAAGTGAATGTCTGTGTTAGATAATGTTGAAGTGAATGTATGAATGAGAATACGTTGAAGTGAATGTCTGTGCTAGAAGACTGACAAGTTAGCTGTGTTACACATTAATCTCCATAGAATGTCACCTCCTGTTATTCCTTTAATCATCCACATTTTTCTCTCACTTTTTCCTTCACGTGTATCCCCCCACCCCCTTTTTTTTTCCTTTATTAATTTCCTTTTCCTCTTATGTTTATTCTGCCGTCACTGATCCCCTAATTTACATCAACGTTTCCCCTCATTTACACCAATGTTTCCCTTCATTTACATCAACGTTTCCCCTAATTTACATCAACGTTTCCCCTTATTTACACTAAAGATTCCCCTCATTTACATCGACGTTTAGCCTCATTTACACCAACGTTTCCCCTCATTTACATCAATGTTTCCTCACAGCGGCGGAGCAATTGCAGGAATTGTGATTGGCGTGATTGCCTTCATCAGCATCGTTTCAGTGATCATTTGTTGCTGCAAACATCACAGCTATAAGCAGCGGGTCATTCAACAAGCCCCCACCTCCGGAAGCGTGGTCGTTGTGACATCAGGTATGTACGTTAATAGTAGCAGGTAGATACATGGATGTTAGCAGGTAGATACATAGATGTTAGCAGGTAGATACATGGATGTTAGCAGGTAGATACATAGATGTTAGCAGGTAGATACATAGATGTTAGCAGGTAGACACATAGATGTTAGCGGGTAGACACATAAATGTTAACAGGTAGACACGTAGATGTTAGCGGGTAGACACATAAATGTTAGCAGGTAGATACATAGATGTTAGCAGGTAGATACGTAGATGTTAGCAGGTAGAAACATAGATGTTAGCGGGTAGACACTTAAATGTTAGCAGGTAGACACGTAGATGTTAGCAGGTAGATACGTAGATGTTAGCAGGTAGATACACAGATGTTAGCAGGTAGATACATAGATGTTAGTATGTAGACACATAGATGTTAGCAGGTAGATACGTAGATGTTAGCAGGTAGATACATAGATGTTAGCATGTAGATACATAGATGTTAGCAGGTAGATACGTAGATGTTAGCAGGTAGATACATAGATGTTAGCTGGTAGACACATAGATGTTAGTTGGTAGATACATGGATGTTAGCAGGTAGATACGTAGATGTTAGCAGGTAGATACATAGATGTTAGCAGGTAGACACATAGATGTTAGCATGTAGATACATAGATGTTAGCAGGTAGATACATAGATTTTAGTATGTAGACACATAGATGTTAGCAGGTAGATACGAAGATGTAAGCTGGTAGATACATAGATGTTAGCAGGTAGATACATAGATGTTAGCATGTAGATACATAGATGTTAGCAGGTAGAGACGTAGATGTTAGCGGGTAGATACATAGATGTTAGCAGGCAGATACATAGATGTTAGCAGGTAGATACATAGATGTTAGCAGATAGATGCATAGATGTTAGCAGGTAGATGTATAGATGTTAGCAGGTAGATACATAGATGTTAGCATGTAGATACATAGATGTTAGCAGGTAGATACATAGATGTTAGCATGTAGATACATAGATGTTAGCAGGTAGAGACATAGATGTTAGCAGATAGATACATAGATGTTAGCAGATAGATGTATAGATGTTAGCAGGTAGATACATAGATGTTAGCAGGTAGATACATGGATGTTAGCAGGTAGACACGTAGATGTTAGCGGGTAGACACATAAATGTTAGCAGGTAGACACGTAGATGTTTGCGGGTAGATACATAGCTGTTAGCAGTTAGATACATAGATGTTAGAAGGTAGATACATAGATGTTAGCAGGTAGATACATAGATGTTAGTATGTAGACACATAGATGTTAGCAGGTAGATACGTAGATGTTAGCATGTTGATACATAGATGTTAGCAGGTAGATACGTAGATGTTATCAGGTAGATACATAGATGTTAGCTGGTAGATACATTGATGTTAGCAGGTAGATACATAGATGTTAGCATGTAGATACATAGATGTTAGCAGGTAGATACGTAGATGTTAGCAGGTAGATACATAGATGTTAGCAGGTAGATACATAGATGTTAGCAGGTAGATACATAGATGTTAGCAAATAGATACATAGATGTTAGCAGATAGATACATAGATGTTAGCAGGTAGATGTATAGATGTTAGCAGGTAGATACATAGATGTTAGCATGTAGATACGTAGATGTTAGCAGGTAGAGACATAGACGTTAGCAGATAGATACATAGATGTTAGCAGGTAGATGTATAGATGTTAGCAGGTAGATACATAGATGTTAGCAGGTAGATGTATAGACGTTAGCAGGTAGACACATAAATGTTAAATGGTAGATAAATAGATGTTAGCAGGTAGACACATAGATGTTAGCAGGTAGATACATAGGTGTTAGCGGGTAGACACATAGATGTTAGCAGGTAGATACATAGATGTTAACTGGTAGATACATAGATGTTAGTATGTAGATACATAGATGTTAGCTGGTAGATACATAGATGTTAGCTGGTAGATACATAGATGTTAGCAGGTAGATACATAGATGTTAGCTGGTAGACACATAGATGTTAGCTGGTAGAAACATAGATGTTAGCAGGTAGATACATAGATGTTAGCTGGTAGACACATAGATGTTAGCTGATAGATACATAGATGTTAGCTGGTAGATACATAGATGTTAGCAGATAGATACATAAATGTTAGCAGGTAGATACATAGATGTTAGCAGGTACATACATAGATGTTAGCTGGTAGATACATATATGTTAGCATGTAGACACATAGATGTTATCAGGTAGATACATAGATGTTAGCAGGTAGACACATAGATGTTAGCAGGTAGACACATAGTTGTTAGCATGTAGATACATAGATGTTAGCAGGTAGATACATAGATGTTAGCGGGTAGACACATAGATGTTAGCGGGTAGACACATAGATGTTAGCAGGTAGATACATAGATGTTAGCATGTAGATACATAGATGTTAGTAGGTAGATACGTAGATGTTAGCAGGTAGATAAATAGATGTTACCATGTAGATACATATATGTTAGCAGGTAGACACACAGATGTTAGCAGGTAGATACATAGATGCAAGCAGGTAGATACATAGATGTTAGCGAGTAGATACATAGATGTTAGCAGATAGACACATAGATGTTAGCAGGTAGATACATAGATGTTAGCATGTAGATACATAGATGTTAGCTGGTAGACACATAGATGTTAGCAGGTAGATACATAGATGTTAGCAGGTAGATACATAGATATTAGCAGGTAGATACATAGATGTTAGCAGGTAGACACATAGATGTTAGCAGGTAGAAACATAGATGTTAGCAGGTAGACATATAGATGGTAGCAGGTAGACACATAGATGTTAGCAGGTAGATACATAGATTTTAGCAGGTAGATACATAGATGTTAGCAGGTAGAGAGATAAATGTTAGCAGGTAGATACATAGATGTTAGCAGGTAGAAACATAGATCTTAGCGGGTAGGCACATAGATGATAACAGGTAGATACATAGATGATAACAGGTGGACACTTAGATGTTAGCAGGTAGATACATTGATGATAACAGGTAGACACATAGATGATAACAGGTAGATACATAGAAGTTAGCAGGTAGATACATAGAAGTTAGCAGGTAGGTACATAGATGATAACAGATAGATACATAGATGATAACAGGTAGACACGTAGATGTTAGCGGGTAGTGCACATAGATGATAACAGGTAGGCACATAGATGTTAGCAGGTAGACACGTAGACGTTAGCAGGTAGACACATAGATGTTAGCAGGTAGACACATAGATGTTAGCAGGTAGGCACATAGATGTTAGCAGGTAGACACGTAGATGTTAGCAGGTAGACACATAAATATTAGCAGGTAGACACATAGATGATAGCAGGTAGGCACATAGATGATAGCAGTTAGACACATAGATGTTTGCTGGTAGACATATGTGTTAGCAGATTGGCACAGATATACCACTTCCCGGACAACATTGATAATGTCCATCAGATCCATTCGTTGACAGTCTTCAGCAATAGCGCTGCTAGCCAACCTGTCCGCTCTTTCATTTCGCCGTACTACCGCATGTCCTGAGACATAGACAAAGGTGACCTGACGTATATTTTACTTCTGCAAAGACTCTACCCATTGCATACGTGCAGTCACATATAAATGTAGTAATCAATTACATAGCCACATATAAATGTAGTTATCAATGACAGTCACATATAAATGTAGTTATCAATGAAATAGTCACATATAAATGTAGTAATCAATGACATAGTCTACATAGAAATGTTGTTATCAATGACATAGTCACATATAAATGTAGTTATCAAAGACATAGTCACATAGAAATGTGGTAATCAATGACATATTCACATATAAATGTAATCAATGAAATAATCACATATAAATGTAGTTATCAATGACATAGTCACATAGAAATGTGGTTATCAATGACATAGTCACATATAAATGTAGTTATCAATGACATAGTCACATATAAATGTAGTTACCAATGACATAGTCACGTATAAATATAGTTATCAATGACATAGTCACATATAAATGTAGTTATCAATGACATAGTCACATACAAATGTAGTTATTCATGACATCATCATCAAGTACCGGGCCTGCTGGCGTAGGTGATCATGCCTCTCCACAAGTTTTGAATTCGGCAGCTATTTGTGATTTCTGTTGTTGACCTTCTGCCAAGCCATTCGCTTAAGCTGTCTGTTTTTTTTTTTCTCTTTGCTTTCCTCTATCACTTCGTCCCTCAATTTTTCTAGTTGTTACAATATATTCCAGTTGTTCTCTTCTTATTACATGGTACACAAAAAAATGATGATTGTTTCTTCCTAATATTGGAAATTAGCTCTCTTTTTGCTTTGACCTCTCACAGAATATCTTCATTACCCTTCTTAGCTGCCTATGGTATTCTCAACATTCTTCTGTAAAACCACAACTCTACAGACACCAGTGATTTTCTTGTCTGTTGTCCTATTGTCCATGATTCGCATCCATATGTTAAGACTGCAATCCATTTTTGACAGTGGAAACAAGAAAAAGAGTTCTTAAATGTTACGTAGAGCCAGTCTTAACATATGGATGCGAATCATAGACAATATGACAACAGACAAGAAAATCACTGGTGTCTGTAGAAATGTGCTGTGAAATGCAGAATGGCTCAGGCAATCCGTCTGAGGTTAACAAAGTTCCCAAATATTTAAATTCATTTACCTGTTTTAATTTTGTTCCACTTGTCTTTAATTATTGACTTTAATTAATGACATAGTCACATATAAATGTAGTTATCAATGACGTAATCATATATAAATGTAGTTATCAATGACATAGTCACATATAAATGTAGTTATCAATGACATAGTCACATATAAATGTAGCTATTAATGACATAGTCACATATAAATATAGTTATCAATGACATAGTCACAAATAAATGTAGTTATCAATGACATAGTCACATATAAATGTAGTTATCAATGACATAGTCACATATAAATGTAGTTATCAATGACATATTCACATATAAATATAGTTATCAATGACATAGTCACATATAAATGTAGTTATCAATGACATAGTCACATATAAATGTAGCTATGAATGACATAGTCACATATAAATGTAGATATCAATGACATAGTCCTATAGAAATATCATTACCCCTAGCACACACAGATAATGTTGTTGCTTATATCAGATATTGCTGCTTACTCATACCGCCCTCCTTGTCTAACAGCGTCCAACACACAACAACAACAACAAGCCTACCCTTCAGCATACCCTGGATACCCCCAAACAGCCGGGTACAGCAATCCCGCCGCTTACCCCTACGGAGCTCAACCGGGGATGGTTGTACCACCTCCGTACAACCAACAGGGAGCCAGTCAATACCCTCCTTACAACCAGGGACCGACCAATGATCTGCCTTCATACAGTCCAGCTACTGCCAAACAACCACCACCACCATCCTAGTACGACCCACAATAATCTACAATTTATTCTTTCATCTCTTATTCACTCCATTTCGCCTTCACATTCACCTCTATCCCTCCATTCTATAACATTCACCACCATCCCTCCATTCTATGACATTCACCTCCATCCCTCTATTCTATGACATTCACCTCCATTCCTCCATTTTATGACATTCACCTCCATCCCTCCATTCTATGACATTCACCTACATCCCTCCATTCTATGACATTCACCCCACATCCCTCCATTCTATGACATTCACCTCCATCCCTCCATTCTATAGACATTCACCTCCATCCCTCCATTCTATGACATTCACCTCCATCCCTCCATTCTATAGACATTCACCTCCATCTCTCCATTCTATGACATTCACCTACATCCCTCCATTCTATGACATTCACCTCTATCCCTCCATTTTTTGGCGTTCCACTCCATCCCTCTATTCTATGACATTCACCTACATCCCTCCATTCTATGACATTCACCTGCAACTTCCCATTATATGACATTCACCTCTATCCCTCCATTCTATGACATTCATCTCCATCTCTCCATTCTATGACATTCACCTCCATCTCTCCATTCTATGACATTCACCTCTATCCCTGCATTCTATGACATTCACCTCCATCTCTCCATTCTATGACATTCACCTCCATCTCTCCATTCTATGACATTCACCTCCATCCCTCCAATCTATGACATTCACCTCCATCCCTCCATTCTATGACATTCACAGTCGAGGCATCACCATATCCGCTTCATCGCCCTTGCAGGCAATTGCCGAAGTGTCTGCAGACTGACTGTTCCCTAAGATGTTGATTGTAGATACATGAGCTTTTGTTACTAAGCTCTTCAGATCTACAGGATCCATTTTCCAACTTTAGACCTCTCACTCTCTCAGTCATTGTCCCACCTTTGTGACCTCTCACTCTCTCAGTCATTGTCCCACCTTTAGACCTCTCAGTATCTCAGTCATTGTCCCACCTTTAGACCTCTCAGTCTCTAAATCATTGTCCCACCTTTAGACCTCTCACTCTTTCATTCATTGTCCCACCTTTAGACCTCTCAGTCTCTCAGTCTCTCAGTCATTGTCCCAACTTTAGACCTCTCAGTCTCTCAATCATTGTCCCACCTTTAGACCTCTCAGTCTCTCAGTTATTGTCCCACATTTAGACCTCTCAGTCTCTCAGTCATTGTCCCACCTTTAGACCTCTCAGTCTCTCAGTCATTGTCCCACCTTTAGACCTCTCAGTCTCTCAGTCATTATCTCACCTTTAGACATCTCAGTCTCTCAATCATTGTCCCAACTTTAGACCTCTCAGTCTCTCATTCATTGTCCCACCTTAGACCTCTCAGTATCTCAATCATTGTCCCACCTTTAGACGTCTCAGTCTCTCAATCATTGTCCCACCTTAGACCTCTCAGTCTCTCAATCATTGTCCCACCTTAGACCTCTCAGTCTCTCATTCATTGTCCCACCTTAGACCTCTCAGTATCTCAATCATTGTCCCAACTTTAGACCTCTCAGTCTCTCAATCATTGTCCCAACTTTAGACCTCTCAGTCTCTCAATCATTGTCCCTCCTTTAGACCTCTCAGTCTTTCAATCATTGTCCCACCTTTTAGCCTCTCAGTCTCTCAATCATTGTCCCACCTTAGACCTCTCAGTCTCTCAATCATTGTCCCACCTTAGACCTCTCAGTCTCTCAATCATTGTCCCACCTTAGACCTCTCAGTCTCTCAATCATTGTCCCACCTTTGTACCTCTCAGTCTCGCAATTATTGTCCCACCTTTAGACCTCTCAGTCTCGCAATCATTGTCCTACCTTAGACCTCTCAGTCTCTCAATCATTGTCCCACCTTTAGACCTCTCAGTCTATCAATCATTGTCCCACTTTAGACCTCTCAGTCTCTCAATCATTGTCCCACCTTAGACCTCTCAGTCTCTCAATCATTGTCCCACCTTAGACCTCTCAGTCTCTCAATCATTGTCCCACCTTAGACCTCTCAGTCTCTCAATCATTGTCCCACCTTTAGACCTCTCAGTCTCTCAATCATTGTCCCACCTTAGACTTCTCAGTCTCTCAATCATTGTCCCACTTTTAGACCTCTCAGTCTCTCAATCATTGTCCTACCTTTAGAACTCTCAGTCTCTCAATCATTGTTCCACTTTTAGACCTCTCAGTCTCTCAATCATTGTCCCACTTTTAGACCTCTCAGTCTCTCAATCATTGTCCCACTTTTAGACATCTCAGTCTCTCAATCATTGTCCTACCTTTAGAACTCTCAGTCTCTCAATCATTGTCCCACCCATTCTCCTCCTCATCACTAAGGAATGACGACCAAACTTGGCGATGTCCACTTTGCTCAGAGTCAGGCCAGTCTCAGTGCGGGAGCTGCCAGCGAGCTGCTGTATACACCAAGATTGTAAGTGCTTTCTATTCGGTGCAAGTTGCTCGGAATCGTCGTCTCGGCTGGAGATTTGGCGCGCACGGAGGTCGACACCATCCCCAAAACTGGAGAAGTTAAAATTCGAGATATTACAAATCTTAAAACAGGACAAAACTGATATTGTTATTGGAATGACGGGACAGCCGGGAAATATGGAGGAATGGGGACAAAGGTATTGTCCCGTTAAGAACGGTACATTTTATACTGATAGTCGATGTTAAAGAAAGAAGTCACACAGTTAACAGTAGTAGATATGGCGTGAGTGGATGTTGCTATTTACTTGAGATTATATGTCATGTATATCACTGACTGGGACTATATGACATGTACATCACAGACTGAGACTACATGACATGTACATCACAGACTGAGACTATATGACATGTACATCACAGACTGAGACTATATGACATGTACATGACTGACAGAGACTATATGACATGTGCATCACTGAATGAGACTATATGACATGTACATCACAGACTGAGACTACATGACATGTACATCTCTGACTGAGACCATGTGACATGTACATGACTGACAGAGACTATATGATATGTACATCTCTGACTGAGACTACATGACATGTACGTCTCTGACTGAGAATATATGACTTGTACATGACTGACAGAAAATATATGCCATGTGCATCACTGACTGAGACTACATGACATGTACGTCTCTGACTGAGAATATATGACTTGTACATGACTGACAGAGAATATATGCCATGTGCATCACTGACTGAGACTACATGACGACATGTACATGACTGACAAAGACTATATGAGATGTACGTGACTCACAGAGACTACATGACATGAACATCTCTGACTGAGACTATATGACATGTACATGACTGACAGAGACTAAATGACATGTACATCTCTGACTGAGACTACATGACATGTACATGACTGGCAGAGACTATATGACATGTATATCATAGACTAAGACTACATGACATGAACATCTCTGACTGAGACTACATGGCATGTACATGATTAACAGAGACCTTATGACATGTTCACACCTCTACAATCCCATCATCCCTTGTTCACACCTCTACAATCCCATCATCCCTTGTTCACACCTCTACAATCCCATCATCCCTTGTTCACACCTCTACAATCCCATCATCCCTTGTTCACACCTCTACAATCCCATCATCCCTTGCTCACACCTCCACAATCCCATCATCATTTGCTCACACCACCACAATCCCATATTCCCTTGCTCACATCTCCACAATCCCATCATCCTTTGCTCACACCACCACAATACCATATTCCCTTGCTCACACCTCCACAATCCCATCAACCTTTGCTCACACCTCCACAATCCCATCATCCTTTGCTCACACCTCCACAATCGCATCAACCTCTGCTCACACCTCCACAATCCCATTATCCCTTGCTCACACCTCTACAATCCCAATATCCCTTGTTCACACCTCCACAATCCCATATTCCCTTGCTCACACCTCCACAATCCCATCAACCTTTGCTCACATCTCCACAATCCCATCATCCTTTGCTCACACCACCATAATCCCATATTCCCTTGCTCACACCTCCACAATCCCATCAACCTTTGCTCACACCGCCACAATCCCATCAACCTTTGCTCACACCTCCACAATCCCATCATCCTTTGCTCACACCTCCACAATCGCATCAACCTCTGCTCACACCTCCACAATCCCATTATCCCTTGCTCACACCTCTACAATCCCATTATCCCTTGTTCACACCTCCACAATCCCATCATCCCTCTTTGGCTACTCCCATTTCCCATCATCCCTAGACCATGACCATGTGTCCTGTCATCAAAAGCTCGGTGCTGTGATTGTAGTCTTAGTTAACATAATTTGTACCTGATCTCTTAGTTAACATAATTTGTACCTGATCTCTTAGTGAACATAATTTGCACCTGATCTCTTAGTTAACATAATTTGTACCTGATCTCTTAGTTAATATAATTTGTACCTGATCTCTTAGTTAACATAATTTGTACCTGATCTCTTAGTTAACATAATTTGTACCTGATACCTTTGATCTATTAAAATGAACAGACAACTCTATGCAATAAATCACATTATTTATCTCATCACTTGTTTGTTGCTTCATTTATTGTTTATCTCATCGCTTGTCTGTTGCTTCATTTCTTGTTTATCTCATCACTTATTTGTTGGTTCATTTCTTGTTTATCTCATCACTTATTTGTTGCTTCATTTCTTATTTATCTCGTCACTTGTTTGTTGCTAATTGTTTATCTCATCGCTTGTTTGTTGCTTCATTTCTTGTTTATCTCATCGCTTATTTGTTGCTTCATTTCTTATTTATCTCGTCACTTGTTTGTTGCTAATTGTTTATCTCATCGATTGTTTGTTGCTTCATTTCTTGTTTATCTCATTACTTATTTGTGGGTTCATTTCTTGCACATCTTATCACTTGTTTGTTGCTAATTGTTTATCTCATCACTTATTTGTTGCTTCATTTCTTGTTTATCTCATCACTTATTTGTTGGTTCATTTCTTGTTTATCTCATCACTTGTTTGTTGCTTCATTTCTTGTTTATCTCATCACTCGTTTGTGGGTTCATTTCTTGTTATCTCATCACTTGTTTGTTGCTTCATTTCTTGTTTATCTCATCATTTGCTTCTTGCTTCATTTCTTATTTAACTCATCACGTGTTTGTTGCTTCATTTCTTGTTTATCTCATCGCATGTTTTTTGCTACATTTCTGGTTTATCTCATCCCTCGGTTTTTTGCTTCATTTTTTGTTTATCTCATCACGTGTTTGTTGCTTCATTTCTTGCACATCTTATCACTTATTTGTTGCTAATTGTTTATCTCATCGCTTGTTTGTTGCTTTCATTTCTTGTTTTCAGATCACTTATTTGTTGCTTTCATTTCTTGTTTATCTCATCACTTTTTAGTTGCTTCATTTCTTGTTTATCTCATCACTTGTTTTTTGCTAATTGTTTATCTCATCGCTTGTTTGTTGCATTCATTTCTTGTTTTCTGATCACTTATTTGTTTCTTTCATTTCTTGTTTATCTCATCACTTATTTGGTGCTTCATTTCTTGTTTATCTCATCACTTATTTGTTGCTAATTGTTTATCTCATCGCTTGTTTGTTGCATTCATTTCTTGTTTTCTGATCACTTATTTGTTGCTTTCATTTCTTGTTTATCTCATCACTTGTTTGTTGCTTCATTTCTAGTTTATCTCATCAATTTTTATTTGTTTCATTCATCAAATTATCATCAAACTATCATCAAACTATCATCAAACTATCATCACACTATTCATCTAAATATCATCAAACTATCATCAAACTAATATCAAACTATCATCATACTATCATCAAACTAATATAAAACTGTCATAAAACTATCATCAACCTGTCATCAAACTATAAAAAACTATCATCAAACTATCATCAAATTATCATCAAACTGACATCAAACTATCATAAAACTATCATCAAACTTTCATTAAATTATCATTAAACTATCATCACACTATCATCAAGCTAACATCAAACTATAATAAACTATCATCAAACTATCACCAAACTATCATCAAATTATCATCAAACTATCATTAAACTAACATCAATCTATAATAAACTATCACCAAACTATCATCTAACTATCATCAAACTGTCATCAAACTAACATCAAACTATAATAAACTATCACCAAACTATCATCAAACTATCATCAAATTATCATCAAACGATCATCAAATTGTCATCAAATTATCATCAAACTATTATCAAACTATCATCAAACGATAATCAAACTATCATCAAATTATCATCAAACTATCATCAAACTATCATCAAACTATAATAAAGTATCATCAAACTATCACCAAACTATCATCACACTTTCATCAAACTAACATCAAACTATAATAAACTATCATCAAACTATCACCAAACTATCATCCCACTATCATCACAATATCTTCACACTATCATAAAACTATAATAAACTACCATCAAACTAATATCAAACTATAATAAACTATCACCAAACTATCATCAAACTATCATCAAACTAACATCGAACTATAATAAACTATCATCAAACTATCACCAAATTATCATAAAACTATTATCACACTATCATAAAACTATCATGACACTACTATCATCAAACTATCATCACACTGACATCAAACAATCATCAAACTATCATCAAACTATCATCACACTATCATCAAACTAACATCAAACTGTAATAAACTATCACCAAACTATCATCAAACTATAATAAACTATCACCAAACTATCATCAAGCTATAATAAACTATCACCAAACTATCATCAACCTATAATAAACTATCACCAAACTATCATCAAACTATAATAAACTATCACCAAACTATCATCAACCTATAATAAACTATCACCAAACTATCATCAAACTATAATAAACTATCACCAAACTATCATCAAACTATAATAAACTATCATCAAACTATAATAAACTATCACCAAACTATAATCAACCTATAATAAACTATCATCAAATTATCATCAACCTATAATAAACTATCACCAAACTATCATCAACCTGTAATAAACTATCACCAAACTATCATCAAACTATAGTAAACTATCATCAAACTATCATCAAACTATAATAAACTATTACCAAACTGTCATCAACCTATAATAAATTATCATCATCAAACTATCATCAAGCTATAATAAACTATCACCAAACTATCATCAAACTATAATAAACTATCACCAAACTAACATCAACCTACAATAAACTATCATCAAACTATAATAAACTATCACCAAACTATCATCAACCTATAATAAACTATCACCAAACTATCATCAAACTATAATAAACTATCACCAAACAATCATCAAACTATAATAAACTATCATCAAACTATCATCAAATGTAATAAAATATCACCAACTATCATTAAACTATAATAAACTATCACTAAACTATCATCAAACTTTAATAAACTGTCACCAAACTATCATAAAACTATAACAAACTATCACCAAACTATCGTCAAACTATAACAAACTATCAACAAACTGTCATCAAACTATAATAAACTATCATCAAACTATAATAAACTATCACCAAACTATAATAAACTATCATCAAACTATAATAAACTATCATCAAACTAACATCAAACTATCATCAAACTAACATCAAACTATCATCAAACTAACATCACGCTATCATCAAACTATCATCAAACTAACAGCAAACTATCATCAAACTAACATCAAACTATAATAAACTATCATCAAACTAACAGCAAACTATCATGAAACTAACATCAAACTATCATCAAACTAACATCACGCTATCATCAAACTATCATCAAACTAACAGCAAACTATCACCAAACTAACATCACACTGTCATCAAACTAACATCACGCTATCATCAAACTAACATCACACTGTCATCAAACTAACATCACGCTATCATCAAACTATCATCAAACTAACGGCAAACTATCATCAAACTAACATCACACTGTCATCAAACTAACATCACGCTATCATCAAACTAACATCACACTGTCATCAAACTAACATCACGCTATCATCAAACTATCATCAAACTAACGGCAAACTATCACCAAACTAACATCACACTGTCATCAAACTAACATCACGCTATCATCAAACTATCATCAAACTAACAGCAACTATCATCAAACTAACATCAAACTATAATAAACTATCATCATACCGTTCATACACTAAGGTCACGTGTTCCCATTCACACACTAAGGTCACGTGTTGCCGTTCACACACTAAGGTCACGTGTTGCCGTTCACACACTAAGATCACGTGTTCCCATTCACACACTAAGGTCACGTGTTACCGTTCACACACTAAGATCACGTGTTACCGTTCACACACTAAGATCACGTGTTGCCGTTCACACACTAAGATCACGTGTTACTGTTCACACACTAAGATCACGTGTTACTGTTCACACACTAAGATCACGTGTTGCCGTTCACACACTAAGATCACGTGTTACTGTTCACACACTAAGATCATGTGTTACCGTTCACACACTAAGATCACGTGTTACCGTTCACACACTAAGATCACGTGTTACTGTTCACACACTAAGATCATGTGTTACCGTTCACACACTAAGATCACGTGTTACCGTTCACACACTAAGATCACGTGTTACCGTTCACACACTAAGATCACGTGTTACCGTTCACACACTAAGATCACGTGTTACCGTTCACACACTAAGATCACGTGTTACCGTTCACACACTAAGATCACGTGTTACTGTTCACACACTAAGATCACGTGTTACCGTTCACACACTAAGATCACGTGTTACCGTTCACACACTAAGATCACGTGTTACCGTTCACACACTAAGATCACGTGTTACCGTTCACACACTAAGATCACGTGTTACCGTTCACACACTAAGATCACGTGTTACTGTTCACACACTAAGATCACGTGTTCCCATTCACACACTAAGGTCACGTGTTCCCATTCACACACTAAGGTCACGTGTTACCGTTCACACACTAAGATCACGTGTTACCGTTCACACACTAAGATCACGTGTTACTGTTCACACACTAAGGTCACGTGTTCCCATTCACACACTAAGGTCACGTGTTCCCATTCACACACTAAGATCACGTGTTACTGTTCACACACTAAGATCATGTGTTACCGTTCACACACTAAGATCACGTGTTACCGTTCACACACTAAGATCACGTGTTACCGTTCACACACTAAGATCACGTGTTACCATTCACACACTAAGATCATGTGTTACCGTTCACACACTAAGATCACGTGTTACCATTCACACACTAAGATCACGTGTTCCCATTCACACACTAAGATCACGTGTTACCGTTCACACACTAAGGTCACGTGTTACCATTCACACACTAAGATCATGTGTTACTGTTCACACACTAAGATCACGTGTTCCCATTCACACACTAAGATCACGTGTTACCGTTCACACACTAAGATCACGTGTTACCGTTCACACACTAAGATCACGTGTTACCGTTCACACACTAAGATCATGTGTTACCGTTCACACACTAAGATCATGTGTTACCGTTCACACACTAAGATCACGTGTTACTGTTCACACACTAAGGTCACGTGTTACCGTTCACACACTAAGATCACGTGTTACTGTTCACACACTAAGGTCACGTGTTACCGTTCACACACTAAGATTACGTGTTACTGTTCACACACTAAGGTCACGTGTTACCGTTCACACACTAAGATCACGTGTTCCCATTCACACACTAAGATCACGTGTTACCATTCACACACTAAGATCACGTGTTCCCATTCACACACTAAGATCACGTGTTCCCATTCACACACTAAGATCACGTGTTCCCATTCACACACTAAGGTCACGTGTTCCCATTCACACACTAAGGTCACGTGTTCCCATTCACACACTAAGATCACGTGTTACCATTCACACACTAAGATCACGTGTTACCGTTCACACACTAAGATCACGTGTTACCATTCACACACTAAGATCACGTGTTCCCATTCACACACTAAGATCACGTGTTACCATTCACACACTAAGATCACGTGTTACCATTCACACACTAAGATCACGTGTTCCCATTCACACACTAAGATCACGTGTTACCGTTCACACACTAAGATCACGTGTTACCGTTCACACACTAAGATCACGTGTTACCATTCACACACTAAGATCACGTGTTACCATTCACACACTAAGATCACGTGTTCCCATTCACACACTAAGATCACGTGTTACCATTCACACACTAAGATCACGTGTTACCATTCACACACTAAGATCACGTGTTACCGTTCACACACTAAGATCACGTGTTACCGTTCACACACTAAGATCACGTGTTACCGTTCACACACTAAGATCACGTGTTACCATTCACACACTAAGGTCACGTGTTCCCATTCACACACTAAGATCACGTGTTACCATTCACACACTAAGATCATGTGTTACCGTTCACACACTAAGATCACGTGTTACCGTTCACACACTAAGATCATGTGTTACCGTTCACACACTAAGATCATGTGTTACCGTTCACACACTAAGATCATGTGTTACCGTTCACACACTAAGATCATGTGTTACCGTTCACACACTAAGATCATGTGTTACCGTTCACACACTAAGATCACGTGTTACCATTCACACACTAAGGTCACGTGTTCCCATTCACACACTAAGGTCACGTGTTACCGTTCACACACTAAGACCACGTGTTCCCATTCACACACTAAGATCACGTGTTACCGTTCACACACTAAGGTCACGTGTTCCCATTCACACACTAAGGTCACGTGTTCCCATTCACACACTAAGATCACGTGTTACCGTTCACACACTAAGATCACGTGTTCCCATTCACACACTAAGATCATGTGTTACCGTTCACACACTAAGATCACGTGTTACCGTTCACACACTAAGATCATGTGTTACCGTTCACACACTAAGATCATGTGTTACCGTTCACACACTAAGATCATGTGTTACCGTTCACACACTAAGATCATGTGTTACTGTTCACACACTAAGATCACGTGTTACCGTTCACACACTAAGATCACGTGTTCCCATTCACACACTAAGGTCACGTGTTACCGTTCACACACTAAGATCACGTGTTACCGTTCACACACTAAGATCACGTGTTACCGTTCACACACTAAGATCATGTGTTACCGTTCACACACTAAGATCACGTGTTACCATTCACACACTAAGATCATGTGTTACCGTTCACACACTAAGATCATGTGTTACCGTTCACACACTAAGATCATGTGTTACCGTTCACACACTAAGATCATGTGTTACCATTCACACACTAAGATCACTTGTTACCGTTCTCACACTAAGATCACGTGTTACCGTTCACACACTAAGATCACGTGTTACTGTTCACACACTAAGATCACGTGTTACCGTTCACACACTAAGATCACGTGTTACCGTTCACACACTAAGATCACGTGTTACCGTTCACACACTAAGATCACGTGTTACCGTTCACACACTAAGGTCACGTGTTACCGTTCACACACTAAAAATCACGTGTTACCGTTCACACACTAAGATCACGTGTTACTGTTCACACACTAAGATCACGTGTTACCGTTCACACACTAAGATCACGTGTTACTGTTCACACACTAAGATCACGTGTTACTGTTCACACACTAAGATCACGTGTTACCGTTCACACACTAAGATCACGTGTTACTGTTCACACACTAAGGTCACGTGTTCCCATTCACACACTAAGGTCACGTGTTACCGTTCACACACTAAGATCACGTGTTACTGTTCACACACTAAGGTCACGTGTTCCCATTCACACACTAAGGTCACGTGTTCCCATTCACACACTAAGATCACGTGTTACCGTTCACACACTAAGATCACGTGTTCCCATTCACACACTAAGATCACGTGTTACTGTTCACACACTAAGATCACGTGTTCCCATTCACACACTAAGATCACGTGTTACTGTTCACACACTAAGATCACGTGTTCCCATTCACACACTAAGATCACGTGTTACCGTTCACACACTAAGATCACGTGTTCCCATTCACACACTAAGGTCACGTGTTCCCATTCACACACTAAGATCACGTGTTACTGTTCACACACTAAGATCATGTGTTCCCTTTCACACACTAAGATCACGTGTTACTGTTCACACACTAAGATCATGTGTTCCCTTTCACACACTAAGATCACGTGTTACTGTTCACACACTAAGATCACGTGTTACCGTTCACACACTAGATCACGTGTTACCGTTCACACACTAAGATCACGTGTTACCGTTCACACACTAAGATCACGTGTTACTGTTCACACACTAAGATCACGTGTTCCCATTCACACACTAAGATCACGTGTTCCCATTCACACACTAAGATCACGTGTTACCGTTCACACACTAAGATCACGTGTTACCGTTCACACACTAAGATCACGTGTTACTGTTCACACACTAAGATCACGTGTTACCGTTCACACACTAAGATCACGTGTTACTGTTCACACACTAAGATCACGTGTTACCGTTCACACACTAAGATCACGTGTTACCGTTCACACACTAAGATCACGTGTTACCGTTCACACACTAAGATCACGTGTTACCGTTCACACACTAAGGTCACGTGTTACCGTTCACACACTAAGATCACGTGTTACTGTTCACACACTAAGATCACGTGTTACCGTTCACACACTAAGGTCACGTGTTCCCATTCACACACTAAGATCATGTGTTACTGTTCACACACTAAGATCACGTGTTACCATTCACACACTAAGATCACGTGTTACCATTCACACACTAAGATCATGTGTTACTGTTCACACACTAAGATCACGTGTTACTGTTCACACACTAAGGTCACGTGTTCCCATTCACACACTAAGATCATGTGTTCCCATTCACACACTAAGATCATGTGTTACTGTTCACACACTAAGATCACGTGTTACCATTCACACACTAAGATCATGTGTTACTGTTCACACACTAAGATCACGTGTTACCATTCACACACTAAGATCATGTGTTACTGTTCACACACTAAGATCACGTGTTACCATTCACACACTAAGATCACGTGTTACCATTCACACACTAAGATCACGTGTTACCGTTCACACACTAAGATCATGTGTTACTGTTCACACACTAAGATCACGTGTTACTGTTCACACACTAAGATCACGTGTTGCCGTTCACACACAAAGGTCACGTGTTCCCATTCACACACTAAGATCACGTGTTGCCGTTCACACACAAAGGTCACGTGTTCCCATTCACACACTAAGATCACGTGTTGCCGTTCACACACTAAGATCACGTGTTGCCGTTCACACATTAAGGTCGGGAAGCATGGCCGCTGCTATGAGTTGTTGACACTCTTCTTAATGGGACCTGCTCTGGTTAACTCAAGGTCCACGAGTAATCTCCTTCACATAGTTCAAGTCAGGACCTGTTGCTACAACAGTCTCGTCTTACTACACTATCTATGTCACGTGCCTCTTTGTGTGTGTGTGTGTGTGTGTGTTGTGTGTGTGTGTGTTGTGTGTGTGTGTGTGTTGTGTGTGTGTGTGTGTGTGTGTGTGTGTGTGTGTGCAACAAAGCTCTCTCGTATTCTTCTTTGATAACTATTTCTAAATTCTACGTACACTCGCTGATAACTGTTCCAATTTGCAATATACACACGCTGATAAATGTTCCAATATGATATATACACACGCTGATAACAACTACTTCAATATCAAACATGCGCTCTTCAAGAAAGTTGTCAGATTAAAACTGGAATTTTCCAAAAATTTAAAAACTTGACCCAAATCCCAGTCCACGCTTCCAGTAGGACAAATGTAACGTGCAGAAGTCTTGTGACGTAGGCAGATCATTACAATCAGTTTAATATCGTTGGGGGCACTACAATCAGTTTAATATCGTTGGGGGCACTACAATCAGTTTAATATCGTTGGGGGCACTACAATCAGTTTAATATCGTTGGGGGCACTACAATCAGTTTAATATCGTTGGGGGCACTACAATCAGTTTAATATCGTTGGGGGCACTACAATCAGTTTAATATCGTTGGGGGCACTGCAATCAGTTTAATATCGTTGGGGGCACTGCAATCATTTCCATATCGTCCATTTGCTTGTATCGCCTTTGTGTTTGAATTGAATGAGATACGCCCTTTGGAATGGAATATATACTATATGTTGTTATGTGCTATATGTTATGTTATATAAAATATGTGCTATATGTTGTTACGTGCTATATGTTGTTATGTGCTATATGTTGTTATTTTCTATATGTTGTTATGTTAGATAAAATATGTGCTATATGTTGTTATGTGCTATATGTTATGTTAGATAAAATATGTGCTATATGTTGTTATGTGATATATGGTATGTTAGATAAAATATGTGCTATATGTTGTTATGTTAGATAGAATATGTGCTATATGTTGTTATGTGCTACATGTTGTTATGTTAGATAAAATATGTGCTATATGTTGTTAAGTGCTATATGTTATGTTAGATAAAATATGTGCTATATGTTATGTGATATATGGTATGTTAGATAAAATATATGCTATATGTTGTTTTGTTAGATAGAATATGTGCTATATGTTGTTATGTTAGATAAAATATGTGCTATATGTTATGTGCTATATGTTATGTTAGATAAAATATGTGCTATATGTTGTTATGTTAGATAAAATATGTGCTATATGTTGTTATCTTCTTCTTCTACTAGCTTTTTAGTTCCCAGTGGAGCATAGGTCTTCAACAAACACTTTCCAAGTCGTTCTGGTTTTTGCCATTCTTTTAAGATCATTCCTTGACTTCCCCATCATCTTCATCTCTGCTTCTATCTGTCTTCTCCAAGAATTCTTTGGTCTTTCTCTTTGTCTTTTTTCCTGGGGATTCTAAAAAATGGCCTGTTGTGTAATACTCTCAATTGGCTTCCATAGTGTGTGTCCTATCCAGCGCCATCGTCTTCACTGTATCTCTTAATCCGCTGGTATTTGACTGGTACATTTCCATAATTCTATGTTAGTGATTTTGTCCTGCCATTTCCATCCTTTTATTCTGCTTAAGCATCCATTAATGAAAGTCGGTATCTTCGTGATTGTCAATTTTGTTGTTCTCCATGTTTCACAGCCATATAATAGGAACGACTTAACATTTGAATTATATGTTGTTATGTTAGATAGAATATGTGCTATATGTTGTTATGTGCTATATGTTGTTATGTGCTATGTGTTGTTATGTGCTATATGTTGTTATGTGCTATATGTTGTTATGTTAGATAAAATATGTGCTATATATTGTTATGTTAGATAAAATATGTGCTATATGTTGTTATGTGATATATGTTGTTATGTTAGATAAAATATGTGCTATATTTTGTTATGTGCTATATGTTGTTATGTTAGATAAAATGTGTGCTATATGATGTTATGTGCTATATGTTGTTATGTTAGTTAAAATATGTGCTATATGTTGTTATGTGCTATATGTTGTTATGTGCTATATGTTGTTATGTGTTATATGTTGTTATGTTAGATACAATATGTGCTATATGTTGTTATGTGCTATATGTTGTTAAGTTTGATATAATATGTGCTATATGTTGTTATGTGCTATATGTTGTTATGTTAGATAAAATATGTGCTATATGCTGTTATGTTAGATAGAATATGTGCTATATGTTATGTTAGATAGGATATGTGTTATATGTTATACTACATTAATACTGGCCAGGTACTTACAAATACATTAGTGCTGACCGGGATAGGCGGCCGAGCACATATAGATGTAAACTCGTGTGCTAAGACGCCGGTTCAAGTCTCGTACTTTACCTTTACCTTTAGTACTGACCGGGTACTTACAAATACATTAGTACTGACCGGGTACTTACAAATACATTAGTACTGACCGGGTACTTACAAATACATTAGTACTAGCCAGACAAGCCCACGAGAAGACATCGTTTATCAAGGTGACGATAATCAGTGCCTGCACTTTAAGGCTGCGAATCTTGAACAGCAGTAACAACAGCCGGAAGAAAATCTCAGCTTTTGAAATGAGAAGCTAGAGACAGGAGCAAAGAATGTCTTGGAAAGAAAGCTGAACAAAGCAGACTATAACTAAGGTCTAGCGGCTGGTCTAGCGGCTGATCTCGGCTGGTCTGGTCGCAGAACGAACCAGTTTTTGTCCGATTGGTTTCATTTCTTTTCTCTTGCGTCTTTTTTTATCTGACATTGACTTTATTTCATTGCCGAATGTTAGCAAGCAGCCATATATAAATACTTTGTGTTGTACAAATATCTACCAGCTTTTACTTATTGTTATCATGAATGGAGAATTCACTCAAGGACGTGTTGCAGACATCTTTGTATCGTAGGTCTACCCTCAGGTAGGTTCCAATCTAAAGTTGTATAATCTCAGAACAGAAAACGGGACGAATTGGGGCATCACTGGACGGAGAATGGAAGCTCTGCTTGACTCTCATCTATTTCAGGAAAAAAAAACTTTTCTAAGAGATTCTATATTCTTTTTTTTTATTTGGTCAAAAACAATTCTCAGCAGCTTAGGGGGAAATGTATTTATTTTAGTCATCAGAAGACCTGTCACTGTAACTCCCAACATATTGTCTCTCTGACCATCAGAAGACCACTGCCTTATACAGCCAATCTTGGTCAGTATTTCAGCCCGCCTTATGTATCAACAGTCAATGTTGGTCAGTATTGCAGCCCGCCTTATGTATCAACAGTCAATGGTGGTCAGTATTGCAGCCTGCCTTATGTATCAACAGTCAATGTTGGTCAGTATTTTATTTTGTAGCCCGCCTTATGTATCAACAGTTTATGTTGGTCATTATTGCAGCCCGCCTTATGTATCAACAGTTTATGTTGGTCATTATTGCAGCCCGCCTTATGTATCAACAGTCAATGTTGGTCATTATTGTAGCCCGCCTTATGTATCAACAGTCAATGTTGGTCATTATTGTAGCCCGCCTTATGTATCAACAGCCAATGTTAGTCAGTATTGCAGCCCGCCTTATGTATCAACAGTCAATGTTGGTCATTATTGTAGCCCGCCTTATGTATCAACAGTCAATGTTGGTCATTATTGCAGCCCGCCTTATGTATCAACAGTCAATGTTGGTCAGTATTGCAGCCTGACTTATGTATCAACAGTCAATGTTGGTCAGTATTTCAGCCCGCCTTATACATCAACAGTCAATGTTGGTCAGTATTGTAGCCCGCCTTATGTATCAACAGTCAATGTTGGTCAGTATTGCAGCCCGCCTTATGTATCAACAGTTTATGTTGGTCATTATTGCAGCCCGCCTTATGTATCAACAGTCAATGTTGGTCATTATTGTAGCCCGCCTTATGTATCAACAGTCAATGTTGGTCATTATTGCAGCCCGCCTTATGTATCAACAGTCAATGTTAGTAGTATTACAGCCCGCCTTATGTATCAACAGTTTATGTTGGTCATTATTGCAGCCCGCCTTATGTATCAACAGTTTATGTTGGTCATTATTGCAGCCCGCCTTATGTATCAACAGTCAATGTTGGTCATTATTGTAGCCCGCCTTATGTATCAACAGTCAATGTTGGTCATTATTGTAGCCCGCCTTATGTATCAACAGCCAATGTTAGTCAGTATTGCAGCCCGCCTTATGTATCAACAGTCAATGTTGGTCAGTATTGCAGCCCGCCTTATGTATCAACAGTTTATGTTGGTCATTATTGCAGCCCGCCTTATGTATCAACAGTAAATGTTTGGTCATTATTGTAGCCCGCCTTATGTATCAACAGTCAATGTTGGTCAGTATTGCAGCCTGACTTATGTATCAACAGTCAATGTTGGTCAGTATTGCAGCCCGCCTTATGTATCAACAGCCAATGGTGGTCAGTATTGCAGCCTGACTTATGTATCAACAGTTTATGTTGGTAATTATTGCAGCCCGCCTTATGTATCAACAGTTTATGTTGGTCATTATTGCAGCCTGACTTATGTATCAACAGTCAATTTTGGTCAGTATTGCAGCCCGCCTTATGTATCAACAGCCAATGTTGGTCAGTATTGCAGCCCGCCTTATGTATCAACAGTTTATGTTGGTCATTATTGCAGCCCGCCTTATGTATCAACAGTCAATGTTGGTCAGTATTGCAGCCCGCCTTATGTATCAACAGTTAATGTTGGTCAGTATTGCCTGGCTACAAGACTTTGAGCCGGTATCTGCTATTTCCAGACAGGACAAACTGATTTTTGAAACTGACAGAAAGTGGGACAGAAATTCAAGGAGGCAAATAATAATAAATGAATATTATTCTAGAGGGAAACTTTCGAGGCGATAATCAGCGAATCAATTCAGGGAGGAGGTATGTTTACAGCACTCGGAAAAATGACAAATAATCAACACACACACAAAAACAACAACAAAGAACAGTATATGGTCCGAAGAAGAAACTCCTTGGCAGAACAAACAACAACACAAAAATATATATAAGGATATGTGCACACAATCTAACACAATAATATATATAAGTATATGTGCACAAAAACTAACTACATGGCGATAATAATTTCTTAATTACCACGTAAAGCTGTTTCCATAGCACTTTTTTCTTCTTTTTTTAAAAACTGTCATTATCATAAGTTTTACAGTTTTCGCATCTCTTTGCATCTTGATGTTTTTACTCCTTGGCACAGCGCCTTGCCACGAAAAACCAACCGCTAGGGATCACTGCCAACTCGGCTAATTAAAAGAATTAGCCATCATTGGCGATGTCTTTCACGCAGTTGTTCTCCTGACTATAGCATAGGGCTGTGATCACAGCTCAGGAATAAATTGTGCATCTGTATTGTTCCTATTAAGACAAGTATCTCGAGTTGTGAGCACAACCCTATGCTATAGTCATGAGAACACCTGCGTGAAAGACATCGCCAATGATGGCTCATCATCATCATCATCATCATCATTGAGTGCCTTCTCCGCAACGAAGGTTGGCTACCATGGATAGCCATTCAACTCTGTTTCTTGCTTTGATGGTGCAGGCTGACATAGATTGACTTGTCCATCTTTTGATATTACTCGTCCATGTTAGTCTTGGTCTGCCTCTGCCTCCTTTACCTTGTATTTTCCCTTCCAATATTACTTTTAGTAGGCTGTTGTGTCTGTTAAAAAGCCCCACAAATGTCAATTGTCTTGTCTTAATTGTGTTTAGTAGTTCTCTTTTTATTTTCAGTTGTTTCAAAACTTCATCGTTTGTTTTCTTTTCTTTCCATCCAATTCTACCTATTCTTCTATAAATCCACATTTCAAAGGCTTCAATTTTCTGTTCTGTTTTCTTGTCTAATGTCCATGTTTCTGCACCATATAGGAATATTGAGAAGATGTAACATTTTGCCACTCTTAGTTTCAGCCCTGCTGATATTTGTTTTGTTGTTAGTATATTTTTCATGGCATTAAAATTACTTTTTGCCATACCTATTCTTTTGTTTATTTCAATTTTACATTTTCCATCATTGGTTATAGTATGTCCCAGGTAGTTGTAACTCTGGACTGTCTCCAGATGTATTCCCTCAACTGTGATATTTGATTGTAGGTCTTGAGAATTTTCTTGTTTATGATCATAGTTTTAGTCTTTTTGATATTCATTTCTAGTCCATATTTTTTGTTTGTTATGTTTATCAAATTAAGCAATTGTTATAGGTCTTTAGGATTTTCTAGGAATGATGGCTAATTCTTTTAATTAGCCGAGTTGGCAGTTTTCCCTAGCGTTTGGTTTTTCGTGACAAGGCGCTGTGCCAAGGAGTACGGGTTCGATCTTGCTTCAGACCGTTTATTATATTGTTCTCTTTCTGTTGATTATTTGCCATTTTTTCCCGAGTGCTATAAAAATACCTCTTCCTCTGAATTGATTCACATAAATTCAAACCGGATGCAAATCGGGACAATCACGATCCAACCAGGACGTATGCTTTAGTTGCTAACGACAACAACATCAACAAAAATGCTTTTATAGCCAACAGGCATGACCTTTAGATAGCGCTACTACTTTATGTTTGTTTAACGTCATCCATCTCTGTGTACTTTAGTTAGAACCATTTCATCTGCGCTCTGTTCCTTCTGATCATGTAGTTATAGATAATTGTGTTTCACCGTTTGTTTTCGTTGTCCTTGTACTCTGAATAAGGCCACAGGCCGAAACGTCAGTATTGTGTTGTGTTCCTCCCTTGTAAAGCTGTTTTCTTACCTTGGACCACTGGCTCCTTTAGATAGCGCACAACGAACACTCCCTCCCGACATTAACCCGGAAGTTGTTGCTCGCTGCCCCGCCCACTAGTCATGATCAGAGGCCCAGGGCTGACAGTTGCTGCATCGCGTTCTTCTAGAATTGACAAATATTTATAATTTAAAATATGTAATTTACAACATTAAAATAATCATGCCAGAAGGGCCAGAACTTCACATAACAAGTGTGTCTATCAATGAGATATGCAGCAGGCTGACGTTTACGGGACCAGTGGTTCGCAATCCCATCCACAAATGTCCAACGGTGGAGTGGGACGAACCCGCCTATCGGATAACGGCCGAGTCTAGAGGCAAGGAGTTGATGCTACATCTACATGCTGTTGACGATGTGTGTGGCAGCGCGAAGGTAGGAGGAGAACAGCCAGGGAAAACCACATCCATCTTATTTACGTTTGGCATGAGCGGCAAGTTTGCTTACACACCAGCACAAGAACTCAAGAAGCATTCCCATCTGTCATTTCTCTCCAGGGGACAGCCAAGAATGGCCTTGAGTTTTGTGGACCCTCGCAGATTTGGGAAGTGGCTTCAAGGCAGTCACTGGTCGCCAAGCAGAGGGCCATGTGTTATTCAAGAGTTCGACGATTTTGTGTGAGTATTTCCTAAGTGTCGAGTAAAGTCCCAAATTCTTCAATTTCTAGTGTGGCCATCACAGCAACGCAAAATGGTACAGAGAACATATTACATCACAATGTCATGGTTCAGTGTCCATGGTTAACATTAAATTCTAGTTCCTGTGATGTGTCATCCGAGGGGTGGTACATTATTTTTATAATAAGCTGCATTTGTAGTTCCACAATCTGTTGCACACATTTGGGACACCTGTAGAACTGCAACTCACTTTTATTTGTTGTGTTGGCATTTTCCTGTCTCCTGGCACAGACACTCCTAATTTTAAAAAAAATAGACAAATTTCAGCCCAAACTTTGGATTATAAGTTCGCAAGAATTGAAATTGTCACAAACAACAGCACACAAAACAGTGGCCTTGGGTGTATGGCACAGAGAAACAGAGAAAAAGAGACCTCTTAGACTAGCAAAATGACATAAATGTGTTAACATAAAAAAAGAAGAGCAATAGAATAGAGTGTAATACATACATGATTTATAATTGCCCAGACATACTGAAGGAACACATGCATAAGTTACTAGTACAAGAGCTAGACCTGCCATGACACAAATGTGGCAAGAAGTTAGAGCCATGAAACTGTAGCCAAATGTGGCAAGAAGCTTAGAGCCATGAAACTGTAGCCAAATGTGGCAAGAAGTTAGAGCCATGAAACTGTAGCCAAATGTGGCAAGAAGTTAGAGCCATGAAACTGTAGCCAAATGTGGCAAGAAGTTAGAGCCATGAAACTGTAGCCAAATGTGGCAAGAAGTTAGAGCCATGAAACTGTAGCCAAATGTGGCAAGAAGCTAGAGCCATGAAACTGTAGCCAAATGTGGCTCACTTTAGATTTAGAAGGGAGACAACTCTACTGGTGTCTTGGTCATTATAAGTGAAACATTCATTGTGAACAGAGATAGAGAAGTGAACAATCTTCATCCTTGGCAGTGAACCGACATACCCAAGTCTGATAAGAATAAGGTTGACACTAACAGATACATTCAAATTAATACTAGCAGTGGTACAGCATTATGTGCTATCACATTTGCCTTTCAGCATATACATGACAGAATAATATTAAAAGTCAACCATAAAAATATGGTTATTTCAGAAAGTGAAGTGAACTCTTTGTGAACCGTTAGTTCACAGAGGCCTTCAGACTAACCAGATTGGTTAGACAGGGGTGTTCCCTCTCCTCTACTTTATTCTCTGACAATAGAACCGCTCCTAGAGAGCATCAGACAAGACAGTTCCATAAAAGGCACTTTCACTCCAGGGAATGGAGAGCAGAAATTGTTAGCCTACGCTGACGATACTGTCTTCTTTCCATCAAACATCACATCAATAGACAACATCCTCAACACATTCACAGAATTTGGGAAGGGCAGTGGGGCACAGATAAACATACAGAAATCATTCATCATGGGCATAGGCAGGTGGAAGAACAAAGGGGACTTTCCCTCTGCTCTAACACCGGTCACTAACATTAAATTGTACAGAAAAACATATCCTTGTAACCCTGACAGAACACACAAACCAACATGGCAGAACCTAGTCACAAAGATAACAGACATGACTAACATAAATAGCCACAGTTTTTAACCCACTGCAACCAACAATAACAGAAAAAAAAACTGATTAGACATTTTGTTTTTGGGCACACTATACACAGCATACAACACAAAACACTGATACAACACAAAACACTGATACAGCACAAAACACTGATAAAGCACAAAACACTGATACAGCACAAAACACTGATACAGCACAAAACACTGATACAGCACAAAAAAACAAGGAGCGATTTCACTTCTGGACATACACACAAAAATTAAAGCACTCAGGATAAGTCACATCAGCCACATCATCCAGCAATCAGACAATTATGCGTATGCACACTACTACATGGGACTGAGATTATTCAAATTCAGAAAACCCAACAACTCAATACCTCACCACTTTGGTCCACACCCACATTCTACAAAACTTGCATTCAAGCCATCCAAGGACACAACATCTTATTATATCAAAAAAACAAACACCATTTACAAACACCTCATTAAACAGCAAGCACCTCCACTACAGCTCAGAATCAAGAGGGGCCAAAAATACTTTCTCACAGACTACACCAGCACTTTCTCAAACCTCCACAATCCACACATCGCTCCTAAAGCAAGGGAAGTCACGTACAGACTCATATACAACATGACACCCACAAAGAAAGAGAAGCTCACATATCAGGACAGATAGCCAAGTGCTAACTTTGCTGCCTAAACATACAAGAAACAGAAGAACACATATTTTACGAATGCAACACAATCATACCAGCAAGAAGGGCATTACAGCACACATTAGAAACACACACCACAAAGTGTGTGAACATATACAGATCTATCATGCTCAACACACTGCCAAAAACAAGACAAGAATGCAACACTAAATCGCTAATTCTAATATTCAAATATATAAATGTAGTGTGGACCTGCAGAAATGCTGCCATTTACCAATTCCAAACATTTAGCCTTGACCTATTTGTTACAGATATGTAATCATAAATCAATGTCCATCTTTAAAACAACATAAATTAATTTAATAGAATGAATGAATGAATGATTGAATGAATGAACGAACGATTGAATGAATGAATGAATGCATGAATGAATGAATGAATGAACGAATGATTTTCCAATATTCAAATAGAAAGACACATCTTTCAATTTTTTCCTTTCACTTATTTGCTACATTTGTCGGTGACAGTCAGAAGGCAAGTTTGCGTTACAGATGCCGACAAGACGTCACACCTCCCAAAATAAGGGAGACGTCTGGGAGCTTTTGACTTTATTGTCGCCTCTGGCGCACCTGTATTTTAATCGTTTGGTCATGTGATGTAATGTCGTATAGACCTCCTAACTATATCTAAAATATATGTAACATCTTTCACTTTCATCATCAAATCATATAAATGTAACTTGTGTTGTGTACTGTGACGTATTGATTTTGAAAGTGAAATAAAGATTAATCATTTTTTGTTTTATTTTTTAAAAGAATTTTTAAAAAAGGGTGGTCTAGAGGTTAGTTATCAGCTTCTAGACAAGAAGGTCACAGGTTCAAATCCTGCCACAGGCAGTGGAGAATTTTCTCTTTGAATCCTTGGTTTCTTCAAGTTTTTACCATCCCCTGGCCTCTCTCTGGGTAGTGAGATCTAATGTCTAGCCCTCTCTCTGGGTAGTGAGATCTAATGTCTAGTCCTCTCTCTGGGTAGTGAGATCTGATGTCTAGTCCTCACTCTGGGTAGTGAGATCTGATGTCTAGTCCTCTCTCTGGGTAGTGAGATCTGATGTCTAGTCCTCTCTCTGGGTAGTGAGATCTGATGTCTAGCCCTCTCTCTGGGTAGGGAGATCTGATGTCTAGTCCTCTCTCTGGGTAGTGAGATCTGATGTCTAGTCCTCTCTCTGGGTAGTGAGATCTGATGTCTAGCCCTCTCTCTGGGTAGTGAGATCTGATGTCTAGCCCTCTCTCTGGGTAGGGAGATCTGATGTCTAGCCCTCTCTCTGGGTAGGGAGATCTGATGTCTAGCCCTCTCTCTGGGTAGTGAGATCTGATGTCTAGCCCTCTCTCTGGGTAGTGAGATCTGATGTCTAGCCCTCTCTCTGGGTAGGGAGATCTGATGTCTAGCCCTCTCTCTGGGTAGTGAGATCTAATGTCTAGCCCTCTCTCTGGGTAGGGAGATCTGATGTCTAGTTCTCTCTCTGGGTAGCGAGATCTAATGTCTAGTCCTCTCTCTGGGTAGCGAGATCTAATGTCTAGCCCTCTCTCTGGGTAGTGATATCTGATGTCTAGTCCTCTCTCTGGGTAGTGAGATCTGATGTCTAGTCCTCTCTCTGGGTAGTGAGATCTGATGTCTAGTCCTCTCTCTGGGTAGTGATATCTGATGTCTAGTCCTCTCTCTGGGTAGTGAGATCAGATGTCTAGTCCTCTCTCTGGGTAGCGAGATCTGATGTCTAGTCCTCTCTCTGGGTAGTGATATCTGATGTCTAGTCCTTCCAGATAACAGCAAAAAAACCATGAATTTAATAGCTAAAGCAGACTTAGAACATGACTTAATGTGAAATGAATTTAGTGTTTGAAGTAGACTTAAGTTTTGCTGTTATAATACAAAGACAAATTAGAGTTCTGGAAATATAATTCAAAGACTAGAATCCTAGCAAAGAGAAGTGAGAGTCCTAGCAAAGAGAAGTGAGAGTCCTAGCAAAGAAAAGTGAGAGTCCTAGCAAAGAGAAGTGAGAGTCCTAGCAAAGAAAAGTGAGAGTCCTAGCAAAGAGAAGTGAGAGTCCTAGCAAAGAAAAGTGAGATTCCTAGCAAAGGAAAGTGAGAGTCCTAGCAAAGAAAAGTGAGAGTCCTAGCAAAGAGAAGTGAGAGTCCTAGCAAAGAGAAGTGAGAGTCCTAGCAAAGAGAAGTGAGAGTCCTGGCAAAGACAAGTTCGAGTCTTAGCAAATACAAAGAGTCCTGATAAAGCAAATACAAAATCTGTCATGACAAAACCTTAATATGATTATATTCTCTCTGTGCTGCAGACAAATGGATGACCTCTGACCTTGTGCAGAATGTAGAGGTTATGTTTGGACAGATATCTGTTACTAGCTTGTTCCATTTGAAAACTACCAAAAACAGTGCTGTCCCCACATCAAAAGTTGGCAACCATGAAGTGTCATTCATTGAGTGCTGTCCCCACATCGAAAGTTGACAACCATGGAGTGTCATTCATTGAGTGCTGTCCCCACATCGAAAGTTGACAACCATGGAGTGTCATTCATTGAGTGCTGTCCCCACATAGAAGGTTGGCTAACATGGAGTGTCATTCATTGAGTGATGTCTCCGCATCGAAGGTTGACTACCATGGAGTGTCATTCATTGAGTGCTGTCCCCACATTGAAAGTTGGCAACCATGGAGTGTCATTCATTGAGTGCTGTCCCCACATAGAAGGTTGGCAACCATGGAGTGTCATTCATTGAGTGCTGTCCCCACATCGAAGGTTGGCAACCATGGAGTGTCATTCATTGAGTGCTGTCCCCACATCAAAGGTTGGCAACCATGGAGTGTCATTCATTGAGTGCTGTCCCCACATAGAAGGTTGGCTAACATGGAGTGTCATTCATTGAGTGATGTCTCCGCATCGAAGGTTGACGACCATGGAGTGTCATTCATTGAGTTCTGTCCCCACATAGAAGGTTGGCTAACATGGAGTGTCATTCATTGAGTGCTGTCCCCACATCGAAAGTTGACAACCATGGAGTGTCATTCATTGAGTGCTGTCCCCACATAGAAGGTTGGCTAACATGGAGTGTCATTCATTGAGTGATGTCTCCGCATCGAAGGTTGACTACCATGGAGTGTCATTCATTGAGTGCTGTCCCCACATTGAAAGTTGGCAACCATGGAGTGTCATTCATTGAGTGCTGTCCCCACATAGAAGGTTGGCAACCATGGAGTGTCATTCATTGAGTGCTGTCCCCACATCGAAGGTTGGCAACCATGGAGTGTCATTCATTGAGTGCTGTCCCCACATCAAAGGTTGGCAACCATGGAGTGTCATTCATTGAGTGCTGTCCCCACATAGAAGGTTGGCAACCATGGAGTGTCATTCATTGATTGCTGTTCCCAAATCGAAGGTTGGCAACCATGGAGTGTCATTCATTGAGTGCTGTCCCCACATCGAAGGTTGGCAACCATGGAGTGTCATTCATTGAGTGCTGTCCCCACATCAAAGGTTGGCAACCATAGAGTGTCATTCATTGAGTGCTGTTCTCAAATCGAAGGTTGGCAACCATGGAGTGTCATTCATTGAGTGCTGTCTCCACATCGAAAGTTGGCAACCATGGAGTGTCATTCATTGAGTGCTGTCCCCACATCGAAGGTTGGCAACCATGGAGTGTCATTCATTGAGTGCTGTCCCCACATCGAAGGTTGGCAACCATGGAGCACCATCCCGCTCTGTCTCTTGCTTTGATGGCACAGGTTGTCAATGGCTGACTTGTCCATACTTTGATGTTACTCGTCCATGTTAGTCTTGGTCTTCCTCTGTATCCGGTAAAGGTTATTTATTTATTTCCTTGTGGGACGTGCATGCAGACGTCAGATGGTAGCGTGACTGTCACTGTCAGCTGATGATGTGTGTTCTACTCGCACGCTGTATCGATATATATCGATCGTTACTTTGTTTACCTTACTAGCGGCCTTCACAGACCGGTCAGTCTCTTGCGTACTTGACCTCGGCTGGAATGTGCTGATCTAGCTGTTTACAATCGGACCAACACGCCTTCGTGCCAACTGGCTATCATCTCAGCCCTGACCTTGTCTGGTCACTGTCGTACTTCTGGTTCATTAAGATGACTGTTTCACGTTGTGGTTCCGCGACAACTTGATTTGTGTTATGATTCGTCCCCGAGGGTTGACGCTAGGCTCGATAATTATAACTGTGTAATATATAACAACGCATTGGGTATAAGAGTTGTTCTGACTTTAAATTC
This sequence comes from Megaustenia siamemsis, assembly GCA_032433765.1. NCBI lineage: Eukaryota > Metazoa > Mollusca > Gastropoda > Stylommatophora > Ariophantidae > Megaustenia > Megaustenia siamemsis. Next base: position 192,736,666 of record JAVIAB010000092.1, read on the forward strand.
TGTCACAACGGACTCTCGTTACACACTGGATATGACAGTTTACACACTTAGAGCGCACTCTACAAGTTCTTCATTCTATCGCCCTATCACTTGTCTCTGGGCTCCACACGCATTCATACTCGCATCTAAATTACATGTGGACCGTCCCCATTGATGGCCCGCCCTAATCTGCTACTACCGGTCCGGCTATCTCTTGGTACTCGTTACTAACTGTCTCTTAATAGTGCTACTTACTAATCTGTCCGTCTAACTGTTCTTCACTGGTCTCTGCATCTCCTAACTATCGCGTGTTCTTTGCTGGCTAAAACGCTATTATCCTTGCTTGGTGTTATGACTCTGGATCGTCACTCCCTGCCAACTCAGTCTCTTCCAGTGTTCGGTCTCTCAATGTCTAAAAACTCCTTCACTATTAGTCTAACTCACGTTCTAATCTAATTCTACTAGGCTAAAGTTAGCCTCCCTATGGGCCAACCACATGGTTGCCCGGCTCCTAACGAGCGTGTGAGTCCTGCCGACTACATTTCTCCAAACGTCTGGTCTCCAAGTGCTTCTATCCAAGTGCTTGTTAATCTTTTGTGTTTACCTCTTAAATTTGGATCTTGTCAGCCAATCAAAATTGACTTCCCATGCGTCTGTCTGCCCACTCACTTCTGGAGATGGCCTTGCACGTTTTTCCCCTGCATTTCAAACCATCCTCTTTATTTTTATTGTGACTTCGTTTTAATGTCTTTTTCCTTTTTTCTCCTTGACCTTGTTCTCTCGTTATTTGTTGTCCTCCTCTACTCTCTCTCTCTCTCCTCCCTCTACTACACCTCTGCCTATTTTGCCCTGTATTTTCCCCTCTAAGATTACTTTTAGTAGGCTGTTGTGTCTTTTAACATGCCCCAAAAATTTCATTTGTCTTGTTTGAATTGTGTTTAGTAGTTCTCTTTTCATCTTTTGTTGTTTTAAGACTTTATCATTTGTTTTCTTTTCATTCCATCCAATTCTTCCTATTCTTCTATAAATCCACATTTCAAAGGCTTCAATTCTCTGTTCTGTTTTCTTGGGTTATGTCCATGTTTCTACACCATACAGGGGTGTTGAGATGATATAACATTTTGCTATTCTTAGTTTTAGCCCTGGTGTTATTTGTTTTGATTTTGGTATATTTTTCATGGCATTAAAATTACTTTTTGCGATACCTATTCTTTTGTTTATTTCAGTTTTACATTTTCCATCACTGGTTATAGTATATCCAAGGTAGTTGTAGCTCTGAACTGTCACCAGGTGTATTCCTTCAACTTTGATATCCACTTGCAGGTTTTGAGTATTATCTTTGCTTATAATCATAGTTTTAGTCTTTTTGATATTCATATCTAGTCCACATTTTTGATATTCATATCTAGTCCACATTATTGATATTCATATCTATCTATCTATCTATCTATCTATCTATCTATCTATCTATCTATCTATCTATCTATCTATCTATCTATCTATCTATCTATCTATCTATCTATCTATCTATCTATCTATCTATCTATCTATCTATCTATCTATCTATCCATCCATCCATCCATCCATCCATCCATCCATCCATCCATCCATCCATCCATCCATCCTCCTATCCTATCCTATCCTATCCTATCCTATCCTATCCTATCCTATCCTATCCTATCCTATCCTATCCTATCCTATCCTATCCTATCCTATCCTATCCTATCCTATCCTATCCTATCCTATCCTATCCTATCCTATCCTATCCTATCCTATCCTATCCTATCCTATCCTATCCTATCCTATCCTATCCTATCCTATCCTATCCTATCCTATCCTATCCTATCCTATCCTATCCTATCCTATCCTATCCTATCCTATCCTATCCTATCCTATCCTATCCTATCCTATCCTATCCTATCCTATCCTATCCTATCCTATCCTATCGAGCCGAAGACGGCACATAGGGCAGAACCACAATAACTTCTTTTGTGGTGATTTCTGTTTATGATTCTATCTATTGACCTTTCGAGCCGTAACCGGCCCATAGGGCGTAGACCAAGATACACCTTCTCCTATATGAATTTTTTGTTCTAGCAGTTTTCTTTTAAAGATATTTTATCAAATCTCGCCATCTGTCTCTGTTCTGTGCAAGCAGTTCTATCTCATTGATGGAGCCGATTCCTGCTGCTCTTGCCTCTCTCATCAATGTTCTTCTCAGTGTCTCCCTGGGTCTTCCTCTTTTTCTTTTATCTGTTGTTTCCCATATGAGGGCTTGCTTTGCTATTCGGTTATTATCTCTTCTCATCACATGTCCAACGTATGACCATCGTCTTTTCTTTATTACTGAAAATATTAGTGGTTGATTGGCGATTTCTCTAATTTCCTCGTTTGTTTTGAATTCGTTCCACGCTATACCAAGTATTTTCCTTAGACATTTATTTTCGAATGCGTTCAACTTTGTTTCTATATCTCTTGTTGTTTTCCAGCTTTCACACGCATACGTAAGGGTTGATAGTACATTTGATTTGAATAGCCTAAGTTTTGTGTTTGTGCTGATGAGTTTTGATTTCCACAACTTTTCAAGGCTTCTGAAAGACATTGTTGCTTTAGCTATTCTGATTCTAATTTCTTTGCTCGTATCCCCTTCTCGATCAATGTGACTTCCAAGATAGAGAAAGTGATTGATCTCTTCTACTGGTTTGTTTTCCATGTATATTTTGTCACCTGTTGGAATTAAACTTGTCATGACTTTAGTCTTTTCATGATTGATCTCAAGCCCAATTTTGCTGGCTATTGATGATAGTTCATTTGTGTTTTCCTGCATCGTTTTTATCTGACTGCTGATGAGAACTATGTCATTAGCAAAGTCGAGGTCCTCCAAATGGTCTCCTTGTATCCATTCGATGCCTTTATTACCAGTGCAGCATTTCTTCATTATGAAGTCCATAACAATTCCAAATAACAAGGGCGATAAAATACAACCTTGTTTAACCCCAGTTTCTATTGGAAACATTCGCTCAGTCCTTCCTCTGTTCGAACTGCACATGTGTAACCATCATACATGTCTTTAATAATATTTATGATTTTTTATGGTAAACCATATTGCTTCAGAATTTTCCACAAAGAATCTCTATGAATACTATCAAATGCTTTTTTGAAGTCGATGAAGTTAAGTACAAAGGTTTTTGCTTTTCAATGTGTTCTTCCAATATAATTCGTAGAGTGAAAATGTGGTCAAGGCAGCTTCTCCCTTTTCTAAACTCAGCCTGTTCTTCACGCATTACTGTATCTATTGAATCCTGTATTCAATTATGTGTTGCTATTCTCCCGTTTGGTGTATGTTTTACTTCTAACGTGGGGATGGACTGTGATTGCCGATATTTAAGTGGAATATGATTTATTCTTCTTTGTGTTGTGTGTTCGCGGTTCGATAGGCAAGCACATGGTTTGACAAAAATGTCAACGGAAAAACGGGTATGTTCAACCCTTATGTGAAAAGTCTGTGACGGTGGATGGAGGCGGAGGAATCAAGAATGATCAACGGCCCAGAAAGCGAAAACAGCAAAGTGTGTGGTACACAAGAGGCATGTTCAGAACACGAAAGACGAACATGGCTGACCACCGTGAAAGAGATTGGAGCCTCATCACGTACCAGTCCAGAGGAAGCCATGGAGAGTCGGAGAAATTCGAACTTATGTCGGAGGAAAGATCTTAAAATAAGTACTTGGAATGTTAGGACTCTATATCAACAAGGGAAATTGGAAAATCTAATTCAAGAAGCAGAACGAATAAATATAGATATTTTAGGCATATCAGAGACTAGATGGAAGGAATGTGGGTACATTGAAGACGAAAAATATACATTTATATACTCAGGAAACACAACAGAACATCAAAGGGGGGTAGGAATACTGATAAAAAGAGAGCTACAAAAATATATAAGTACCCACTGGACATACAGTGATAGGATTATACTACTCAAGTTGAAAGCAAAACCATTCGACATAGCAATAATACAGACATATGCACCTACTCAAGACTACACAGATGAACAAATAGAGGCATACTATGAAGACCTAAATAAAGTTATGAAGCAAGTGAAATCTTCAGACATCTTGATTGTAATGGGTGACATGAACGCTAAAGTAGGAAAAGGTAGATATAAGACCATTATAGGAAATCATGGTTTAGGAAAAAGAAATGACAGAGGAGAAAGATTAATACAATTCTGTGAAGAAAACAGGCTGATAATATGTAACACCTACTTTGAGCAAGAGAAAAGGAAACTATACACATGGAAAAGCCCTGGAGATAGGAAGAGGAATCAAATAGATTACATAATGATAAAAGAAAGGTTCCGTAACAGCGTAAAGAAAGCCAAAACCTACCCAGGAGCAGATATTAATTCTGATCACAATCCTGTAATGATTAAAATGAAAATCAAACTAAAGAGAAACAAGCAAAAATCTGATTCATCAACAAACCCACTCGACATAACAGCTTTAAATCAAAAAGATATTAAAGATACCTATACAATACAAGTAAAGAACACATACCAGAAGCTGCTAGAGGAAGGAATTGAACAATACAGAAGAGAAAATCCTGATGAAAAAGTAACAACCAAATGGCAATGCATAAAGAAAAGCATACAAAAAGCCTGCGACACCTTACCCAAAGAGAAAAGAACAAAAAACAAAAATGGATAACTAACACCATCTTAGAAAAAATGGAAGAAAGGAGACAAGCGAAGAACACTGCCCAATACAATAAAATAGATAATGAGATACGCAAAATGTGCAAAAAGGCAAAAGAAGACTGGCTCAGCCAAAAATGTAGAGAAATAGAAACTATGGAAAGCAAACAAGACCTAAGAGGAATGCACACAGAAATAAAGAGAATGACTAATAAAAATAAAAAAGCCACAGAAGGTGGATGCATTGCAGACAAAAAAGGAAAAATGCTAACAGACAATAAGGATATCATAGATAGATGGCAGGAATATATAACAGAACTATTTCATGATCAAAGGGACAAGAAACCAGTTATAAAATGTACATCAGGCTATAAAATCTTAAAATCTGAGGTGGAAAAAGCTATAAAAACAATGAAAAGGGGAAAAGCAGCAGGACCTGAAAGCATACAGATAGAGATGATACAGGCACTTGAAGATTTTGGCATTGAAGTGATTACAGACATATGCAACGACATATACCACACAGGATACATACCAAATGAACTAAAAACATCAACTTTCATTGCATTGCCTAAAAAGAATGGTGCAGTTGAATGCAGTGACTTTAGAACAATAAGCCTAATGAGCCATGTTACAAAAATCTTGCTAAAAGTTATACAAGGAAGGATTCAGAATAAAATCAATACTGAATTAGATGAGCAGCAATTTGGATTTAGGAAAAATAGCGGGACAAAAGAAACCATATTCTGCATGAGAACATTAATCGAAAAATACACAGAAGTAAACAAACCAATATATGCCTGCTTCATAGACTACACCAAAGCTTTTGATAGAGTACACCACAAACAACTTATAGAATGCCTAAAAGAGATACATCTAGATGACATGGATATACGACTAATATGCAATCTATACTGGGAGCAAACAGCAATAATAAAATATAACAAAGAGTTCTCTACACCCATTGATATAAAAAGAGGAGTAAGACAAGGATGCATCCTATCACCAAGCTTGTTCAATCTATACACTGAGCAAATCTTTAAAAACATCATAGAGATGCCAGGCCTACAAATTAATGGAAAGATAATCAATAACCTAAGATATGCTGACGATACTGTACTACTAGCAGAAAATCCTAAAGACCTACAACAATTACTTAATGAAATAAACACGACAAGCAAAAAATATGGACTAGATATGAATATCAAAAAGACTAAAACTATGATCATAAACAAAGAAAATACTCAAAACCCACAAGTGGATATCAAATTGAAGGAATAGACCTTGAGACAGTTCAGAACTATAACTACCTTGGACATACTATAACCAGTGATGGAAAATGTACAACTGAAATAAACAAAAGAATAGGAATGGCAAAAAGTAATTTTAATGTCATGAAGGACATACTAACATCAAAACAAATAACACCAGAACTAAAACTAAGAATAGCAAAATGTTACATCTTCTCAATATTCCTATATGGTGCTGAAACATGGACATTAGACAAGAAAACAGAACAGAGAATTGAAGCCTTTGAAATGTGGATATATAGAAGAATAGGTAGAATTGGATGGAAGGAAAAGAAAACAAATGACAAAGTCTTAAAACAACTAAAAATGAAAAGAGAACTTCTGAACACAATTAGAACAAGACAAATGCGATTCTTAGGCCATGTTAAAAGACACAACAGCCTACTGAAAGTGATCCTGGAGGGGAAAATACAAGGTAAAAGAGGCAGAGGCAGACCAAGATTAACATGGACGAGTAACATCAAAAGATGGACAAATCAACCGATGACAACCTGCACCATCAAAGCAAGAGATAGAGCAAAATGGCGCTCCATGGTAGCCAACCTTCGTTGCGGAGACTGCACTCAATGATGATGATGATGATTCTATTTAGGATGATTTTGCAGAATAACTTTGAGGCAACTTACAAAAGTGTCACGCCTCTCCAGTTGTTACAATCTCTAAGATTGCCCTTTTTGGGATCTTAACAAAGATTCCTTTTTTCCATTTATGAGGCGTCTTCTCTGTTTTCCAAATGATGTTGAACATTTTTTGGAGATGTATTAAATTATGGCTATCAATTGCCTTGAGGATCTCAGCTGTTAACTTATCCTCTCCAGCAGCCTTGTTATTGGTCATTAGCTTTAAGGTGGTTTCTATTTCACTCAAGGTGAAGTCATCTAAATTTACATCTAATTCTGCTGCTGGTGTTTCAGCTTCAAAATCTATTAAACTGTGGGGTAGTGGACGGTTAAGAATTTCTTTGAAGTGTTCCGCCCAACGGGCTTTTATGTCTGCGCTTGTTGTTAGCATTAATCCAGATTTGTCTAGAATTGGTGTTCCGCTGGATGTATAGGTGTTTGTCAGCATCTTTTGTACAGTATAAAGAGTTCTGCTGTCTCCTGTAATTGCAGCTGTCTCTGCTTTCTCTGCCAAGTTGTCTATATAAGCTCTTGTTTATGATTACAGAAACAATAATCTCTGTTCTTGATTACATGATTACAGAAACAATAATGTTCATGAATAACATGATTACAGAAACAATAATCTCTGTTCATGATTACAGAAACAATAATCTCTGTTCATGATTACATTATTACAGAAACAATAATCTCTGTTCATGATTACATGATTACAGAAACAATAATGTTCATGAATAACATGATTACAGAAACAATAATCTCTGTTCATGATTACAGAAACAATAATCTCTGTTCATGATTACATGATTACAGAAACAATAATGTTCATGAATAACATGATTACAGAAACAATAATCTCTGTTCATGATTACAGAAACAATAATCTCTGTTCATGATTACATGATTACAGAAACAATAATCTCTGTTCATGATTACAGAAACAATAATCTCTGTTCATGATTACAGAAACAATAATCTCTGTTCATGATTACATGATTACAGAAACAATAATCTCTGTTCATGATTACAGAAACAATAATCTCCGTTCATGATTACATGATTACAGAAACAATAATCTCTGTTCATGATTACATGATTACAGAAACAATAATCTCTGTTCATGATTACAGAAACAATAATCTCTGTTCATGATTACATTATTACAGAAACAATAATCTCTGTTCATGATTACAGAAACAATCTCTGTTCATGATTACATGGTTCATTATCATCGAGTGCCATCTCTGCAATGAAGGTTGGCTACCATGAAAGTGCCATTGCACTTTGTCTCTCGCTTTGATGGTCAGGTTGTCATAGGCTGAATTGTCAATCTTTTGATGTTACTTGTTCATGTTAGTCTTGGTCTGCCTCTGCCTTTTTTACACTGTATTTTTCCCTCCAAGATTAATTTTAGTAGGCTGTTGTGTCTTTTAACATGCCCCAAAAATTTCATTTGTCATGTTTGAATTGTGTTTAGTAGTTCTCTTTTTATTTTTAGTTGTTTTAAGACTTCATCGTTTGTTTTCTTTTCTTTCCATCCAATTCTTTCTATTCTTCTATATATCCACATTTCAAAGGTTCTCTCTCTGTTCATGATTACATGATTACAGAAACAATAATCTCTGTTCATGATTACATGATTACAGAAACAATAATCTCTGTTCATGAATAAATGATTACAGAAACAGTAATCTCTGTTCATGAATACATGATTACAGAAACAATAATCTCTGTTCATGAATACATGATTACAGAAACAATAATCTCTGTTCATGATTACAGAAACAATAATCTCTGTTCATGATTACACGATTACAGAAACAATAATCTCTGTTCATGATTACAGAAACAATAATGTTCATGATTACAGAAACAATAATGTTCATGATTACATGATTACAGAAAGAATATTGTCTCCAGACTGGATAGTTCAGACTTCAACAAACCCATCTGTGAGGTCTTGCTTAACCAGACATTATTCAACGGAGTTGGCAATTACTTGAGAGCAGAAATTCTCTTCAGGTACAGACTACGCTGTGATATTGGAATGTGTTTGCTGAAATATTGGAATGTTTTTGTTGAAATATTGGAATGTGTTTGTTGAAGTTGTTGAAATATTGGAATGTGTTTGTTGAAATATTGGAATGTGTTTGTTGAAATATTGGAATGTGTTTGTTGAAATATTGGAATGTGTTTGTTGAAATATTGGAATGTGTTTGTTGAAGTTGTTGAAATATTGGAATGTGTTTTTTGAAATATTGGAATGTGTTTGTTGAAATATTGGAATGTGTTTGTTGAAATATTGGAATGTGTTTGTTGAAGTTGTTGAAATATTGGAATGTGTTTGTTGAAATATTGGAATGTGTTTGTTGAAATATTGGAATGTGTTTGTTGAAATATTGGAATGTGTTTGTTGAAATATTGGAATGTGTTTGTTGAAATATTGGAATGTGTTTGTTGAAGTTGTTGAAATATTGGAATGTGTTTGCACATGTTGTTGTTAAATGTACTAATTTAGATTATTAGAGTAATAGAAATGACTGATGTAAATTTCTACTGTTATAAAAATTGATGTAGGCTGCTACAATAGTAAAAGTACTGATGTAGGCTGCTACAATACAAATTATTTGCTGATGTAAGGGTTCCCAGTACACTTACGATTTGTGATGTTTATTGGCAGTATGATGTTAAAGCTTCATTTTATCAATGGTCATCAGCACATCTATACCTGATGTGATCTGTCTTACGTGGCTGCCTGACTTTTCTAGAACAAAATATCTGGTACACTTTCTCTAAGGCTGGTTGAACCTTGAAGCCAATCTTGTGAGTGTTACTGCTTCTGTTAGTGAGTTATTTGTGGGGTATCTTCATTGAGTTATTTGTGGGGTATCTTCATTGAGTTATTTGTGGGGTATCTTCATTGAGTTATTTGTGTGCTATCATCATTGAGTTATTTGTGGGGTATCTTCATTGAGTTATTTGTGTGCTATCATCATTGAGTTATTTGTGAGGTATCTTCATTGAGTTATTTGTGTGCTATCATCATTGAGTTATTTGTGTGCTATCATCATTGAGTTATTTGTGTGCTGTCTTCATTGAGTTATTTGTGGGGTATCTTCATTGAGTTATTTGTGTGCTATCATCATTGAGTTATTTGTGGGGTATCTTCATTGAGTTATTTGTGTGCTATCATCATTGAGTTATTTGTGTGCTGTCATCATTGAGTTATTTGTGGGGTATCTTCATTGAGTTATTTGTGTGCTATCATCATTGAGTTATTTGTGTGCTGTCTTCATTGAGTTATTTGTGTGCTGTCATCATTGAGTTATTTGTGGGGTATCTTCATTGAGTTATTTGTGGGGTATCTTCATTGAGTTATTTGTGTGCTGTCATCATTGAGTTATTTGTGGGGTATCTTCATTGAGTTATTTGTGGGGTATCTTCATTGAGTTATTTGTGTGTTGTCATCATTGAGTTATTTGTGTGCTGTCATCATTGAGTTATTTGTGGGGTATCTTCATTGAGTTATTTGTGTGCTGTCATCATTGAGTTATTTGTGGGGTATCTTCATTGAGTTATTTGTGTGCTGTCATCATTGAGTTATTTGTGGGGTATCTTCATTGAGTTATTTGTGGGGTATCTTCATTGAGTTATTTGTGTGCTGTCATCATTGAGTTATTTGTGGGGTATCTTCATTGAGTTATTTGTGGGGTATCTTCATTGAGTTATTTGTGGGGTATCTTCATTGAGTTATTTGTGTGCTGTCATCATTGAATTATTTGTGGGGTATCTTCATTGAGTTATTTGTGGGGTATCTTCATTGAGTTATTTGTGTGCTGTCATCATTGAGTTATTTGTGGGGTATCATCATTGAGTTATTTGTGGGGTATCTTCATTGAGTTATTTGTGGGGTATCTTCATTGAGTTATTTGTGTGCTGTCTTCATTGAGTTATTTGTGTGCTGTCATCATTGAGTTATTTGTGGGGTATCTTCAATGAGTTATTTGTGGGGTATCTGCATTGAGTTATTTGTGTGCTGTCATCATAGAGTTATTTGTGTGCTGTCTTCATTGAGTTATTTGTGTGCTGTCATCATTGAGTTATTTGTGTGCTGTCTTCATTGAGTTATTTGTGTGCTGTCTTCATTGAGTTATTTGTGTGCTGTCATCATTGAGTTATTTTTGTGCTGTCATCATTGAGTTATTTGTGTGCTGTCATCATTGAGTTATTTGTGTGCTGTCTTCATTGAGTTATTTGTGTGCTGTCTTCATTGAGTTATTTGTGGGGTATCTTCATTGAGTTATTTGTGGGGTATCTTCATTGAGTTATTTGTGTGCTGTCTTCATTGAGTTATTTGTGGGGTATCTTCATTGAGTTATTTGTGTTCTGTCTTCATTGAGTTATTTGTGGGGTATCTTCATTGAGTTATTTGTGGGGTATCTTCATTGAGTTATTTGTGGGGTATCTTCATTGAGTTATTTGTGTGCTGTCTTCATTGAGTTATTTGTGGGGTATCTTCATTGAGTTATTTGTGGGGTATCTTCATTGAGTTATTTGTGTGCTGTCATCATTGAGTTATTTGTGTGCTGTCTTCATTGAGTTATTTGTGTGCTGTCTTCATTGAGTTATTTGTGGGGTATCTTCATTGAGTTATTTGTGGGGTATCTTCATTGAGTTATTTGTGTGCTGTCATCATTGAGTTATTTGTGTGCTGTCTTCATTGAGTTATTTGTGTGCTGTCTTCATTGAGTTATTTGTGGGGTATCTTCATTGAGTTATTTGTGGGGTATCTTCATTGAGTTATTTGTGTGCTGTCTTCATTGAGTTATTTGTGTTCTGTCTTCATTGAGTTATTTGTGTTCTGTCTTCATTGAGTTATTTGTAGGGTATCTTCATTGAGTTATTTGTGTTCTGTCTTCATTGAGTTATTTGTAGGGTATCTTCATTGAGTTATTTGTGTTCTGTCTTCATTGAGTTATTTGTGTTCTGTCTTCATTGAGTTATTTGTAGGGTATCTTCATTGAGTTATTTGTGGGGTATCTTCATTGAGTTATTTGTGGGTATCTTCATTGAGTTATTTGTGGGGTATCTTCATTGAGTTATTTGTGGGGTATCTTCATTGAGTTATTTGTGTGCTGTCATCATTGAGTTATTTGTGTGCTGTCTTCATTGAGTTATTTGTGGGGTATCTTCATTGAGTTATTTGTGGGGTATCTTCATTGAGTTATTTGTGGGGTATCTTCATTGAGTTATTTGTGGGGTATCTTCATTGAGTTATTTGTGGGGTATCTTCATTGAGTTATTTGTGGGGTATCTTCATTGAGTTATTTGTGGGGTATCTTCATTGAGTTATTTGTGGGGTATCTTCATTGAGTTATTTGTGGGGTATCTTCATTGAGTTATTTGTGGGGTATCTTCATTGAGTTATTTGTGGGGTATCTTCATTGAGTTATTTGTGGGGTATCTTCATTGAGTTATTTGTGGGGTATCTTCATTGAGTTATTTGTGGGGTATCTTCATTGAGTTATTTGTGGGGTATCTTCATTGAGTTATTTGTGGGGTATCTTCATTGAGTTATTTGTGGGGTATCTTCATTGAGTTATTTGTGGGGTATCTTCATTGAGTTATTTGTGGGGTATCTTCATTGAGTTATTTGTGGGGTATCTTCATTGAGTTATTTGTGGGGTATCTTCATTGAGTTATTTGTGGGGTATCTTCATTGAGTTATTTGTGGGGTATCTTCATTGAGTTATTTGTGGGGTATCTTCATTGAGTTATTTGTGTCCTGTCATCATTCTGTAATGACTCAACCCACTGCCTGCGTACAGAACCTGTCTCCACTTTTCTTATCATGCTCATCGAATCACTTAGTATACAGGCGTGGGTGTAGTCTTGTGACTCTAACCAGATGAATGTCCTTGTCACTGCCATCACCTCCATCGCTGTGTTGCTCATGGTCATAACGTATGCATTGCTGTCCTCCTTGGCTGTTCTGCCTGCAGCGCATGCTGTAAATGCCCATACACTCCTTTGGTGTCTTATTACAGATCCGTCTGTATAGATGACTGCATCTTTTCATCGGTGTTATCTCAGATGAGAGCATCGACGATGAATCAATTCTGCTCCCTGCACTTCTTGTCGGCTGTGGCAATACATGAGAATGTCCTTCTGAATGACGTAGTAAGCACGAGTATTCACTCCTCACCAGCGTTGATATTTGTAAGTCCACAGACCTATTTGATGACATCTTCTGCTCGGTCCACCCATGATTTGCCTTTTTTTATTAGTTTTTAGCCTGACACCTTTCCCTTTGTTGAGCACGTGGTGCAGTGGATGCTCTTTATCTGCACTTATATTCAGGTATGCTTGCTCTGTTTCTCTGCTGATTTAGACTGTTGTAATAATACGTATGTGTTGATCAGTACGTATGTGTTGATCAGTATGTATGTGTTGATCAGTAGGTATGTGTTGATCAGTAGGTATGTGTTGATCAGTAGGTATGTGTTGATCAGTAGGTATGTGTTGATCAGTATGTATGTGTTGATCATTAGGTATGTGTTGATCAGTAGGTATGTGTTGATCAGTATGTATGTGTTGATCAGTAGGTATGTGTTGATCAGTATGTATGTGTTGATCAGTATGTATGTGTTGATCAGTAGGTATGTGTTGATCAGTAGGTATGTGTTGATCAGTATGTATGTGTTGATCAGTAGGTATGTGTTGATCAGTAGGTATGTGTTGATTAGGATGTATGGAATGTATGGATGAAAGGATGACCACAGATTTAGGAAGATGGAGGTATTTTGTTGCTAGCCAGCTGATTGTGGCTGATGCACATGAGATTTAGTGCAGTAATGGAATGTAGTGGTTTTTGTTGCTTTTGTGTTGGAGGAATGTAGTGAATTAGGCTGCTGTAGTATTAAAATGTAGCTACTTAGACTGATATTAGAATGTTGTGATACATTATAGACTTAAAAATGATAATATATTTGATGTCTCATTGAGTAACACAACACTAGACAATGATGTGATGTCTCATTGAGTAACACAACACTAGACAATGATGTGATGTCTCATTGAGTAACACAACACTAGACAGTGATGTGATGTCTCATTGAGTAACACAACACTAGACAGTGATGTGATGTCTCATTGAGTAACACAACACTAGACAGTGATGTGATGTCCCATTGAGTAACACAACACTAGACAATGATGTGATGTCTCATTGAGTAACACAACACTAGACAATGATGTGATGTCTCATTGAGTAACACAGCACTAGACAGTGATGTGATGTCTCATTGAGTAACACAGCACTAGACAATGATGTGATGTCTCATTGAGTAACACAACACTAGACAGTGATGTGATGTCTCATTGAGTAACACAACACTAGACAATGATGTGATGTCTCATTGAGTAACACAACACTAGACAGTGATGTGATGTCTCATTGAGTAACACAACACTAGACTATGATGTGATGTCTTATTGAGTAACACAACACTAGACAATGATGTGATGTCTCATTGAGTAACACAACACTAGACAATGATGTGATGTCTCATTGAGTAACACAACACTAGACAATGATGTGATGTCTCATTGAGTAACACAACACTAGACAGTGATGTGATGTCTCATTGAGTAACACAACACTAGACTATGATGTGATGTCTTATTGAGTAACACAACACTAGACAATTATGTGATGTCTCATTGAGTAACACAACACTAGACAATGATGTGATGTCTCATTGAGTAACACAACACTAGACAATGATGTGATGTCTCATTGAGTAACACAACACTAGACAGTGATGTGATGTCTTATTGAGTAACACAACACTAGACAATGATGTGATGTCTCATTGAGTAACACAACACTAGACAATGATGTGATGTCTCATTGAGTAACACAACACTAGACAGTGATGTGATGTCTTATTGAGTAACACAACACTAGACAATGATGTGATGTCTCATTGAGTAACACAACACTAGACAATGATGTGACGTCTCATTGAGTAACACAACACTAGACAATGATGTGATGTCTCATTGAGTAACACAACACTAGACAATGATGTGATGTCTCATTGAGTAACACAACACTAGACAGTGATGTGATGTCTTATTGAGTAACACAACACTAGACAATGATGTGATGTCTTATTGAGTAACACAACACTAGACAATGATGTGATGTCTCATTGAGTAACACAACACTAGACAATGATGTGATGTCTCATTGAGTAACACAACACTAGACAATGATGTGATGTCTCAGGTGCCAGGTTCCACCGTTTGTGAAAGCCAATTCTGTCCTGCAGCTGAAGGAGGGAGCTGAAGCTCATGTAAGTGACTGTTTTGTGTGTGTGTGTGTGTGTGCACACGCGGTGCGTTGCGTTGCTTGTTTCCAGACTGGCTAACCAACACCATCATCATGTTGCTCTATGTGAGCCTATTGTTGGGGGCTATTACTCACTGTCAGTGCCGATGAAGACGACCTTGTCATCATTATCATGTTTAATGGGTCCAAAGTGGGACCAAGCATTGAGGTGTCTGCTTCTGCTGCAACAAGAACATGGCTGTGTTATTGAGTTATTTGCGGGTCATTGTCATTGCACTTCGAACATGTCCTTAGGTGCTCAGATTCCCTCTTCAGCAAGTCTCGCAGTGTCCAGCGACTGACGACTCCAGTTTTGTGTTGGTTGATAAGTCTTCTTACACGGCCACTAAGTTTCTTGTTTCTGACTGTGCTCATCTTAACCCCCATCTCTTTCATCTGAAGGAGTGATGTGGACTCATGGTTGTCGAAGTCCTGTGTCCTTCCCGCATCTCAGAGGCTAGTAATGATGTCCACTCAATCCACTTGTTGACCATCTTCAATGACAGCACAGCTAACCAACCTGTCCGCTCTTTCATTTACCTGTACTCCCATAAGTCCTGGCACATAAATAACGGTGACTCTATGTATTGTTGACTTCTGAATTTGTTGATAGCTGATCTGTTCAAGAAGATGAAATTATCGTTTTATAAATTGTTGACCTACCTTGTACGTTGTGGACTAGATATTATTGACCTACTTTGTACGTTGTGGACTAGATATTGTTGACCTACTTTGTACGTTGTGGACTAGATATTATTGACCTACTTTGTACGTTGTGGACTAGATATTGTTGACCTACCTTGTACGTTGTGGACTAGATATTGTTGACCTACCTTGTACGTTGTGGACTAGATATTGTTGACCTACCTTGTACGTTGTGGACTAGATATTGTTGACCTACCTTGTATGTTGTGGACTAGATATTGTTGACCTACTTTGTACGTTGTGGACTAGATATTGTTGACCTACTTTGTATGTTGTGGACTAGATATTGTTGACCTACTTTGTACGTTGTGGACTAGATATTGTTGACCTACTTTGTATGTTGTGGACTAGATATTGTTGACCTACCTTGTATGTTGTGGACTAGATATTGTTGACCTACTTTGTACGTTGTGGACTAGATATTGTTGACCTACCTTGTATGTTGTGGACTAGATATTGTTGACCTACTTTGTATGTTGTGGACTAGATATTGTTGACCTACTTTGTATGTTGTGGACTAGATATTGTTGACCTACTTTGTACGTTGTGGACTAGATATTGTTGACCTACTTTGTACGTTGTGGATTAGATATTGTTGACCTACTTTGTACGTTGTGGACTAGATATTGTTGACCTACTTTGTACGTTGTGGATTAGATATTGTTGACCTACCTTGTATGTTGTGGACTAGATATTGTTGACCTACTTTGTATGTTGTGGACTAGATATTGTTGACCTACTTTGTATGTTGTGGACTAGATATTGTTGGTCTATCAGCTGTGGACTAGATATTATTGACCTACTTTGTACGTTGTGGACTAGAAATTGTTGACCTACTTTGTACTTTGTGGACTAGATATTGTTGACCTACCTTGTATGTTGTGGACTAGATATTGTTGACCTACCTTGTATGTTGTGGACTAGATATTGTTGACCTACCTTGTATGTTATGGACTAGATATTGTTGACCTACCTTGTATGTTGTGGACTAGATATTGTTGACCTACCTTATACGTTGTATAAAATAACTCAAAACAACAGAAATGGGATCCAGTGGTCACTGACGAAACAACTTGATGATTTAGACTTTGCTGATGACATAGCTCTCCTATCACACAGCCATGAACAGATGCAGGATAAAATGAGTATATTAGATGAGAGATCACAACAGCTAGGACTAAAGATTAATAGAGATAAGACCAACATTATGAGAATTAATGCAGTTGGCAATAACCAAATAAAACTAGGAGAAATACCTCTACTAGACGTACAATCTTATATATATCTGGGCAGTAATATAGATAAAGAGGGAGGTACAGAAAATGATACCAAAATAAGGATATCAAAAGTAAGAGGAGCTTTCATTGCACTGGGAAACATATGGAAATCCAAAGAAATTAGGCTAAATACAAAAATAAAAATTTTCAACTCATATGTTAAGTCGGTCCTATTATGTGGCTGTGAAACATGGAGAATAACAAAAATTGACAATCACGAAGGTACAGACTTTCATTAATGGATGCTTGCGCAGAATAAAGGGATGGAAATGGCAGGACAAAGTCACTAACGTGGAATTATGGAAATGTACCGGTCAAATACCAGTGGATAAAGAGATACAGCGAAGACGATGGCGATGGATAGGACACACACTACGGAAACCAACTGAGAGTATTACACAACAGGCCCTTTTTTGGAATCCCCAGGGGAAAAGACAAAGAGGAAGACCAAGGAATTCTTGGAGAAGACAGATTGAAGCAGAGATGAAGATGATGGGGAAGACATGGAATGATCTTAAAAGAATGGCAACAAACAGAACGACTTGGAAAGCGTTTGTTGAAGACCTATGCTCCACTGGGAGCTAAAAGGTAGAAGACCTTTGGGGGCCTCGGTAGCCGAGTTGGGAAAACCACCCGACTAGGCTCTCGACGTTCGGACAACCCGTGTTCGATTCCCGCTGGGAGCAGTGTGAATTGTACTCGTGGTTGGAATAAAAAAAAAAAAAAAAAAAATACCCCCACGGTCGACCCAGCCGTTGGCAGAAATGGGTACCAGGGTATATTATCCTGGGAAGGTGAGGAATGTCGCTTCGCATCTGAGTTTCGATGCTTGAGGCTACACTATACAGAAATATCCGAACATTTCTGGATAGGCGGCCGAGCACATATGGGTGGAAACTCGCGTGCTAAGACGCCGGTTCAAGTCTCGTACTTTACCTTTACTTTACTAGGTAGAAGACCTTATACGTTGTGGATTAGATATTGTCGACCTACCTTGTATGTTGTGGATTAGATATTGTTGACCTACTTTGTACGTTGTGGACAAGATATTGTTGACCTACTTTGTATGTTGTGGATTAGATATTGTTGACCTACTTTGTACGTTGTGGATTAGATATTGTTGACCTACTTTGTACGTTGTGGATTAGATATTGTTGACCTACTTTGTATGTTGTGGATTAGATATTGTTGACTTACCTTGTACATTGTGGGCTAGATATTGTTGGTCTATCAGCTGTGGACTAGATGTTGTGGAGCTATCAGCTGTGGACTAGATGTTGTGGAGCTATCAGCTGTGGACTAGATATTGTGGATCTACCAGCTGTGGACTAGATGTTGTGGAGCTATCAGCTGTGGACTAGATATTGTGGATCTACCAGCTGTTGACTAAATATTGTGGATCTATCAGCTGTGGACTAGATATTGTGGATCTACCAGCTGTGGACTAGATATTGTGGATCTACCAGCTGTGGACTAGATATTGTGGATATACCAGCTGTGGACTAAATATTGTGGATCTGTCAGCTGTGGACTAGATATTGTGGATCTATCAGCTGTGGACTAGATGTTGTGGATCTATCAGCTGTGGACTAGATGTTGTGGATCTATCAGCTGTGGACTAGATGTTGTGGATCTATCAGCTGTGGACTAGATATTGTGGATCTATCAGCTGTGGACTAAATATTGTGGATCTTCCAGCTGTGGACTAGATATTGTGGATCTACCAGCTGTGGACTAGATATTGTGGATCTACCAGCTGTGGACTAGATGTTGTGGATCTATCAGCTGTGGACTAGATGTTGTGGATCTATCAGCTGTGGACTAGATATTGTGGATCTATCAGCTGTGGACTAGATGTTGTGGATCTATCAGCTGTGGACTAGATATTGTGGATCTATCAGCTGTGGACTAGATGTTGTGGATCTATCAGCTGTGGACTAGATATTGTGGATCTATCAGCTGTGGACTAAATATTGTGGATCTTCCAGCTGTGGACTAGATATTGTGGATCTACCAGCTTTGGACTAGATATTGTGGATCTATCAGCTGTGGACTAGATATTGTGGATCTATCAGCTGTGGACTAGATGTTGTGGATCTATCAGCTGTGGACTAGATATTGTGGATCTATCAGCTGTGGACTAGATATTGTGGATCTATCAGCTGTGGACTAGATATTGTTGAACTACCAGCTGTGGACCTAATGTTCATATTGTATATTGACGGGTGTGTATCTACACTGCTGCTTAATGTAGATTTGGTTTCCTTGGGTATAGGAAAGTGAGCATAGTTTGATGGCTGTAGATGACGCTCCCACACTCTACAGTCCTTATCACCACATGACATGTATAAACTGCTTCTTTTTATAGAAGCTACAAGTTCAAGTTTTTTTATTGCAATGTCAAGTCCATTAGAAATGCCATGCTAATGTAAAGTTTACTAGAAGTGACATGCTGATGTCAAGTTTACTACAAGTGACATGCTGCTATCAAGTTCAATAGAAATGACAATGCGATGTCAAGTTGCTAGAAATTACATTGCTGTTAAGTCCATTAGAAATGATATGCTGATGTCAAGTTCACTAGAAGTGGCCTGCTGATGTCAAGTTCACTAGAAATGCAAGACAAATGTCAAGTTCATATATGAATTCATGTAAAGTTCCTTGCATGCATGAGCCAGCAAAAATCATAGAAGTATACAGATCTGACTTCTTCTTCTTTCCTTCCTCATTTGCCTTTCAGCATTGAGGGGAGATATAATTTGTGGTCTTTTGCTCTTTTGTTCACCACTGCTGCTCTTATGTTTCCTAGTGTTTTTAATATTTTGTCAATCCATCTTTGTCATAGTCGACCCATGGATCTGGTGATATTGCAACATTTATTGAAGGCCCGTTGTGTTTTGATCTTTCTGCCTTATCACATGGCCAAACCATTGTATCACTTGTTTCTTTATATATTCTATGGCAGGATTTATTCCTAGCTTTTTTCTCAGTTCTTCATTTCTAATCTTATCTCTCAGACTTGTCCCTGTCATTCGTCTAACACATTTCATCTCAGTAGAGGTTATTTTTCTTATTGTTCTTGCATCTATGGTCTAGGTCTGACATTGTTAGCACAACATTGAG
This sequence comes from Megaustenia siamemsis, assembly GCA_032433765.1. Lineage (NCBI taxonomy): Eukaryota > Metazoa > Mollusca > Gastropoda > Stylommatophora > Ariophantidae > Megaustenia > Megaustenia siamemsis. The sequence continues at coordinate 192,756,771 of JAVIAB010000092.1, forward strand.
ATGAAGATTGTATTGTAGAGTGCCCGTTTTGCCTCTAGAGTAATTTCCTTGTTTGACAATAGTGATGATAGCTTTCCAATGATTTGACAAGCTTTGTTGCATCTTGAGTCTGTTCCTGCTGTTTGTGAATCGTTTATCACTAGACTTCCTAGGTATTTCAATTCCTCTCATCTGACTAATTCTCCAATTCTGACAACAGTTTCAGCAGCAAATGATGTTGGTGATTCATTTCTCAAGACAAGTTCAAATTTGTTGTTTGTTTTTTATAATGGCCTCCAACATAATAACATTCAGCATGTCTTTGATACCTTAGGACAACATGAAGTTTCTTGATGGATTTTGTAGGCACTTTTGGAAGACTTCCATCTTCCGAAGAAGATCCATTTGTTTTGTTCAGCCCATGACATGATTACTTTGTTCAGCCTATGACATGATTACTTTGTTCAGCCCATGACATGATTACTTTGTTCAGCCTATGATATGATTACTTTGTTCAGCCCATGACATGATTACTTTGTTCAGCCCATGACATGATTACTTTGTTCAGCCCATGACATGATTACTTTGTTCAGCCCATGACATGATTACTTTGTTCAACCCATAACATTATTCTGTTCAACCCATAACATTATTCTGTTCAACCCATAACATTATTCTGTTCAACCCATAACATTATTCTGTTCAACCCATAACATTATTCTGTTCAACCCATAACATTATTCCGTTCAACCCATAACATTATTCTGTTCAACCCATAACATTATTCTGTTCAACCCATAACTTATTCTGTTCAACCCATAACATTATTCTGTTCAACCCATAACATTATTCTGTTCAACCAATGACATTATTCTGTTCAACCCATAACATTATTCTGTTCAATCAATGACATTATTCTGTTCAACCCATAACATTATTCTGTTCAACAAATGACATTATTCTGTTCAACTCATAACATTATTCTGTTCAACCCATAACATTATTCTGTTCAACCCATAACATATTTCTGTTCAACCCATAACATATTTCTGTTCAACCCATAACATTATTCTGTTCAACCCATAACATTATTCTGTTCAACCCATAACAGTATTCTGTTCAACCCATAACATTATTCTGTTCAACCCAGACATTATTCTGTTCAACCAATGACATTATTCTGTTCAACCAATAACACTATTCTGTTCAACCCATAACATTATTCTGTTCAACCCATGACATTATTCGGTTCAACCCATACATTATTCTGTTCAAACCATGACATTATTCTGTTCAACCCATAACATTATTCTGTTCAACCCATGACATTATTCTGTTCAACCCAAACATTATTCTGTTCAACTCATAACATTATTCTGTTCAAACCATGACATTATTCTGTTCAACCCTTGACATTATCTGTATTTAATGTTACAGCCAATACTACACAAGTAGGTGAAGGTTTTACCTCCAAACATTCCTCTTATCCAAATTCTGTCAGATTCTGGAGTACTAGAGTTTATTTATTTCTTTTCTAGAAAACCCAATATCTTCTGTTGAAACCTGGAAGAACCTTAAAGTCAGTCAATCGGGGGAACATCACATATCCCCAATAGATCAATTTACTAACTGCTGGTACACTAAGATACTAACATCACATATCACCAATAGAACAATTTACTAACTGCTGGTACATTAAGATTCTAACATCACATATCCCCAATAGATCAATTTACTAACTGCTGGTACATTAAGATTCTAACATCACATATCCCCAATAGATTCATTTACTAACTGCTGGTACACTAAGATTATAACATCACATATCCCCAATAAACCAATTTGCTAACTGCTGGTACACTAAGATTCTAACATCACATATCCCCAATAAACCAATTTGCTAACTGCTGGTACACTAAGATTCTAACATCACATATCCCCAATTAACCAATTTGCTAACTGCTGGTACACTAAGATTATAACATCACATATCCCCAATAAACCAATTTGCTAACTGCTGGTACACTAAGATTCTAACATCAAAAGTCCCATATAGAACAATTTACTAACTGCTGGTACACTAAGATTCTAACATCAAAAGTCCCATATAGAACAATTTACTAACTGCTGGTACACTAAGATTCTAACATCAAAAGTCCCATATAGAACAATTTACTAACTGCTGGTACACTAAGATTCTAACATCAAAAGTCCCATATAGAACAATTTACTAACTGCTGGTACACTAAGATTCTAACATCAAAGTCCCCAATAGAACAATTTACTAACTGCTGGTACACTAAGATTCTAACATCAAAAGTCCCATATAGAACAATTTACTAACTGCTGGTACACTAAGATTCTAACATCAAAAGTCCCCAATAGAACAATTTACTAACTGCTGGTACACTAAGATTCTAACATCACATGTCCACAATAGAACAATTTACTAACTGCTGGTACACTAAGATTCTAACATCAAAAGTCCCCAATAGAACAATTTACGAACTGCTGGTACACTAAGATTCTAACATCAAAAGTCCCATATAGAACAATTTACGAACTGCTGGTACACTAAGATTCTAACATCAAAAGTCCCCAATAGAACAATTTACTAACTGCTGGTACACTAAGATTCTAACATCAAAAGTCCCATATAGAACAATTTACTAACTGCTGGTACACTAAGATTCTAACATCAAAAGTCCCCAATAGAACAATTTACTAACTGCTGGTACACTAAGATTCTAACATCACATGTCCACAATAGAACAATTTACTAACTGCTGGTACACTAAGATTCTAACATCAAAAGTCCCCAATAGAACAATTTACGAACTGCTGGTACACTAAGATTCTAACATCAAAAGTCCCATATAGAACAATTTACGAACTGCTGGTACACTAAGATTCTAACATCAAAAGTCCCCAATAGAACATTCTACGAACTGCTGGTACACTAAGATTCTAACATCAAAAGTCCCCAATAGAACATTCTACGAACTGCTGGTACACTAAGGTTCTAACATCAAAAGTCCCCAATAGAACATTCTACGAACTGCTGGTACACTAAGGTTCTAACATCAAAAGTCCCCAATAGAACATTCTACGAACTGCTGGTACACTAAGGTTCTAACATCAAAAGTCCCCAATAGAACATTCTACGAACTGCTGGTACACTAAGGTTCTAACATCAAAAGTCCCCAATAGAACATTCTACGAACTGCTGGTACACTAAGATTCTAACATCACATGTCCCCAATAGAACATTCTACGAACTGCTGGTACGCTAAGATTCTAACATCAAAAGTCCCATATAGAACAATTTACGAACTGCTGGTACACTAAGATTCTAACATCAAAAGTCCCCAATAGAACAATTTACGAACTGCTGGTACACTAAGATTCTAACATCAAAAGTCCCATATAGAACAATTTACGAACTGCTGGTACACTAAGATTCTAACATCAAAAGTCCCATATAGAACAATTTACGAACTGCTGGTACACTAAGATTCTAACATCAAAAGTCCCCAATAGAACATTCTACGAACTGCTGGTACACTAAGGTTCTAACATCACATGTTTTCATCTCATTACCACACACACACACACCCCCCCCCCCCCTATCTATCTATTGTCCTTTCGAGCCAAAGACGGCACATAGGGCAGAATCACAATCTCAAAAACAGAAACCTTGTATGCCAAAATGGCACATATTGCAGAGATCACTGCTCTAACATTCACATTCACCTTGACCTTGCTGCATCTCAAATAGCTTCTTTCTTCTCTTCTGAATCCTCTGAACTCCGGTCACACACTCACAGGTGATCTCCACCCTGTTCGATCTGCAGCTAGCATGAATAACTCTCGCCAGGACTTGCTAGACTTTATTTTCATCATGTATGGTTTGTTGCCATGCCTCCAATTGTCTGCCTTTTCTTTATTTGCCAGGTGGTGTCCATGTTAATGCTAGGTACAGATGCCTAGTTTTTCCAAAGTCTTCTTTTCACTTCTTGATTGATGTTGTTAATGCGTGATCTTCTGGACTTCTGTGTTTGTCTTGATCCCAATGGATGTTTAGAATGTTCTTAAGACAGCGACTTTCAAATCCTCTTAATCGACTTTCTGTCATATGGTTCGTTTTCCATGTTTCTGCTGCTTATAAGAGTATGGATCGCACATTTGACTTGTAAATTCTAAGCTTGGTGCTGACATGGAGATTAGTTGAACGCCAAATGTTTCTAAGTTGATTGAATGATTGCGCTGACATGGAGATTAGTTGAACACCAAATGTTTCCAAGTCGATTGAATGCCTGGGCTGACACGGAGACTAATTGAACACTAAATATTTCTATCGAATGCCACTAGTTGAACACCAAATGTTTCTAAGTTGATTGAATGATTGGGCTGACATGGAGACAAGTTGAACACCAAATGTTTCTAAGTTGATTGAATGATTGGACTGACATGGAGACTAATTGAACACCAAATATTTCTATTTAATGCCACTAGTTGAACACCAAATGTTTCTAAGTCGATTGAATGCTTGCTTCTTTCAAATATCAACATTAAAACTGTTTGATGTCAACTTTGTAATATTTAAATGCCAACAATGAAGTTAGACCTTAAGTTTCCAAAAGTAAGCTTTCATGATGTTATAAGTTAGAATTATAAATGCTGGGACAGTCCACTTAACTTGCAGCTCTTCTTGTACCACTTCCAAGGGTAGTAATTCTGCATCCGGCGGTAGATCAGGACATAGCAGCAGCAATGATTCTGCCTTAGACAAGCTGACACCAAAAGCTCAACTACTTCTCAGATTGTGCCACCTGGTTCCACTGGAGGTTGTCAACTTAGGCAAGTCTTGTATTCTCTGGGCATTAGTGGTCCCTTACAGACAATCTGGGCATTAGTGGTCCCTGACAGACAGTCTGGGCATTAGTGGTCCCAGACTGACAATCTGGGCATTAGTGGTCCCTGACTGACAATCTGGGCATTAGTGGTCCCTGACAGACAGTCTGGGCATTAGTGGTCCCTGACTGACAATCTGGGCATTAGTGGTCCCTGACAGACAGTCTGGGCATTAGTGGTCCCTGACTGACAATCTGGGCATTAGTGGTCCCTGACTGACAATCTGGGCATTAGTGGTCCCTGACAGACAATCTGGGCATTAGTGGTCCCTGACAGACAAATCTGAACATGAGTTGTCCATGACAATCTGACCTTGAGTGGTCTCTGACAGATAATCTGGGCATTAGTGGTCCCTGACAGACAATCTGGGCATTAGTGATCCCTGACAGACAATCTGGGCATTAGTGGTCCCTGACTGACAATCTGGGCATTAGTGGTCCCTGACAGACAATCTGGGCATTAGTGGTCCCTGACTGACAATCTGGGCATTAGTGGTCCCTGACAGACAATCTGGGCATTAGTGGTCCCTGACTGACAATCTGGGCATTAGTGGTCCCTGACAGACAATCTGGGCATTAGTGGTCCCTGACAGACAATCTGGGCATTAGTGGTCCCTGACAGACAATCTGGGCATTAGTGGTCCCTGACTGACAATCTGGGCATTAGTGGTCCCTGACAGACAATCTGGGCATTAGTGGTCCCTGACAGACAATCTGGACATTAGTGGTCCCTGACAGACAATCTGGGCATTAGTGGTCCCTGACTGACAATCTGGGCATTAGTGGTCCCTGACAGACAATCTTGGCATTAGTGGTCCCTGACAGACAAATCTGAACATGAGTTGTCCATGACAATCTGACCTTGAGTGGTCTCTGACAGATAATCTGGGCATTAGTGGTCCCTGACAGACAATCTGAACATGAGTTGTCCCTGACAGACAATCTGAACATGAGTTGTCCCTGACAGACTGAACATGTAGTTTATCTCTTCCATCAGTAACTGTTACCAAATACAATATACATAAACCCAGAAAGCTGTACAGAAATATATGACAGAATAGATACAAATGCTGACCCAGTATTGATAACAACCGCTGCAAGGAAAACCATCGATACTAATCCAGACACAAAGGCAACTGTCAAAGCTGGATATGGGATTTGGATACATTATCCAGGTAGAACAGCAGAAGAACTGACAAGAAAATGCTAAGGCAGATACATTAACTAAGAGAGGATCCAGACAGACACAATTTAACACTGACATCTCATTAAACACAGCCAAACAAATCATAAACTCTAACAGTAGAGAAGATTGGTTGAATGGATGGGACATAGGAAAAACAGGGAGAGATCTTTTTTAATATATGACAAGTCAAAACCCCTATGACAACATTATCAACTTAAAAAGAAGAGACCATCCCACCATCTACAGACTGAGAACCGGTCATATACCACTGAGCAACCATGTCAGGACTTCCAGTTTCAAGATGGCGCAGTCATGTTTGCGTCAATGTTCACTGTTACTTTTTTTGAGCCAGAAAGATGGTTAATTCTCTCTTTCCAATGCATATCAGTGTATAGATAAAAAGTTCCACTGTTGGAACTTCCCCGGTGAAGTGGAGTACATGCATGTGATCTGAAATCCTCTACAGTGTGCGTGATAGTGTGTTCTGTGTTGATTGCAATATACGTCATCGTTGGAATACTGGTCAATATGACGGTTAGGCATCAGGAACTTTTAACTGCTGTGTCTGAAAAGTGTTCCTTGTTGCAGTTTCCGCATATTCCAAGTCCGGCTTGCTGCAGGAGCTACTGAGTTAAGTGCTCTGTGCACACCGTGAGCTGTGTGTATCATCCGTGTTGATCATGTTTCGATATTCCAATGGTTTACGATGAATGCTGATATCGTATGACAGGGAACAGTTGGCTGTGCTCACTTTCTGTGCAGTTTCGCCTTATGTCTTTTGGCGTGTGCTGAGACTGCTATGATGGGGACTACAGCTACCTTTCTTTGTTTTGGAGATGAGTTAGTAATTCGGATGATTCCACTGGTACGGACGGTTGAGCAATTATGGATTTTAATTCGTTTGCAGTGATCTTCCATAACCATAACCATGTCAATAGAATACAACGAAAGCAAACTCCAGCATGTCCACTCTGTGAACACCTACATGAAACAATAGAACATTACCTTTTTGACTGTCCAAAGCTCACTGACATCAGAGCAACTCTATCTACTTCCTCAAAGACCTGATAAATGGAACACCTTGTATGGAGCTACAGGGGGACTCAGGAATACCTTTGTTCACTGATGCATGACACAGTAGTGAGTCACTGACTGCTCTGTTGTTCACTGATGCATGACACAGTAGTGAGTCACTGACTGCTCTGTTGTTCACTGATGCATGACACAGTAGTGAGTCACTGACTGCTCTGTTGTTCACTGATGCATGACACAGTAGTGAGTCACTGACTGCTCTGTTGTTCACTGATGCATGACACAGTAGTGAGTCACTGACTGCTCTGTTGTTCACTGATGCATGACACAGTAGTGAGTCACTGACTGCTCTGTTGTTCACTGATGCATGACACAGTAGTGAGTCACTGACTGCTCTGTTGTTCACTGATGCATGACACAGTAGTGAGTCACTAACTGCTCTGTTGTTCACTGATGCATGACACAGTAGTGAGTCACTGACTGCTCTGTTGTTCACTGATGCATGACACAGTAGTGAATCGCTGACTGCTCTGTTGTTCACTGATGCATGACACAGTAGTGAATCGCTGACTGCTCTGTTGTTCACTGATGCATGACACAGTAGTGAATCGCTGACTGCTCTGTTGTTCACTGATGCATGACACAGTAGTGAATCGCTGACTGCTCTGTTGTTCACTGATGCATGACACAGTAGTGAATCGCTGACTGCTCTGTTGTTCACTGATGCATGACACAGTAGTGAATCGCTGACTGCTCTGTTGTTCACTGATGCATGACACAGTAGTGAATCGCTGACTGCTCTGTTGTTCACTGATGCATGACACAGTAGTGAATCGCTGACTGCTCTGTTGTTCACTGATGCATGACACAGTAGTGAATCGCTGACTGCTCTGTTGTTCACTGATGCATGACACAGTAGTGAATCGCTGACTGCTCTGTTGTTCACTGATGCATGACACAGTAGTGAGTCGCTGACTGCTCTGTTGTTCACTGATGCATGACACAGTAGTGAATCGCTGACTGCTCTGTTGTTCACTGATGCATGACACAGTAGTGAGTCACTGACTGCTCTGTTGTTCACTGATGCATGACACAGTAGTGAATCGCTGACTGCTCTGTTGTTCACTGATGCATGACACAGTAGTGAGTCGCTGACTGCTCTGTTGTTCCCTGATGCATGACACAGTAGTGAGTCACTGACTGCTCTGTTGTTCACTGATGCATGACACAGTAGTGAGTCACTGACTGCTCTGTTGTTCACTGATGCATGACACAGTAGTGAGTCGCTGACTGCTCTGTTGTTCCCTGATGCATTACACAGTAGTGAGTCACTGACTGCTCTGTTGTTCCCTGATGCATTACACAGTAGTGAGTCGCTGACTGCTCTGTTGTTCACTGATGCATGACACAGTAGTGAGTCACTGACTGCTCTGTTGTTCCCTGATGCATTACACAGTAGTGAGTCACTGACTGCTCTGTTGTTCACTGATGCATGACACAGTAGTGAGTTACTGACTGCTTTCAATTCTGTTGATGGATGAGCATGTTGGCCTACAGATATTTGTAATCTGTCCCTAAATCTGAATATTCTGAGATAATTTAAAAATCAGGAAATTGATTTTCAATATTTTTACAGCAGGGCATCAAATTAAAATGTTTAACAGCAGGGCACCAATTCAGATGTTTAACAGCAGGGCACCAAATTCAGATGTTTTACAGCAGGGCACCAAATTCAGATGTTTAACAGCAGGGCACCAAATTCAGATGTTTAACAGCAGGGCACCAAATTCAGATGTTTAACAGCAGGGCACCAAATTCAGATGTTTAACAGCAGGGCACCAAATTCAGATGTTTAACAGCAGGGCACCAAATTCAGATGTTTAACAGCAGGGCACCAAATTCAGATGTTTTACAGCAGGGCATAAAATTCAGATGTTTTACAGCAGGGCACCAAATTCAGATGTTTTACAGCAGGGCATAAAATTCAGATGTTTTACAGCAGGGCACCAAATTCAGATGTTTTACAGCAGGGCATAAAATTCAGATGTTTTACAGCAGGGCACCAAATTAAAATATTTTATTTACAACAGCGCACCAAAGTTTGTTTTTTTTTTTTTTTTTTGCATTTGCCAACTTTGACCTATGAGAAAGTCCCAAGAGACTAGGAACTGAATTTTGCCTGTTAATCAGTTTTTCCCTGGCCTTCGTGTGCACAGGGGCCCCTCGCAGCACAGGCAGATAACTCTGTCTTTGGAGGTACTCATATTTTTCCCGTCGAAGAGTAATTGATGTTTTAAGCCGGACCTCACTGCTGAGACCAGGGATGGTTGCCGCAGAGAGAAATTATAAATAAAAATCCTAACTGGTGCAGCTGGGATTTGAACCCACAACCTCTATGTCTCGAACAAGACACTGGCCTTGAGACCAACCAGTCCCCAGGCACCAAATTACATTTTTTGTATTTATAGCAGGCACCAAATTTCAATATTTTACCAACAGACAGTTGTGACAGTTTTACTCCTCTGTGTGATGATATTTCATGGTGAGCTCAATTTTCTGTTTTAAACAAACGACCAAGCTGTAACCAATCTTCTTACTTGCCAGGGTCCAGCAATTACATACTCACAGATCTTGGCAAGGAGAGTGAAGCCAAATCATTTGAAGATTGGCTGCAGTGTTACAACAAGGCAAATATGACAAGCCTGGCAGACCACAACAAGAGAACCATATGGTTTAGTGGACCAGCTGGCGCCCTGGTTCCTACAGGTCAGAAAAGTGCTTCTTGTTGTCTTCACATCCTATTTTATTAAATATTGTGTAACGTGTAACATATTTTTCATTAACCATTAATTACAATACCTATCTGTGAGTGACGTGTTTACGATACCGTAGTAAAAATTACTACCACTTAAATGTAACACTAGGAGCTCTAAAAATAGTATTTTCTTTAAACTTTTGACACACAGCTGTGTGTTTACACTAGGAGAGACATGGAGACTTTGATTCCCAGGTTCAAGTTGATTTAGGACCTGAAATTTGACAGCATGGACTGACATGTTACAATGTCTTTTGGTGCGGTCACCATAAGTCCGTAGGGAGCCACGATAGCTCAGTGGTTAGTGAACTGGACTACAAAGAACAAGGGGTAGGGTTCAATCCCAACCGATGGCTTCCGGGTTCACCCAGCCTTAAATGGGTACCGGATTTTTTTCTGGGAAAGTAAAGCAGCATGGGCATAGGGCATAATACCGACCACATTACCCTAAAAATCATGTGCTGAAGGTCTGTAAAATACAGGGTCACTAACACCATATTTCCCTATACGCCACTTGGCGTGACGAGGGTACTTTACTTTTTTTTACCATAAGTCCGCCAGTATATTCAGCTACCTCATAGTGTTATTCGCTACAAAGGCTTGTTTGATATCAGCCGATGACCAAGGAAATTTCCCTGGTAACTGCAAAAAAAAAATATTTCCTAAAAGTGGCTAAATTTTATTTGCATTGTATGATCGTATCTCATGAAATTAAAAAAAAATATTCTATATCATTAGAAACAAATTCAACAGTCAGAGGTCATCAGTAGTAGTAATAAGGAAGATACACGGAGGGAAGATATTTGACGACAGCAAAATGTCAAATTATTGTTACGACTGTCTAGGGTTAAATGTCTGAGCCTTTCAGCAAATAATGATCAATTTGACCAGCCAGATACCAACAAGTGATTCAGTGGCTGCCTTTTAATTTCTTCTTCTTTTCAGTTCCCTGTGGAGCATAGGTCTTTAAAAAATGCTTTCAGCTCCCTGTGGAGCACAGGTCTTCAACAAGCACTTCATCTTCATCTCTGCTTCCGTCTTCTCCAAGAATAATTTGGTCTACCTCCTTGTCTCCTCTCCTGGGGATTCCAAAAAAGGGCCTTTTGTATAATACTCAATATGGTGGATAACTGGCAGGAACTATTGAAGGCTATGTATGAAAAGTGTTCCTTGTTGCAGTTTCCTCATATTCCAAGTCTGGCTTGTTGCAGGAGCTACTGAGTTAAGTGCTCTGTGCATACTGTGAGCTGTGTGTTTCATCCGTTTTGATCGTGTTTCGATATTCCAATTGTTTACGATGAATGATGATATCGTATGACAGGGAACAGTTAGCTGTGTTTGCTTTCTGTGCGGTTTCGCCTTATGTCTTTTTGGTGTGTGCTGAGACTGCTATGATGGGGGCTACAGCTACCTTTCTTTTTCTGGGAGATGAGTTAGTAATTTGGATGATTCCACTGGCACGGACGGTTGAGCAATTATGGATTTTAATTCATTTGCAGTGATACCAAGGCCTTCCATAACAATAACCATGTCCACTGGTATTTTTTCACATTAGTGATTTTGTTGTATTACTAGCAGAAAATCCTGAAGACCTACAACAATTACTTCATGAAATAAACAAGACAAGCACAAAATATGGACTAGATATGAATATCAAAAAGACTAAATCTATGATCATAAACAAAGAAAATACTCAAAACCTACAAGTGGATATCAAAATTGAACGAATAGACCTGGAGACTGTTCAGAACTACAACTACCTTGGACATACTATAACCAGTGATGGAAAATGTAAAACTGAAATAAACAAAACAACAGGAATGACAAAAAGTAATTTTAATGCCATGAAAAATATACTAACATCAAAACAAATTACACCAGGGCTAAAACTAAGAATAGTAAAATGTTATATCTTCTCTACATTCATGTATGGTGCAAAAACATGGACATTAGGCAAGAAAACAGAGAAAAAAATAGAAGCCTATGAAATTTAAATTTATAGAAGAATATGAAGAATTGTATGGAAAGAAAAGAAAACAAATAATGAAGCCTTAAAATAGCTAAAAATTAAAAGAGAACTATTAAACACAATTAAACAAGACAAATGCTATTTTTGGGGCATGTTAAAAGACACAGCAACCTACTAAAAGTAATCTTGAAGGGGAAAATACAAGGTAAAAGAGGCAGACTAAGACTAACATGGATGAGTAACATAATAAAATGGACAAGTCAGCCTGTGACAACCTGTACTAAAAAAGCAAATGACAGAGCAGAATGGCACTCCATGGTAGTCAACCTTCAATGCAGAGAAGGCACTCTATGATGATGAATGATTTTGTCCTGCCATTTCCATCCTTTTATTCTGCACAAGCATCCATTAATGAAGGTTTGTAAAACCACTTTGTGGCTAATACTTCAGTTCCTGTTTAAAACATTTCAGCAACCTACAGGTCTGCTATTCTATTCATGAAATCAGTTTCACTGCAGTTGGGACAACCCCATATCTGCTCCGTCTCCCATCCCAGCATTTCTCAAAGCGTGTGCAGACTGACTGTTCCTCTAAAGATACAAAAAATAAAAATACACCTGCTATGTGAGCATTGCTTTTGATTTCCTTCCACTGACTGTTCTCATCTTTTATTTCAGATCAGAAGTCCAGGAAAGTTCACAGCAGCAGGAAAAGAAAAGAGATTGGCAAACAGAAAGTAGAGGTGACAACCTCTCTCTCTCCTCCCTCTCTCCCTCTCCCCATTCCTCTCCCCCTTCCTCTCCCCCTCCCTCCCTCCCTCTCTCTCTCTCCCTCCCTCTCTCTCTCTCTCTCTCTCTCTGTGTGTGTGTGTGTGTGTGTATGAGAGATGTATATATGGTTTGGTAGGGCTAGCTAAATAGTTCATGTCAGAAATAGACAATGATAATGGATGTGTGGGTAAATGGGTACAGACATTTGGCTTGGGTTGTTTGCATGAAGGTAACTTTTATCATGAACCAACATGTGGATGAGAGTCATGGGTGAGAGAAATGAAAGTCTGACAACAACTATTCTAAATTCTGACAACTGTTCTAAATTGTGACAACAACTGTTCTAACTTGTGACAACAACTGTTCTTAATTGTGATAACAACTATTCTAAATTGTGACAACTACTCTAAATTGTGGGAGCCGCGATAGCTCAGTGGTTAGTGAACTGGACTACCACGGACAAAGGGTAGGGTTCGATCCCAACTGACGGCTTCCGGGTTCACCCAGCCTTAAATGGGTACTGGATTTTTTTCTGGGAAAGTAAAGCAGCACGGGCGTAATACTGACCACATTACCCCAAAACTCATGTGCTGAAGGTCTGTAAAATATAGGATCACTAACACCATATTTCCCTATACGCCACTTGGCGTGACGGGGGTACTTTACTTTTTTTTTTTTTTACTCTAAATTGTGACAACTATTCTAAATTCTGACAACTATTCTAAATTGTGATAACAACTGTTCTTAATTGTCATAACAACTATTCTAAATTGTGACAACTACTCTAAATTGTGACAACGATTCTAAATTGTGACAGCGGCAGTTATAAATTATGATTGTGACAACAGATATTCCAAACTGTTATTAACCAAGAGCTTTACTGTAGTCTTACTGTAACTTTTTGGTTTTACAGACTTTCTCTGAGGCTGCACAAGATGTAGGTGATGGGGCTGCACAAGATGTAGGTGATGGAGCTGCACAAGATGTAGGTGATGGGGCTGCACAAGATGTAGGTGATGCACAGACATATTCTGACATAAAGATTCCTATAGTTGTCTCGACAGAGAAGGCAGAGAATGAGAAAGCAGCGAAAAGAACAAGAAATGCCAGAGCTAAGCAAGTTGTTCATGTGAAGACAGCTGGCATTAATGTGAAGACAGCTGGCACTAATGTGAAGACAGCTGGCACTAATGTGAAGACAGCTGGCACTAATGTGAAGACAGCTGGCACTAATGTGAAGACAGACATATTAGCTGGAAGCAAGAGATCAAGAATGAGCAAAGATGGCGTGAGAACTGTCAAGAAAAAGAAACTGAAACTCCATGATGTTGGTAATAGTGCCTTGACTGTTAGGTTAAGAAGATCTGCTGTGAGCAGGGCAGGGATGTTGTGAGCAGGGCAGGGATGTTGTAGATCTTTTAGAGAATGACAGACATTGAGTTAGGATGGACTTTGAATTGCCAGCTTACTGAAGGTGACGAAATCTGTCTGAGCAGGGCAGGGATGTCATGGAATGTGTTCTTTAGTGAACTGTGATGGCTGACTCAGATAAAACATGTGATGGCTGACTCAGATAAAACATGTGATGGCTGACTCAGATAAAACATGTGATGGCTGACTCAGATAAAACATGTGATGGCTGACTCAGATAAAACATGTGATGGCTGACTCAGATAAAACATGTGATGGCTGACTCAGATAAAACATGTGATATCTGACTCAGATAAAACATGTGATATCTGACTCAAATAAAACATGTGATGGCTGACTCAGATAAAACATGTGATGGCTGACTCAGATAAAACATGTCATATCTGACTCAGATAAAACATGTGATATCTGACTCAGATAAAACATGTGATATCTGACTCAAATAAAACATGTGATATCTGACTCAGATAAAACATGTGATGGCTGACTCAGATAAAACATGTCATATCTGACTCAGATAAAACATGTGATGGCTGACTCAGATAAAACATGTGATATCTGACTCAGATAAAACATGTGATGGCTGACTCAGATAAAACATGTCATATCTGACTCAGATAAAACATGTGATGGCTGACTCAAATAAAACATGTGATGGCTGACTCAAATAAAACATGTGATGGCTGACTCAAAAAAACATGTGATGGATGACTCAAATAAAACATGTGATGGCTGACTCAAATAAAACATGTGATGGCTGACTCAAATAAAACATGTGATATCTGACTCAAATAAAACATGTGATGGCTGACTCGGATAAAACATGTGATGGCTGACTCAGATAAAACATGTGATATCTGACTCAGATAAAACATGTGATATCTGACTCAAATAAAACATGTCATATCTGACTCAGATAAAACATGTCATATCTGACTCAGATAAAACATGTGATGGCTGACTCAAATAAAACATGTGATATCTGACTCAAATAAAACATGTTCGTTCGCTTTCGTCAGCTTTGACCTCTGACGAAGTCCCACCCACTCAATTTTGTGGGACTGAATTTTGCGTGTAAAGTCTGTTTTATCCCATTACAGGATGCCCCTCGCCATGCAGGCAGATTTACTCCGACTTCAGAGGTACTAATTTTTAGGGAATTAGTCAAACCCAGGTGTCCTCGCCAGGGTACGAACCCCGGCTGTTGCCGTGGTAAGCCAACCGCCTATCGATTGCGCTAACCGGACACCCAAAAAATAAAACATGTGATATCTGACTCAAATAAAACATGTGATATCTGACTCAAATAAAACATGTCATATCTGACTCAGATAAAACATGTGATATCTGACTCAAATAAAACATGTGATATCTGACTCAAATAAAACATGTGATATCTGACTCAGATAAAACATATCATATCTGACTCAGATAAAACATGTGATGGCTGATTCAGATAAAACATGTGATGGCTGACTCAGATAAAACATGTGATGGCTGACTAGGATAAAACATGTGATGGCTGACTCAGATAAAACATGTGATGGCTGACTCAGATAAAACATGTGATGGCTGACTCAGATAAAACATGTGATGGCTGACTCAGATAAAACATGTGATGGCTGACTCAGATAAAACATGTGATATCTGACTCAGATAAAACATGTGATATCTGACTCAAATAAAACATGTGATGGCTGACTCAGATAAAACATGTGATGGCTGACTCAGATAAAACATGTCATATCTGACTCAGATAAAACATGTGATATCTGACTCAGATAAAACATGTGATATCTGACTCAAATAAAACATGTGATATCTGACTCAGATAAAACATGTGATGGCTGACTCAGATAAAACATGTCATATCTGACTCAGATAAAACATGTGATGGCTGACTCAGATAAAACATGTGATATCTGACTCAGATAAAACATGTGATGGCTGACTCAGATAAAACATGTCATATCTGACTCAGATAAAACATGTGATGGCTGACTCAAATAAAACATGTGATGGCTGACTCAAATAAAACATGTGATGGCTGACTCAAAAAAACATGTGATGGATGACTCAAATAAAACATGTGATGGCTGACTCAAATAAAACATGTGATGGCTGACTCAAATAAAACATGTGATATCTGACTCAAATAAAACATGTGATGGCTGACTCGGATAAAACATGTGATGGCTGACTCAGATAAAACATGTGATATCTGACTCAGATAAAACATGTGATATCTGACTCAAATAAAACATGTCATATCTGACTCAGATAAAACATGTCATATCTGACTCAGATAAAACATGTGATGGCTGACTCAAATAAAACATGTGATATCTGACTCAAATAAAACATGTTCGTTCGCTTTCGTCAGCTTTGACCTCTGATGAAGTCCCACCCACTCAATTTTGTGGGACTGAATTTTGCGTGTAAAGTCTGTTTTATCCCATTACAGGATGCCCCTCGCCATGCAGGCAGATTTACTCCGACTTCAGAGGTACTAATTTTTAGGGAATTAGTAAAACCCAGGTGTCCTCGCCAGGGTACGAACCCCGGCTGTTGCCGTGGTAAGCCAACCGCCTATCGATTGCGCTAACCGGACACCCAAAAAATAAAACATGTGATATCTGACTCAAATAAAACATGTGATATCTGACTCAAATAAAACATGTCATATCTGACTCAGATAAAACATGTGATATCTGACTCAAATAAAACATGTGATATCTGACTCAAATAAAACATGTGATATCTGACTCAGATAAAACATATCATATCTGACACCGATAAAACATGTGATGGCTGATTCAGATAAAACATGTGATGGCTGACTCAGATAAAACATGTGATGGCTGACTAGGATAAAACATGTGATGGCTGACTTAGATAAAACAGCCATGTCAATGAGGCTGACTCAGTTTGGTGAAATGTGTAGGCTTATGAAATGTGTAGGTTTGGTGAAATGTGTAGGCTTGGTGAAATATATGTAGGATTGGTGAAATGTGTAGGCTTGGTGAAATGCGTAGGCTTGGTGAAATGTGTAGGCTTGGCCTGAATTATAACTTTGTTGCACTCAAGTATATTTCTGCTGGTATTAAATTTTGTTACAATTTTTTCAGTTTCTTCTGTATGTGTGCATGTCTGGCTTGTGTCCATGTTGTTACTTACATTTATTGAATGTAGCTAACCTTCTTTAACTAAAGTCACCATAGAAACATGCACAACCAAAACAGATAAATAAAAACACATCTCTGGACAATAAAAACTATGAGCTGTACACTGCTTGACGACCATACCGACCTTTACATCATATGGCAGTTACACTGACCTATATAACGACCACACCGACCTTTACATGGCATTTACACTGACCTATATAACGATCACACCTACCTTTACATGGCATTTACACTGACCTATATAGTGATTACACCTACCTTTACATGGCATTTACACTGACCTATATAACGACCACACCGACCTTTACATGGCATTTACACTGACCTATGTGATGACTGTAGAGATCTTTATATGGCAGTTACACTGACTTATGTGATGACTGTAGATATCTTTATATGGCAGTTACACTGACCTATGTGATAACTGTACCGACTTTTACATGGCAGTTATACTGACCTATGTGATAACTGTACCGACCTTTACATGGCAGTTATACTGAACTATGTGACAACCGTACAGACTAAACATTGTCTATCCAACATGAACCATGAGGGTGGTCAATGTGAACGTTGTCTATTCAACATGAGGGTGGTCAATGTGAACGTTGTCTATTCAACATGAGGGTGGTCAATGTGAATGTTGTCTATTCAACATGAACCATGAGGGTGGTCAATGTGAATGTTATCTATTCAACATGAGGGTGGTCAATGTGAATGTTGTCTATTCAACATGAGGGTGGCCAATGTGAATGTTGTCTATTCAACATGAGGGTGGCCAATGTGAATGTTGTCTATTCAACATGAACCATGAGGGTGGTCAATATGAACGTTGTCTATTCAACATGAGGGTGGTCAATGTGAACGTTGTCTACTCAACATGAGGGTGGTCAATGTGAATGTTGTCTACTCAACATGAGGGTGGTCAATGTGAATGTTGTCTACTCAACATGAGGGTGGTCAATGTGAATGTTGTCTACTCAACATGAGGGTGGTCAATGTGAATGTTGTCTACTCAACATGAGGGTGGTCAATGTGAATGTTGTCTACTCAACATGAGGGTGGTCAATGTAAACGTTGTCTACTCATGAGGGTGGTCAATGCGAATGTTGTCTACTCAACATGAGAGTGGACAATGTGAATGTTGTCTACTCATCATGAGGGTGGTCAATGTGAATGTTGTCTACTCATCATGAGGGTGGTCAATGTGAATGTTGTCTACTCAACATGAGAGTGGTCAATGTGAATGTTGTCTACTCATCATGAGGGTGGTCAATGCAAATGTTGTCTACTCAACATGAGAGTGGTCAATGTGAATGTTGTCTACTCATCATGAGGGTGGTCAATGTGAATGTTGTCTACTCAACATGAGGTTGGTCAATGTGAACATTGTCTACTCAACATGAACCATGAGGGTGGTCAATGTGAACGTTGTCTACTCAACATGAGGGTGGTCAATGTGAATGTTGTCTACTCAACATGAACCATGAGGGTGGTCAATGTGAATGTTGTCTATTCAACATGAGGGTGGTCAATGTGAATGTTGTCTATTCAACATGAACCATAAGGGTGGTCAATGTGAATGTTGTCTATTCAACATGAACCATCAGGGTGGTCAATGTGAACGTTGTCTATTCAACATGAACCATGAGGGTGGTCAATGTGAACGTTGTCTATTCAACATGAGGGTGGTCAATGTGAATGTTGTCTATTCAACATGAGGGTGGTCAATGTGAATGTTGTCTACTCAACATGAGGGTGGTCAATGTGAACGTTGTCTATTCAACATGAGGGTGGTCAATGTGAACGTTGTCTATTCAACATGAGGGTGGTCAATGTGAATGTTGTCTACTCAACATGAGGGTGGTCAATGTGAACGTTGTCTACTCAACATGAGGGTGGTCAATGTGAATGTTGTCTACTCAACATGAGAGTGGTCAATGTGAATGTTGTCTACTCAACATGAGGGTGGTAAATGTGAATGTTGTCTACTCATCATGAGGGTGGTCAATGCGAATGTTGTCTACTCAACATGAGGTTGGTCAATGTGAACGTTGTCTACTCAACATGAACCATGAGGGTGGTCAATGTGAACGTTGTCTACTCAACATGAGGGTGGTCAATGTAAACGTCTACTCAACATGAACCATGAGGGTGGTCAATGTGAACGTTGTCTATTCAACATGAACCATGAGGGTGGTCAATGTGAATGGTGTCTACTCAACATGAACCATGAGGGTGGTCAATGTGAATGTTGTCTACTCAACATGAACCATGAGGGTGATCAATGTGAATGTTGTCTACTCAACATGAACCATGAGGGTGGTCAATGTGAATGTTGTCTACTCAACATGAACCATGAGGGTGGTCAATGTGAATGTTGTCTACTCAACATGAACCATGAGGTTGGTCAATGTGAACATTGTCTATTCAACATGAACCATGAGAGTGGTCAATGTAAACGTTGTCTACTCAACATGAACCATGAATGTGGTCAATGTTAACGTTTGTCTACTCAACATGAACCATGAGGTTGGTCAATGTGAATGTTGTCTATTCAACATGAGGGTGGTCAATGTGAATGTTGTCTATTCAACATGAACCATAAGGGTGGTCAATGTGAATGTTGTCTATTCAACATGAACCATGAGGGTGGTCAATGTGAACGTTATCTATTCAACATGAGGGTGGTCAATGTGAACGTTGTCTACTCAACATGAGGGTGGTCAATGTGAATGTTGTCTACTCAACATGAGGGTGGTCAATGTGAATGTTGTCTACTCAACATGAGAGTGGTCAGTGTGAACGTTGTCTACTCAACATGAACCATGAGGGTGGTCAATGTGAATGTTGTCTACTCAACATGAACCATGAGGGTGGTCAATGTGAATGTTGTCTACTCAACATGAACCATGAGGGTGGTCAATGTTAATGTTGTCTACTCAACATGAACCATGAGGGTGGTCAATGTGAATGTTGTCTACTCAACATGAACCATGAGGGTGGTCAATGTGAATGTTGTCTACTCAACATGAACCATGAGGGTGGTCAATGTGAATGTTGTCTACTCAACATGAACCATGAGGTTGGTCAATGTGAACATTGTCTATTCAACATGAACCATGAGGGTGGTCAATGTAAACGTTGTCTACTCAACATGAACCATGAATGTGGTCAATGTTAACGTTTGTCTACTCAACATGAACCATGAGGTTGGTCAATGTGAATGTTGTCTATTCAACATGAGGGTGGTCAATGTGAACGTTGTCTACTCAACATGAGGGTGGTCAATGTGAACGTTGTCTACTCAACATGAACCATGAGGGTGGTCAATGTGAATGTTGTCTACTCAACATGAACCATGAGGTTGGTCAATGTGAACATTGTCTATTCAACATGAACCATGAGGGTGGTCAATGTAAACGTTGTCTACTCAACATGAACCATGAATGTGGTCAATGTTAACGTTTGTCTACTCAACATAAACCATGAGGGTGGTCAATGCGAATCTTGTCTACTCAACATAACCATGAGGGTGGTCAATGTTAACGTTTGTCTACTCAACATAAACGGGCTCAACTTTGGGTGTCAGGGTAGAGGATACAACAAGCCTTTGTTGCTCTAGGAAACTTATGGAGAAATTACTTTAAATACAGAAATAACATTGTCAATTTCAATGTTAAATCAGTCATATTATATGGCTGTGAAACATGGAGAACAACTCTAGTGGCAATCACGAAGATAAAGACCATCATTAATGGATGCTTACGCAGAATAAAAGTATGCATATGACAGGACAAATTCACTAATATAAAATTAAGCAAATGTACCAATCAAATACCAGTGGATAAAGAGATGGACAGCGAAGAAGATGGCACTTGATAGGACACACACTATGGATGCCAACTGAGAGTATTATACATGCCTTTTTTTTTTAATCCCCAATGAAAAAGACAAAGAGGAAGACCAAAATTTTCTTGGAGAAGAGACAGATAGAAGCAGAGATGAAGATGATGGGGAAGACATGGAATGATCTTAAAAGTATGGCAAGAAACAGAACGACTTGGAAAGTGTTTGTTGATGACCTATGCTCCACAGGGAGCTGAAAGTGTTTGTTGAAGACCTGTGCTCCACAGGGAGCTGAAAGTGTTTGTTGAAGTCCTATGCTTCACAGGGAGCTGAAAGGAAGAAGTAGAAGACTAAGGGTTTCCTAAGTGAGGTGATGCCGATTTGTCATTACAATCAATGATGACATTCAGTACTGGCAGATCGTGACATTGATATGACTTCTTGACTTGAAGTCTCTTGACTTAGCTTCTTGGTTCCCTGACTTCAAATTGCGTTGTTGAAAGTAGACCAAGATAGCGCCATAAAGAAAACACTCCCGGGGGTTTATTTCTAGGAAAAATTATGTGGACGCCATTGATGTGTTCATTCTTGCACAAACCCGATCAATGCGACAAAAACAACTTTTGAATGAGGCAAGCCATTCACCTATTGAATGAGGCAAGCCATTCACCTATTGAATGAGGCAATCGCTAGACCTCTGCCGCCAAAGGCCAGGAGCTAACCCAGTTAACCAGAACACTGTCTCTGGAACGAGGAAGTGGTCCCACACAAACCGTCTCAAGATCGAACTCAAAGCCCTGTGTTTGTTGAGCCTTGTTTACAATATTCACATTTCAAAAGCAGCCGTAGTTTGTTGGTTTACTGGTCTGTCATCTCTGGCAAGTATTTGTTTTCGGGGAAAAGGGGGGGGGGGGGGGGGGAGTAGGTCCCAAGTCGAGGTGAACAAGCCAACAAGAAAACGCATGGATTAAAACAGTACGGGGAAGAGGGGTGGGGTTAAAAGGTAGTTCAAACCCGTTGCCCATCGGTCGCCATGGTGACAACGCGCCGCGGGAGTCGAGAAGCTCATGGTCGAAACACTTTCTCGATGAGGGAATAAAACCTGATGATCATGTTCTGTGAACGCTTTCTGGGTGTGGGGGAAGGGAGGGGAGGGGGGTCTATAGTCAGTTTCATATCACTAGAATCGGTGGCTTGAGTACAGAGGAGTTAATTCGCTATATGCAACCACTAGCTAAGTAATGTGTCGCTATATGCAACCACTAGCTAAGTAATGTGTCGCTATATGCAACCACTAGCTAAGTAATGTGTCGCTATATGCAACCACTAGCTAAGTAATGTGTCGGTATATGCAACCACTAGCTAAGTAATGTGTCGCTATATGCAACCACTAGCTAAGTAATGCGTCGCTATATGCAACCACTAGCTAAGTAATGTGTCGCTATATGCAACCACTAGCTAAGTAATGTGTCGCTATATGAAACCACTAGCTAAGTAATGTGTCGGTATATGCAACCACTAGCTAAGTAATGTGTCGGTATATGTAACCACTAGCTAAGTAATGTGTCGGTACATGAACCACTAGCTAAGTAATGTGTCGCTATATGTAACCACTAGCTAAGTAATGTGTCGCTATATGCAAACACTAGCTAAGTAATGCGTCGGTATATGCAAACACTAGCTAAGTAATGTGTCGCTATATGCAAACACTAGCTAAGTAATGTGTCGGTATATGCAACCACTAGCTAAGTAATGTGTCGCTATATGCAACCACTAGCTAAGTAATGTGTCGCTATATGCAACCACTAGCTAAGTAATGTGTCGCTATATGCAACCACTAGCTAAGTAATGTGTCGGTATATGCAACCACTAGCTAAGTAATGTGTCGCTATATGCAACCACTAGCTAAGTAATGCGTCGCTATATGCAACCACTAGCTAAGTAATGTGTCGCTATATGCAACCACTAGCTAAGTAATGTGTCGCTATATGAAACCACTAGCTAAGTAATGTGTCGCTATATGCAACCACTAGCTAAGTAATGTGTCGCTATATGCAAACACTAGCTAAGTAATGTGTCGCTATATGCAAACACTAGCTAAGTAATGTGTCGCTATATGCAACCACTAGCTAAGTAATGTGTCGGTATATGTAACCACTAGCTAAGTAATGTGTCGGTACATGCAACCACTAGCTAAGTAATGTGTCGGTATATGTAACCACTAAAAAAAAAAAAAGTAAAGTGCCCCCTTCACGCCAAGTGGCGTATAGGGAATATGATGTTAGTGATCATACATTTTTTACAGACCTTCGGCACATAATTTTTGGGGTAATATGGTCGGTGTTACGCCCATGCCGCTTTACTTTCCCAGAAAAAAAATACGGTACCCATTAAAGGCTGGATGAACCGGAAGTCGTCGGTTGGTATGCAAACAGTATGCAAACACTAACTAAACATTAAAGTGTCGGTATATGCATGCAACCAATACATATGGCCTTTGGCGTCTTGACAGACGGTTGGTAGCAAGCATTTATGATTAGTCAGTAATTTGGTAAAATATTAGTGCCTTATGTTGGATGCTGTTTTTACTGAACAGCTTCTCTCGTGGCTTAATCTGCCAATATTGGATAGACAGATCCGGTCAAAGAGTGAACACGATGTATTCGTGGTGCCTGGCCTCGTCTCCTTTCTCCTGCACATTTTGTCTTCAGAATTTAATATCAGAGCTGCCTCGAAAGTTGCTGTGCCATTTTTTTTATTTGTGTTCTCCATGTGCTACGATCTGCAGCCAGATTTTCCCAGTTTCTTTCTCTGATAGAGAGTTGCCTCAAGGAAGCCCTGCAAACATCCTTATATCTGCAGCCAGATCTTCCCAGTTTCTTTCTCTGATAGAGAATTGTTTCAAGGAAGCCCTGCAAACATCCTTATATCTGCAGCCAGATCTTCCCAGTTTCTTTCTCTGATAGAGAATTGCCTCAAGGAAGCCCTGAAAACATCCTTATATCTGCAGCCAGATCTTCCCAGTTTCTTTCTCTGATGGGGAATGCCTCAAGGAAGCCCTGCAAACATCCTTATATCTGCAGCCAGATCTTCCCAGTTTCTTTCTCTGATAGAGAATTGCCTCAAGGAAGCCCTGCAAACATCCTTACATCTCAACACTGGTCTGCCCTTTGGTCTCTTTCCATCCTTAGGTTCGCCATACAATATTTGTTTGGGAGTACGAGTTGCTCTGTTTGCCATTCTTCTTACATGACCCAGCCACATTAGTCTACGTCCCAAGTCTGGCCATGATGGATGGGAGTTGTAAAACATTAGTTTTCCGCAGCTCATGTCGATGAGGGCTGTTTTCCTGATGTTTTCTACATTAGTGAGGCAGTTATTATTTAATCCAGGACACATGTTGTAGACTTTAAGGAGCCGCGCTAGCTCAGTGGTTAGTGAACTGGACTACCACGGACAAGGGGTAGGGTTCGATCCCAACCGACGGCTTCCGGGTTCACCCAGCCTTAAATGGGTACCGGATTTTTTCTGGGAAAGTAAAAGCAGCACGGGCGTAATACTGACCACATTACCCCAAAAATCATGTGCTGAAGGTCTGTAAAATATAGGGTCACTAACACCATATTTCCCTACACGCCACTTGGCGTGACGGGTCACTAACACCATATTTCCCTATACGCCACTTGGCGTGACGGGGGTACTTGACTTGACATGGTGGCAGCGCTCCATGTGCCGAGTATGAGAGATGGTGTTTTCCTTTTGTTGTGTCCTAGCGAGGGCGGAGCTGACATTCATGTTTGCTTGCTATGCCTAGACCAATAATATGGAGACAGCGCTTTGCCCAAAACGCTCTACCCAACCCCCCTCTCAGCTTCTCTTTAAAACGTTCCGAAGGAGGGATGTGGTTTGTAACTTCAACCAATTATAGCACAGATGCCCTAAACTTTGACATGATAATAAGCGAAACAAAATTCGCTTTTTTGTGTGCGACTATTTTATGTGTGGGTGTGGCGTAGCAAGCAGGGAGCAAAAGTTGATGGATCTGAGAGGGGTCCATAGTTTCATCAGATAAAATAGACTTGATGATGTGAGAACGTGTCACGCCTCCAAAATATTGATGTCAATATTATATATACCATCTGTGCTGCAGCCTAGAAGTGAAACATAATTGCACCAAACAATAAATTATTACATCGTGACTGAATATTGATAATTGATTTGAAGATCGAGCGATTAATCATTAATGTACTCGGCAATTTAAATTTAATAACGACGATTACTGTATGGTATTACAACAGTTAACTGGTAAGGCACTGAGTAGTCACCAGTAGTGAGTTGGGTAGCTAGTCAGTGTGGTGAGATATTACAATTAAATTATGCGTGCAAAAGGCACCCAATCAGACACATAACGAAAACACGTAGCAGAAAAACACATACACGATACCTACCCACAGGAATCTTGGTCACACATATATACAGATGGCTCTGCTACAAATGCCGCCAGAAATGGAGGGGAAGGTGTGTTCTTGACGCTGAATAATCAGGACAAGATCACCATGTCAATAGCTACTGGAAAATTCTCAAACAATTTAAAGCAGAAACTGAGGCCATCAGAGATGCTGCAACACTGGCTACTCAACACAAAAATAACATGCACAATAAATTGGTGATTCTGACTGATGCACTGTCAGTACTATCAGCTCTAAAAAGCCCAAGAACAATGAACTAGATGACTTGAGAACAACTCTGGACCAACTATGCAATAACTTCCAGAGAGTAGTCATTTAGTGGATACCATCGCACTGTAATATACACGGGCACGAACGCGCGGACAAATTAGCTAAAGAGGGAGGGAGATTACCACAAGAGAACCATCCGCTCAGTTATGATGAAGCCAAATCCATCCTCAAAGGTCAGTTCCATGAAAAATGGAAACAAGAACACCCAAAGCATAACGAGAGTGACGGATACCACCAACTATCAAGGAGGGATCAAGTCATCATACTTCGCCTACGCACTGGCCACAATAGAATGACAAATCACATGTTCACCAAATTCAAAATAGGTACAACCAGCCTATGTCACTGTACATTGGACAATATGACTACAAAACATGTTCTACATGATTGCCCCCAGTACACAGACATGAGAAGAGCAATGTGGTCCACGCCCACCTTCCTGGAATAAAAACTATATAGGGCAATCGATTCACTTAAACAGACAGCTGACTTCATGAGAGAGTCTGGAATCCTACTCTGATTGAGTCTTGATCGCAGAGAGAAGGAGAGAAAAATTATGCGTAATGTCCGAATTGATATTTTCTGATCCCCTTAAATAAGAATAAAGCCTATTAGCTGCACACTCCACTGAAAGAGTCCGAACACTAATATTGCAATGTTGTTAGTGTATTAGATGACATAGCACAGCGACATACAGACAAGACAAAGTTATGGTTATGGTAGGCCCCGGTATTACTGCAAACGAATTAAAAACCCTCCCAGCACCAGAGCTGGAAGTTGTCTGCGACCCACAGCCGATGGCTTGCGCCAGGATCGGTGAACCAAAAAACATCTAGACCCTGCCCACCTCTCCGTGGTGCCCCCAGTAACAGACTAACCTGTCTAGTCTGGAAAAGCGAGCAGGGATCGAAGAGGGAATACAACCCGGTACTCAAAAGTGTCGTGCTGAAGTCGGATGTGTTGGGCCGAAAGGTGCAAATAAAACAGTTATACTGCAAACCACAACACAACGCAGACACGTCCACTTAACGTCCTTTTAAGGGCGGATGATGAAGAGGAATTCTACAGTCTACGAATACTCTATAATACTTTAGTCTTTAGTCAACGGGCGAACGTAAGCAAGCAAGCAAATCCAAGACACAGTGTCTGAGTGTCTGGACATGAACTGCCTGTCACCACAGAGACGGTAATTGCAAACGCTGGTTGTTGTTACTAGTTACACTTCCGGTTCCGGTATGATGCTTTAAAATGGCGACCGAGAAAATGCAGCTGTCGGTCTGGAGAGGTGACTGGGGACTGCCGTCTATAGACCCACACTGTCTTGCTGTTCTGGTAAAGTCAGCCAGTTATTTCAACGAGTTTTGTTAGGAGTCTATACATCTGTATTCAAATGCACAAAAGGTTGCAAGAAAAAAACACTCATTTTTACAGCTCTACAACTAATTGGAATAAAAGAATTTAAAGTGGTGGTAGTAGTGGTGACGGTGTCACTGCGATTTCACTGGATGACTCTACAACTACAACAGTTTGTCCAAGTCTAACTTTAGTCTACCGCTGCGTCGACACCAGTCGTGGCAAATTCGACCTCCCTCTATTTTTCTTGGCCCTTGAAGTGTTTCTATCTGTATCTAATATTAAAAATATCTATAAATATTAAATGGAACATTGTAATGATTGTTAACCTCAGAGAGGGTTGGTGAAGATGTACAACAGAGCTGAGGTGCAGAACGGCTCAAGCAAAGGCAGCTGTCAAAAAAAAAATGAGGAATATAATGTGCAATCTATTTTTGGCAATAGAAAGAAAATAGTTCTTAAATGTTATGTAGAGCTAGTCTTAACATATAGATGTGAATCACGGACAACAGACAAGAAAATCACTGGAGTCTGTAGAAATGCGGTTTTACAGAAGAATGTTGAGAATACCAAGGATAGCTAAGAAGTATAATGAAAATGTTCTGAAAGAGGCCAAAGCAAAGAGAGGGCTAATTTCCAATATTAGGAAAAAACAATCATCATTTTTTGGCCATGTAATGAGAAGAGAACAACTGGAATATATTGTAACAACTGGGAAAATTGAGGGACGAAGAGATAGAGGGAAGCAAAGAGAAAAGGTACCAGACAGCTTAAGAGAATGGCTTGGCAGAAAGTCAACAACAGAAATGGTAAATAACTGTAGTGATCGAAAGTCATAGGGAGAGATGATCATTTACGCCAGCAGGCATGGTACTTGATGATGATGATGTTAAATTAAATAAAAACCAAAGTTCCAGTGAGTCAGTTAAAAAAAAATATTGGTGCTGACAATAATGAAAGGCTTTGTTATACTTTATAGTTGGCGCTGCAGAAGTTGTTAGTTACACCAGCTGTAGCTTTAGTCATTACTAAAATATTTTCTGTGTCAAACTACTTGTCTCTAAACAAAACCACTGTTTTCCTTTAGATTTCCCTTGTGAGAGCCCATGAGATGTACCAAACAACAAGAACCCTTCTGTTTCTGTGACTCCATCATCCTCAGAAGTATACTCATAAATCAAGGCCTCCTCTTCTGTTTCCATGACAGATTTTGTTGTCTAGATTCTATGACCAGTTTGATATTACTAGTACTTCTTTTCTTTCTCTTTTTACAGCTTTGGGTGTTGAGGGAGATGCAGTATTCTTGCTCTTCTGACAGCTATAATCATTGACACTTGATGATGTTGTTGAGTTTCTCTGATGTTGTCTGGGTCTGCTTCAAGGTCTGTGTCCTTGTTTGTGTCTGCTTTGTATGTCATGACATTACTAGACATCCTGTCTAGGCAGACAAACCTTTTTATTTGTTGTCCATGTATGTCATTGACACTTTTTACAATGAGCTAGAGATGACCATGGAACAGTGTAAACCCCAAGAAATAACTATTATATTAGGGGATTTCAATGCAAAGGTAGGAACAGCTAAAGTGCAAATGTGACAGGAGGACATGGCCTTGGAGTGACGAATGACAGAGGGGATAGATTGATAGATTAGGCATAGATACATGAAATGATTATAGGTAACACCTGGTTCAAACAACACCCTAGGCGACTATGGACATGGCAAAGCTCTGACAATAAAGTACACAATCAAATTGATTTTATACTGGTACAGAGAAGATTCAGGAATGGACTAACATCTGTTAAAACAAGGCCAGGAGAAGATTGCAATAGTGAACCAGTAGTTGGAAAGATAAGAATAAAACTGCGGAAGACACAGAAATCTCCAAGAAATATGAATTTAGAACTAGATATGCTAAGAGTAGATAAACAGATGAGTGATAAGTACAGTATGATAGTACAAAATAGATATAATATAGATGATATTGAGAAAATACAGAAAATCGAGGAGCAGTAGGTAATGCCCAAAGTAGTAGGAAACTCTTTGTACAGAGCTTCGCAGCAGGAGGCAATCTGATCATCAGAAGAGGACACCCGTCGAGCAAGTGTTTCGGCCCTTTAGCTTCTTGACACTCTAGGGGAAGTGGGCCCGCCCGGGTCATGACTCCCAGGTGTTGACCTCCTGCTGCATTGCCTCTAAGGCTTACACCGTATGTTCGGCACAAAATAACTACTACTTAATGCATAAACCACTCGAAAATAGTTCAGCTAACCTAACCTAAGACTTACATTGTATGCTTAGCACAAAATATCTACACATTTAATAAGCAAAACACTTGAAAATAGTTAACTTGCCTGTCTTGGTTTATCCTAGCTCGTTGCTGCGCTTTCCAGTCGAAATAACTTGGCTACTATTGACAACGCAATTTCATAGACCCATCAGTGTCTGACTTCCGTGGGAATTCAGAAGTTGCGGATGAAAAATTAACGCCTAGTTATCTGGCCTTTCTGTTGTTGACAACTTATTGTTTGGACTGCTGTTGCCACAAACACCTGGTCTCATGCTCACCTTAGGTCAGTTATGTAACTTCTTATCGCTTCGTCTCGGGCCCTACTTCGATTCTTCCTACTCTGTTGACTTATGTGGGAGCAATAAGTGGTCAAGGTGTAAAATGGTCGCCTGATCGTCTGGTCTGGACATAATATTATTTGACTGTTGGTCTGTCACGATTCTACCACAGCCAGCACAACGCTCTTTCGGCAGACTCAGCAATAGTCTTCATTGTTCTTGACCGCGCATTCCCCCCCCCCCCCCCTCTTAATTTCTAGCATCTTTAAGAGGTCGTAGAGGGATGGGGTTGTGAGTCCTCTGGCACTAACCACCACCGAACACACTCTACTCTGGAGTCCCTGCTGTCTCAGCTCGGTAGTGAGATCCTTGCATTTGGATAGTTTAAATATATGTTGTTCCTCTATCCTGGATTCAAATGGCACTTTGAGCTCTATTAAGATTATGTGGGTCATATTTGACGTGTAACAATTGATTCAACAAACATCAAAAAAGTAATACCAGTGACTAAAAGAATCAACAAACAGAAATGGATGACAGAGAAAAATACTATAACTAATGCACGAAAGACGAAAACATAAGAAAGAATGGACATACCAAATATTGCATAAAGAGATCCAAAACAAATGCAGAGAAGCAAAGGAAGGATGGTTAAAGCAGAAATGTGAAGAAATGGAAAAAACAACAAAAGACTCAAAATTTATGCACAATCAGTTAAATAAATTAACACGAAGAAAAGAAGTCAAAGTTTCAGGATGTGTGAAATCAAAGGGAGGAAATATAATAATGGGACAGGAGAAGATAATGGGAAGATGGACAGAATATATCAATCAACTCTATGATGATGAAAGACCAGAGCTGAACAATTTGAACAAAGACACAGGACCACCAATAATGTAGAGTGAAGTGGAGGTGGCAATTCAACACATGAAAAGAGGAAAGGCTCCAGGTACCAACAAAGTAACATTTGAAGAGATAGACGCATTAGGAGAGCTGGGAGTACAAGTCATAATAAAACTACTCAATGACATATAAAACACTGGACACATGCCTGAAGATCTACTAAAATCTGTAACCATATCGAAGAAGTCAGGGGCCACTGATTGTGATGGTCGCATGATTAGACGCATGAGTCATATCAGGAAAATATTACTAAGAGTCATCATGAGACGTGTAATGAACAAAATAAACCAGAAATAAGTGAAGAACAATATGGATTTGTGGAAGGAAAGGGCACCAATAATGTAATATACTTCCTGAGAACATTGATAGAAAGAGCTATAGAGGTAAAGAACGATCTATATATGTGCTTTATAGACTACACAAAAGCATTTGACAAAGTAAAGCATGTGGAAACAATCAATATGCTGGAGAAATTAAACATTGATGGCAAGGATCTGCGAATCATAAAGAACATGTACTGGCAAGAAACAGCAGCTATACGAATTAACAACCAAGCAGGACAATTTCAACTTATAAAACAAAGAGTCAGACAAGGCTGTGTTCTGTCGCTGGATTTGTTTTCACTTTACAGCGAACATATTATGAGATCAATAGTAGGCAAAAAAGGAATTGAAGTCAATGGTCACAACATAAATAATTTGCGATATGCGGATGACACAGTCTTAATAGCAGAGACAGAGGATGAACTACAAGAAATGATAGACATAATAGTAAAAGAAAGCATCAAGTAAGGTCTCAGTCTGAATAGTAAGAAAACAGAAGTAATGGTCATATCGAAGAAACAATCATCACCAGCATAAAAGTAAAGTAAAGTACCCCCGTCACGCCAAGTGGCGTATAGGGAAATATGGTGTTAGTGACCCTATATTTTACAGACCTTCAGCACATGATTTTTGGGGTAATGTGGTCGGTATTACGCCCGTGCTGCTTTTACTTTCCCAGAAAAAATCCGGTACCCATTTAAGGCTGGGTGAACCCGGAGCCGTCGGTTGGGATCGAACCCTACCCCTTGTCCGTAGTAGTCCAGTTCACTAACCACTGAGCTATCGCGGCTCCTACTAATTTTTAGGGAATTAGTAAAACCCAGGTGTCCTCGCCAGGATTACGAACCCCGGCTGTTGCCGTGGTAAGCCAACCGCCTATCGATTGCGCTAACCGGACACCCTACATCACCAGCATGCAGCATAAAAATAACCAGGACAAATTTGAAACAAGTGCAACGCGTCAAATACTTGGGCACAATAATAACATCGGATGGAAGATGCACCACGGAAATAAAAAGCAGAATAACTCAGGCCAAAATAGCATTTCAGAAAATGAAAAATATCTTATGCAACAAATATATGTCAATAGAAGTGAGAAAGAGAGTTCATCTGTGCTATATAGAACCAATTCTGACCTATGGAAGCGAATCATGGACAGTAGACAAAACAAATGAAAAGACGATTAGAGGCCACAGAGATGGGATTTCTCAGAAGACTGTTGAAAGTTCCCTGGACAGCTAAAAAGACCAATGAGGAAGTTCTCAAAGAGGCCAACATAAAAAGGGAACTCCTAAAAAACATCAGAAAGAAACAATCAACATTTTTCGGGCACATCATGAGAAGAGGAAAGTTGGAATACTTAGGTTACAACTGGCAAAATAAAAGGAAAGAGAGATTGTGAACGACAAAGAGAGAAAATACAGGATAGCTTGGTTTCATGGCATGGAAAACAGTCAACAACAGAACTGATACGATGCACTGTAGATAGAAGATTGTGGAGGGACATGATCACCTACGCCAACCGGTATGGCACATGATGATTGATGATTGTTGTGTCTTTTAACATGGCCCAAAAATCACATTTGTCTTGTTTGAATTGTGTTTAGTAGTTCTCTTTTCATTTTTAGTTGTTTTAAGACTTCATCGTTTGTTTTCTTTTCCTTCCATCCAATTCTACCTATTCTTCTATATATCCACATTTCAAAGACTTCAATTCTCTGTTCTGTTTTCTTGTCTAATGTCCATGTTTCTGCACCATCTAGGAATATTGAGAAGACATAACATTTTGCTATTCTTAGTTTTAGCCCTGGTGTTATTTGTTTTGATATTAGTATGTTCTTCATGACATTAAAATTACTTTTTGCTATTCCTATTCTTTTGTTTATTTCAGTTGTACATTTTCCATCACTGGTTATAGTATGTCCAAGGTAGTTGTAGCTCTGAACTGTCTCCAGGTCTATTCCTTCAATTTTGATATCCACTTGTGGGTTTTGAGTATTTTCTTTGTTTATGATCATAGTTTTAGTCTTTTTTTTATATCTAGTCCATATTTTTTGCTTGTCATGTTTATTTCATTAAGTAATTGTTGTAGATCTTTAGGATTTTCTGCTAGTAGTACAATATCGTCAGCATATCTTAGGTTATTGATTATCTTTCCATTAATTTGTAGGCCTGGCATCTCTATGATGTTTTTAAAGATTTGCTCAGTGTATAGATTGAACAAGCTTGGTGATAGGATGCATCCATGTCTTACTTCTCTCTTTTTATATCAACGGGTGTAGAGTTCTCTATGTTATATTTTATTATTGCTGTTTGCTCCCAGTATAGATTACATATTAGTCGTATGTCCATGTCATCTAGATGTATCTCTTTTAGGCATTCTATAAGTTGTTTATGGTGTACTCTATCAAAAGCCTTGGTGTAGTCTATGAAGCAGGCATATATTGGTTTGTTTACTTCTGTGTACTTTTCGATTAATGTTCTCATGCAGAATATGGCTTCTTTTGTTCCGCTATTTTTCCTAAATCCAAATTGCTGCTCATCTAATTCAGTATTGATTTTATTCTGAATCCTTCCTTGTATAACTTTTAGCAACATTTTTGTAGCATGGCTCATTAGGCTTACTGTTCTAAAGTCACTGCATTCAACCGCACCATTCTTTTTAGGCAATGCAATGAAAGTTGATGTTTTTAGTTCATTTGGTATGTATCCTGTGTGGTATATGTCGTTGCATATGTCTGTAATCACTTCAATGCCAAAATCTTCTAGTGCCTGTATCATCTCTACCTGTATGCTATCAGGTCGTGCTGCTTTTCCCTTTTCCATCTGTATCTCAGTGCAACAAAAACACGATATCTATATCTCTGTGCAACGAAAACATAACTTTTAACTGCTGTGACAATGTGCTATGAAATTACCTAATTCCCCCCCTCCCTCCCTCCACAGGCTTACTGCAAGTTCTCTGGTGTTCCAGTTACAGTTGTCGAGACAGGCAATCCATGGTGCTCTCCCACAGGTAACTCTTTTTACCATCAAGTTCAAGACTGGAAGGTATAACCATGACTCTTCATATCTTCTTGTTGCCTACACCATGCTGTCAGTACATCTTGTTGCCTACACCGTGCTGTCAGTGCATCTTGTTGCCTACACCAAGCTGTCAGTAAATCTTGTTGCCTACACCATGCTGTCAGTACATCTTCTTTTTGCCTACACCATGCTGTCAGTAAATCTTGTTGCCTACACCATGTGGCAGTAAATCTTGTTGCCTACACCATGCTGTCAGTACATCTTCTTGTTGCCTACACCATGCTGTCAGTAAATCTTGTTGCCTACACCATGTGGCAGTAAATTTTGTAGCCTACACCATGCTGTCAGTACATCTTGTTGCCTACACCATGCTGTCAGTAAATCTTGTTGCCTACACCATGCTGTCAGTAATTCTTCTTGTTGCCTACACCATGCTGTCAGTAAATCTTCTTGTTGCCTACAGCATACAGTCAGTAAATCTTGTTGCCTACACCATGCTGTCAGTAAATCTTCTTGTTGCCTACAGCATACAGTCAGTAAATCTTGTTGCCTACACCATGCTGTCAGTAAATCTTCTTGTGGCCTACAGCATACAGTCAGTAAATCTTGTTGCCTACACCATGCTGTTAGTAATTCTTCTTGTTTGCCTACACAATGCTGTCAGTAAATTTTGCTTGTGTAGCTGCTGGTGACAGAGCCAGCAAATCAGAGCTGACCAAGACCATGGATTACTTCTGTGTCCTGTGCTTCACGAAATCTGCAGCTCAGTCCAAGGAGAGAGTAGAAGTCTCAGACAGAAGACTGGTCTGACCTTAAATCACATTGCTGGGTGGGAAGGGGGGGGAGGAATGTCCTTGTCTGTGCGGATGAAGAGGTAGATCTTTCAGATTGACATAGATAGAGGAAAGTGTGACATAGAGGAAATGTGACATAGATACAGGAAAGTGTGACATAGATAGAGGAAAGTGTGACATAGATAGAGGAAAGTGTGACATGGAGTAAATTGTGACATAGATAGAGTTAAGTATGACATAGATAGAGGAAAGTGTGACATAGATAGAGGAAAGTGGGACATAGATAGAGGAAAGTGTGACATAGAGGAAAGTGTGACATAGATAGAGGAAAGTGTGACATAGTGGAAAGTGTGACATAGACAGAGGAAAGTGTGACATAGAGGAAAGTGTGACATAGACAGAGGAAAGTGGGACATAGATGAAAGTGTGACATAGATATAAGGAAAGTGTGACATGGATAGAGGAAAGTGTGACTTAAATAGAGGAAAGTGTGACATGGATAGAGGAAAGTGTGACTTAAATAGAGGAAAGTGTGACTTAGATAGAGGAAAGTGTGACATAGAGGAAAGTGAGACATAGATAGAGGAAAGTGTGACATAGATAGAGGAAAGTGTGACTTAAATAGAGGAAAGTGTGACATATAAAGAGGAAAGTGTGGCATAGAGGAAAGTGTGACATAGATGAAGGAGAGTGTGACATGGAGTAAATAGTGACATAGATAGAAGAAAGTGTGACATAGAGGAAAGTGAGACATAGATAGAGGAAAGTGTGACATAGATAGAGGAAAGTGTGACTTAAATAGAGGAAAGTGTGACATATAAAGAGGAAAGTGTGGCATAGAGGAAAGTGTGACATAGATGAAGGAGAGTGTGACATGGAGTAAATAGTGACATAGATAGAAGAAAGTGTGACATAGATAGAAGAAAGTGGGACATAGATAGAGGAAAGTGTAACATAGATAGAAGAAAGTGTGACATAAATAGAGGAAAGTGTGACATAGATAGAGGAAAGTGTGACATAGATAGAAGAAAGTGTGACATAAATAGAGGATAGTGTGACATAGATAGAGGAAAGTGTGACATAGATAGAAGAAAGTGTGACATAAATAGAGGAAAGTGTGACATAGATAGAGAAAAGTGTGACATGGAGTAAATTGTGACATAGAGGAAAGTGTGACATAGACAGAGGAAAGTGTAACATATAGGAAAGCATGACATAGATAGAGGAAAGTGTGACATAGAGGAAAGTGTGACATAGAGGAAAGTGTGACATAGACAGAGGAAAGTGTGACATAGAGGAAAGTGTGACATAGACAGAGGAAAGTGTAACATAGAGGAAAGTGTGACATAGATAGAGGAAAGTGTGACATAGAGGAAAGTGTGACATAGACAGAGGAAAGTGTGACATAGAGGAAAGTGTGACATAGACAGAGGAAAGTGTGACATAGAGGAAAGTGTGACATAGATAGAGGAAAGTGTGACATAGAGGAAAGTGTGACATAGACAGAGGAAAGTGTGACATAGAGGAAAGTGTGACATAGACAGAGGAAAGTGGGACATAGATGAAAGTGTGACATAGAGGAAAGTGTGACATGGATAGAGGAAAGTGTGACTTAAATAGAGGAAAGTGTGACTTAAATAGAGGAAAGTGTGACTTAGATAGAGGAAAGTGTGACTTAGATAGAGGAAAGTGTGACATAGAGGAAAGTGAGACATAGATAGAGGAAAGTGTGACTTAAATAGAGGAAAGTGTGACATATAAAGAGGAAAGTGTGGCATAGAGGAAAGTGTGACATAGATGAAGGAGAGTGTGACATGGAGTAAATTGTGACATAGATAGAAGAAAGTGTGACATAGATAGAAGAAAGTGTGACATAGATAGAGGAAAGTGTGACATAGATAGAGGAAAGTGTAACATAGATAGAAGAAAGTGTGACATAAATAGAGGAAAGTGTGGCATAAATGAAAGTGTGACATAGAGGAAAGTGTGACATAGATGAAAGAGAGTGTGACATGGAGTAAATTGTGACATAGATAGAAGAAAGTGTGACATAGATCAAGGAAAGTGTGTTATAGATAGAGGAAAGTGTGACATAGATAGAGTAAAGTGTGACATTGAGGAAAGTGTGTTATAGATAGAGGAAAGTGTGACATAGATAGAGTAAAGTGTGACATTGAGGAAAGTGTGTTATAGATAGAGGAAAGTGTGACATAGATAGAGTAAAGTGTGACATTGAGGAAAGTGTGTTATAGATAGAGGAAAGTGTGATCGGGAAGAAAGTGAGACATAGATGAAAGAGAGTGTGACATGGAGTAAATTGTGACATAGATAGAAGAAAGTGTGACATAGAGGAAAGTGAGACATAGATAGAGGAAAGTGTGACATAGATAGAGGAAAGTGTGACTTAAATAGAGGAAAGTGTGACATATAAAGAGGAAAGTGTGGCATAGAGGAAAGTGTGACATAGATGAAGGAGAGTGTGACATGGAGTAAATAGTGACATAGATAGAAGAAAGTGTGACATAGATAGAAGAAAGTGGGACATAGATAGAGGAAAGTGTAACATAGATAGAAGAAAGTGTGACATAAATAGAGGAAAGTGTGACATAGATAGAGGAAAGTGTGACATAGATAGAAGAAAGTGTGACATAAATAGAGGATAGTGTGACATAGATAGAGGAAAGTGTGACATAGATAGAAGAAAGTGTGACATAAATAGAGGAAAGTGTGACATAGATAGAGAAAAGTGTGACATGGAGTAAATTGTGACATAGAGGAAAGTGTGACATAGACAGAGGAAAGTGTAACATATAGGAAAGCATGACATAGATAGAGGAAAGTGTGACATAGAGGAAAGTGTGACATAGAGGAAAGTGTGACATAGACAGAGGAAAGTGTGACATAGAGGAAAGTGTGACATAGACAGAGGAAAGTGTAACATAGAGGAAAGTGTGACATAGATAGAGGAAAGTGTGACATAGAGGAAAGTGTGACATAGACAGAGGAAAGTGTGACATAGAGGAAAGTGTGACATAGACAGAGGAAAGTGTGACATAGAGGAAAGTGTGACATAGATAGAGGAAAGTGTGACATAGAGGAAAGTGTGACATAGACAGAGGAAAGTGTGACATAGAGGAAAGTGTGACATAGACAGAGGAAAGTGGGACATAGATGAAAGTGTGACATAGAGGAAAGTGTGACATGGATAGAGGAAAGTGTGACTTAAATAGAGGAAAGTGTGACTTAAATAGAGGAAAGTGTGACTTAGATAGAGGAAAGTGTGACTTAGATAGAGGAAAGTGTGACATAGAGGAAAGTGAGACATAGATAGAGGAAAGTGTGACTTAAATAGAGGAAAGTGTGACATATAAAGAGGAAAGTGTGGCATAGAGGAAAGTGTGACATAGATGAAGGAGAGTGTGACATGGAGTAAATTGTGACATAGATAGAAGAAAGTGTGACATAGATAGAAGAAAGTGTGACATAGATAGAGGAAAGTGTGACATAGATAGAGGAAAGTGTAACATAGATAGAAGAAAGTGTGACATAAATAGAGGAAAGTGTGGCATAAATGAAAGTGTGACATAGAGGAAAGTGTGACATAGATGAAAGAGAGTGTGACATGGAGTAAATTGTGACATAGATAGAAGAAAGTGTGACATAGATCAAGGAAAGTGTGTTATAGATAGAGGAAAGTGTGACATAGATAGAGTAAAGTGTGACATTGAGGAAAGTGTGTTATAGATAGAGGAAAGTGTGACATAGATAGAGTAAAGTGTGACATTGAGGAAAGTGTGTTATAGATAGAGGAAAGTGTGACATAGATAGAGTAAAGTGTGACATTGAGGAAAGTGTGTTATAGATAGAGGAAAGTGTGATCGGGAGAAAGTGAGACATAGATGAAAGAGAGTGTGACATGGAGTAAATTGTGACATAGATAGAAGAAAGTGTGACATAGATCAAGGAAAGTGTGTTATAGATAGAGGAAAGTGTGACATAGATAGAGTAAAGTGTGACATTGAGGAAAGTGTGTTATAGATAGAGGAAAGTGTGACATAGATAGAGGAAAGGGTGACATAGAGGAAAGTGAGACATAGATAGAGGAAAGTGTGACATAGATAGAGGAAAGGGTGACATAGAGGAAAGTGAGACATAGATAGAGGAAAGTGCACTGTTGACACGCATATGCCACAGATGTACATGATACTGCTTTGCATAACACTTATGTATATGTCATAGATGTATGTGACACTGTTGTTCATGATATTGTTATACATGACACTGATGTACATGACACTGTTGTACATGACACAGATGTACATGACACTGTTGTACATGACACTGATGTACATGACACAGATGTACATGACACTTTTGTACATGACATTGTTGTTCATGATATTGTTATACATGACACTGTTGTACATGACACTGATGTACATAACACAGATGTACATGACACTGTTGTACATGACACTGATGTACATGACACTGTTGTACATGACACAGATGTACATGACACTGTTGTACATGACACAGATGTACATGACACTGTTGTACGTGACACTGATGTACATGACACTATTGTACAGGACATCGATGTACATGACACTGTTGTACATGACACAGATGTACATGATACTGTTGTACATGACACTGTTGTACATGGCACTGATGTACATGATGCTGTTGTACATGACACTTTTGCACAAGAAATCAATGTACATGACACAGATGTACTATCAACATTTTTTTCCTTGCCGACAGGAAACTTCCCCATTCTACATTTTGGGGACGAGGTCTACTCCAGAGTGTCGGACATCTTCACTCTCTTGAGGAAGGAGGTAGACATGCTTGGGGGGATCAGTGACAATGTCTTTCTCTTGTATTATTTCTCTGGCTGGAGTTTAACGGATAGGGAGAAAGTGTGAGGGATGAAGAGAGTGTGTGGGAGATGAGGAGAAAGTGTGATGGAAGAAGAGAGTGTGTGAGAGAGACAAGGAGAAAGTGTGATGGAAGAAGAGAATGTGTGAGAGAGACAGGGAGAAAGTGTGACAAAAGAAGAGAGTGTGTGTGAGAGAGACAAGAAGTAAGTGTGATGGAAGAAGAGAATGTGTGAGAGAGACAGGGAGAAAGTGTGACAAAAGAAGAGAGTGTTTGAGACAGACAAGAAGTAAATGTGATGGAAGAAGTGAGTGTGAGAGAGACAAGGAGAAAGTGTGATGGAAGAAGCGAGTGTATGAGAGAGACAATAAGAAAGTGTGATGGAAGAAGCGAGTGTATGAGAGAGACAAGAAGAAAGTGTGATGGAAGAAGCGAGTGTATGAGAGAGACAAGAAGAAAGTGAGATTGAAGAAGATAGTGTATGAGAGAGACAAGGGAAAGTGTGATGGAAGAAGCGAGTGTATGAGAGAGACAAGAAGAAAGTGTGATGGAAGAAGTGAGTGTGAGAGAGACAAGAAGAAAGTGAGATTGAAGAAGATAGTGTACGAGAGAGACAAGAAGAAAGTGTGATGGAAGAAGCGAGTGTATGAGAGAGACAAGAAGAAAGTGTGATGGAAGAAGTGAGTGTGAGAGAGACAAGAAGAAAGTGAGATTGAAGAAGATAGTGTATGAGAGAGACAAGGGGAAAGTGTGATGGAAGAAGTGAGTGTGAGAGAGACAAGGAGAAAGTGAGATTGAAGAAGATAGTGTATGAGAGAGACAAGGAGAAAGTGTGATGGAAGAAGCGAGTGTATGAGAGAGACAAAGAGACAAGAAGAAAGTGTGATGGAAGAAGAGAGTGTATGAGAGAGACAAGAAGAAAGTGTGATGGAAGAAGAGAGTGTATGAGAGAGACAAGGAGAAAGTGTGATGGAAGAAGAGAGTGTATGAGAGAGACAAGGAGAAAGTGTGATGGAAGAAGAGAGTGTATGAGAGAGACAAGGAGAAAGTGTGATGGAAGAAGAGAGTGTATGAGAGAGACAAGGAGAAAGTGTGATGGAAGAAGAGAGTGTATGAGAGAGACAAGGAGAAAGTGTGATGGAAGAAGAGAGTGTATGAGAGAGACAAGGAGAAAGTGTGATGGAAGAAGAGAGTGTATGAGAGAGACAAGGAGAAAGTGTGATGGAAGAAGAGAGTGTGTGAGAGAGACAAGAAGAAAGTGTGATGGAAGAAGAGAGTGTATGAGAGAGACAAGAAGAAAGTGGGATGGAAGAAGAGAGTGTGTGAGAGAGACAAGAAGAAAGTGTGATGGAAGAAGAGAGTGTGTGAGAGAGACAAGAAGAAAGTGTGATGGAAGAAGAGAGTGTGTGAGAGAGACAAGAAGAAAGTGGGATGGAAGAAGAGAGTGTGTGAGAGAGACAAGAAGAAAGTGTGATGGAAGAAGAGAGTGTGTGAGAAAGACAAGGAGAAAGTGTGATGGAAGAAGAGAGTGTATGAGAGAGACAAGAAGAAAGTGTGATGGAAGAAGAGAGTGTGTGACAGTGACAAGAAGAAAGTGTGATGGAAGAAGAGAGTGTGTGAGAGAGACAAGAAGAAAGTGTGATGGAAGAAGAGAGTGTGTGAGAGAGACAAGAAGAAAGTGTGATGGAAGAAGAGAGTGTGTGACAGTGACAAGAAGAAAGTGGGATGGAAGAAGACAGTGTGTGAGAGAGACAAGAAGAATGTGGGATGGAAGAAGAGAGTGTGTGAGAGAGACAAGGAGAAAGTGTGATGGAAGAAGAGAGTGTGTGAGAGAGACAAGAAGAAAGTGTGATGGAAGAAGAGAGTGTGTGACAGTGACAAGAAGAAAGTGGGATGGAAGAAGAGAGTGTGTGAGAGAGACAAGAAGAAAGTGGGATGGAAGAAGAGAGTGTGTGAGAGAGACAAGGAGAAAGTGTGATGGAAGAAGAGAGTGTATGAGAGAGACAAGAAGAAAGTGTGATGGAAGAAGAGAGTGTGTGAGAGAGACAAGGAGAAAGTGTGATGGAAGAAGAGAGTGTATGAGAGAGACAAGAAGAAAGTGTGATGGAAGAAGAGAGTGTGAGAGAGACAAGAAGAAAGTGTGATGGAAGAAGAGAGTGTGTGAGAGAGACAAGAAGAAAGTGTGATGGAAGAAGAGAGTGTGTGAGAGAGACAAGAAGAAAGTGGGATGGAAGAAGAGAGTGTGAGAGAGACAAGAAGAAAGTGTGATGGAAGAAGAGAGTGTGTGAGAGAGACAAGGAGAAAGTGTGATGGAAGAAGAGAGTGTATGAGAGAGACAAGAAGAAAGTGTGATGGAAGAAGAGAGTGTGAGAGAGACAAGAAGAAAGTGTGATGGAAGAAGAGAGTGTGTGAGAGAGACAAGAAGAAAGTGTGATGGAAGAAGAGAGTGTGTGAGAGAGACAAGAAGAAAGTGTGATGGAAGAAGAGAGTGTGTGAGAAAGACAAGGAGAAAGTGGGATGGAAGAAGAGAGTGTGAGAGAGACAAGAAGAAAGTGTGATGGAAGAAGAGAGTGTGTGAGAGAGACAAGAAGAAAGTGTGATGGAAGAAGAGAGTGTGTGAGAAAGACAAGGAGAAAGTGGGATGGAAGAAGAGAGTGTGTGAGAAAGACAAGGAGAAGGTGTGATGGAAGAAGAGAGTGTGTGACAGTGACAAGAAGAAAGTGTGATTGAAGAAGAGAATGTGTGAGAGAGACAAGAAGAAAGTGTGATGGAAGAAGAGAGTGTGTGAGAGAGACAAGGAGAAAGTGTGATTGAAGAAGATAGTGTGTGAGAGAGACAAGGAGAAAGTGTGATGGAAGAAGAGAGTGTGTGAGAGAGACAAGAAGAAAGTGTGATGGAAGAAGAGAGTGTGTGAGAGAGACAAGAAGAAAGTGTGATTGAAGAAGAGAGTGTGTGAGAGAGACAAGGAGAAAGTGTGATGGAAGAAGAGAGTGTGTGAGAGAGACAAGAAGAAAGTGTGATTGAAGAAGAGAATGTGTGAGAGAGACAAGAAGAAAGTGTGATGGAAGAAGAGAGTGTGTGAGAGAGACAAGAAGAAAGTGTGATTGAAGAAGAGAGTGTGTGAGAGAGACAAGGAGAAAGTGTGATGGAAGAAGAGAGTGTGTGAGAGAGACAAGAAGAAAGTGTGATGGAAGAAGAGAGTGTGTGAGAGAGACAAGGAGAAAGTGTGATGGAAGAAGAGAGTGTGTGAGAGAGACAAGAAGAAAGTGTGATTGAAGAAGAGAGTGTGTGAGAGAGACAAGGAGAAAGTGTGATTGAAGAAGAGAGTGTGTGACAGTGACAAGGAGAAAGTGTGATGGAAGAAGAGAGTGTGTGAGAGAGACAAGAAGAAAGTGTGATGGAAGAAGAGAGTGTGTGAGAGAGACAAGAAGAAAGTGTGATTGAAGAAGAGAGTGTGTGAGAGAGACAAGGAGAAAGTGTGATTGAAGAAGAGAGTGTGTGACAGTGACAAGGAGAAAGTGTGATGGAAGAAGAGAGTGTGTGAGAGAGACAAGAAGAAAGTGTGATTTAAGAAGAGAGTGTATGAGAGAGACAAGGAGAAAGTGTGATGGAAGAAGAGAGTGTGTGAGAGACAAGGGGAAAGTGTGATGGAAGAAGAGAGTGTATGAGAGAGACAAGAAGAAAGTGTGATGGAAGAAGAGAGTGTATGAGAGAGACAAGAAGAAAGTGTGATGGAAGAAGAGAGTGTGTGAGAGACAAGGAGAAAGTGTGATGGAAGAAGAGAGTGTGTGAGAGACAAGGAGAAAGTGTGATGGAAGAAGAGAGTGTGTGAGAGACAAGGGGAAAGTGTGATGGAAGAAGAGAGTGTGTGACAGTGACATGAAGAAAGTGTGATGGAAGAAGAGAGTGTATGAGAGAGACAAGAAGAAAGTGTGATTTAAGAAGAGAGTGTATGAGAGAGACAAGGAGAAAGTGTGATGGAAGAAGAGAGTGTGTGAGAGACAAGGGGAAAGTGTGATGGAAGAAGAGAGTGTGAGAGAGACAAGAAAAAAGTGTGATGGAAGAAGAGAGTGTGTGAGAGAGACAAGAAGAAAGTGTGATTTAAGAAGAGAGTGTATGAGAGAGACAAGGAGAAAGTGTGATGGAAGAAGAGAGTGTGTGAGAGACAAGGGGAAAGTGTGATGGAAGAAGAGAGTGTGAGAGAGACAAGAAAAAAGTGTGATGGAAGAAGAGAGTGTGTGAGAGAGACAAGAAGAAAGTGTGATGGAAGAAGAGAGTGTGTGAGAGAGACAAGAAGAAAGTGTGATGGAAGAAGAGAGTGTGTGAGAGACAAGGGGAAAGTGTGATGGAAGAAGAGAATGTGTGAGAGACATGGAGAAAGTGTGAGGGAAGAAGAGAGTGTGAGAGAGACATGGAGAAAGTGTGATGGAAGATGAGAGTGAGTGAGAGAGACAAGAAGAAAGTGTGATGGAAGAAGAGAGTGTGAGAGAGACAAGAAGAAAGTGTGATGGAAGAAGAGAGTGTGAGAGAGACAAGAAGAAAGTGTGATGGAAGAAGAGAGTGTGAGAGACAAGGGGAAAGTGTGATGGAAGAAGAGAGTGTGAGAGACAAGGGGAAAGTGTGATGGAAGAAGAGAGTGTGTGTTAGACTCTTTCGTAGTTTCTCCCATGTTCTGTCCGGTAGCTCTCTCACACTTTGCCTCTCCCATGTTCTGTCTGGTAGCTCTCTCTCACTTTGCCTCTCCCATGTTCTGTCTGGTAGCTCTCTCTCACT
This sequence comes from Megaustenia siamemsis, assembly GCA_032433765.1. NCBI lineage: Eukaryota > Metazoa > Mollusca > Gastropoda > Stylommatophora > Ariophantidae > Megaustenia > Megaustenia siamemsis. The sequence continues at coordinate 192,801,262 of JAVIAB010000092.1, forward strand.
TTGCCTCTCCCATGTTCTGTCTGATAGCTCTCTCTCACTTTGCCTCTCCCATGTTCTGTCTGGTAGCTCTCTCTCACTTTGCCTCTCCCATGTTCTGTCTGGTAGCTCTCTCTCACTTTGTCTCTCCCATGTTCTGTCTGGTAGCTCTCTCTCACTTTGTCTCTCCCATGTTCTGTCTGGTAGCTCTCTCTCACTTTGTCTCTCCCATGTTCTGTCTGGTAGCTCTCTCTCACTTTGTCTCTCCCATGTTCTGTCTGGTAGCTCTCTCTCACTTTATCTCTCCCATGTTCTGTCTGGTAGCTCTCTCTCACTTTGTCTCTCCCATGTTCTGTCTGGTAGCTCTCTCTCACTTTGTCTCTCCCATGTTCTGTCTGGTAGCTCTCTCTCACTTTGTCTCTCCCATGTTCTGTCTGGTAGCTCTCTCTCACTTTGTCTCTCCCATGTTTTGTCTGGTAGCTCTCTCTCACTTTGTCTCTCCCATGTTCTGTCTGGTAGCTCTCTCTCACTTTGTCTCTCCCATGTTCTGTCTGGTAGCTCTCTCTCACTTTGTCTCTCCCATGTTCTGTCTGGTAGCTCTCTCTCACTTTGTCTCTCCCATGTTCTGTCTGGTAGCTCTCTCTCACTTTGTCTCTCCCATGTTCTGTCTGGTAGCTCTCTCACACTTTGTCTCTCCCATGTTTTGTCTGGTAGCTCTCTCTCACTTTGTCTCTCCCATGTTCTGTCTGGTAGCTCTCTCTCACTTTGTCTCTCCCATGTTCTGTCTGGTAGCTCTCTCTCACTTTGTCTCTCCCATGTTCTGTCTGGTAGCTCTCTCTCACTTTGTCTCTCCCATGTTCTGTCTGGTAGCTCTCTCTCACTTTGTCTCTCCCATGTTCTGTCTGGTAGCTCTCTCTCACTTTGTCTCTCCCATGTTTTGTCTGGTAGCTCTCTCTCACTTTGTCTCTCCCATGTTCTGTCTGGTAGCTCTCTCTCACTTTGTCTCTCCCATGTTCTGTCTGGTAGCTCTCTCTCACTTTGTCTCTCCCATGTTCTGTCTGGTAGCTCTCTCTCACTTTGCCTCTCCCATGTTCTGTCTGGGAGCCACGATAGCTCAGTGGTTAGTGAACTGGACTACAAAGGACAAGAGGTAGGGTTTAATCCCAACCGACGGCTTCCGGGTTCACCCAGCTTTTAATGGGTACCTGATTTTTTTCAGGGTAAGTGAAGCGGCACGGGCGTAATACCGACCACATTACCCCAAAAATCATGTGCCGAAGGTCTGTAAAATATATAGTCACTAACACCATATTCCCTATATGCCACTTTGCGTGACGGGGGTACTATACTTTTTTTTTAATGTTCTGTCTGGTGACTCTCATTTTGCCTCTCCCATGTTCTGTCTGTAAAATCTTCATTCCAAAGTTGTGCCTCCAATGCCTGGACCCTAGATGCAAGAACAGCAAGAAAAATAACCTCTGCAGAGATGAAATGTGTTAGACGAATGACAGGAAACAGTCTGAGAGATAAGATCAGAAATGAAGAACTGAGAAAAGGTTAGGAATAAACCTCGCCATAGAATATATAAAGAAACAACAGATAAAATGGTTTAGCCATGTGACAAGGCAGAGTGATAAAAACACAACACAATGAGCCCACAATAAATGTTGTGAGAACACCAGACCCAAGAGCCTACCACGAAAAACATGGATTGCCAGAATATTAGAAGCACTAAGAAACATAACAGCAGTAGAGGCGAAGACAAGAGCAAAAGACCACAAATTATATCTCCCCTCGACGCTAAAAGGCAGATGAGGAAGGAAAGAAGAGGATGTTCTGTCTAGTGGCAACATGAACATACATCCACATGACATATAACATGAACATACATCCACATGACATATAACATGAACATACATCCACATGACATATAACATGAACATACATCCACATGACATATAACATGAACATACATCCACATGACATATAACATGAACATACATCCACATGACATATAACATGAACATACATCCACATGACATATAACATGAACATACATCCACATGACATATAACATGAACATACATCCACATGACATATAACATGAACATACATCCACATGACATATAACATGAACATACATCCACATGACATATAACATGAACATACATCCACATGACATATAACATGAACATACATCCACATGACATAACATGAACATACATCCACATGACATATAACATGAACATACACAAAATCCTATTGCCTCTGCCTGATGTATTTTTCTGCTGACATTGATCCCTGCTAGCCCATGTTCATTATTCATCTGTTATATGTGTGTGTGCTTGTGTGTGTTGATATGTAGTTGTATGTAACAAATAAACATATGTATGTTGAATTGATGTAAACATCCAGTCAGAAGAGCCAGCCTGTAAGATGACAATCTATTAATAATGAGACTAATAAGTTGACTTTTTCCTTGAGATCAGAACTGGGGCAGTGATTCTATGCTGTCCACCAAACAGAGCGCTGATGTAGTGGCTTTCTCAGCAATGCTGGAGGACAAGCTGCTCCCAGCCCTGGTATGTTCTTGCCTGTTGCTGTCAGCTTCACTTCATTATTTATTCATTATACATACCTCCTGCTACCTCGGTGGCTCTGTGGTTGCTCAGCTCGCTGCCTCATCAGAAGGCTCCAAGGTTCAGTTTCCAGAAGTGGTGGTCTGTTTTGCCTGACTTATAAGGCTTAGGGTTTCACCCAACTTCTAAAAATTGGTACCAGATCTATTTTCTGGGAAGTGAAGGTGGCCTGGTGTCATATTGACCATGTAGTCTAAATGTATGCTGTTGGTCGTAGAATAAAATATGGTCACTACCATATGTCCCTCACAGTGTGGAGGGAGCCTTTGCTGAACATTTGAATTACCAGACTGGTAGCAGAACATATTACAGTATGTTTCACTATATTGCTAAAACTACAGGTATTTTTGTATTCAGCTGTAGTGTGATATATGGGGAAAGTAATCACATACTATAACCGGGGGGGGGTTTCCTTTCCTTTTATGAACACTTTATAACAGAACACTTATGACCGAGTTGAACCCACTAATTGGACGACTTGGTGTTTGACCCCAACGCCTTGTGTTGCGTTGCAGGCACTTAGATGACCTGGAGGCATCTTGCACGGGAACAGCTCGGCCTGACCCCGGATCAGCCCTGGACCGAGTGTGCTGGATTGGACTCGGGATTCTGTAGCCCGGACACACTTATCCGTCTGTAGTGATCGTATACCCTGGTACTCCGCGCTGCTTCGTTGCGACTGTCGTGTTCCCTTGGGCCTGGCGTGGTGGCCCTTCTCAGTCTTCAATCTTCGCTAGGCACAGACAAGTACAGATCGTATTCTAGGAAGCACTCAAGGAACACCATGTAAACACGCACTCGAGGTTTAATGACTGAAAGTTAACCTCCCACACAAGTCACACAATCACAATGACAGTATGTAAGTTATCGACCTTGCACACCTTGCCTGGTAACCACAAGGTGTCACCCTGTGTTGTCTAAGAGTGACAGTATGTAAGTTATCGACCTTGCACACCTTGCCTGGTAACCACAAGGCATCACCCTGTGTTGTCTAAGAGTGACAGTATGTAAGTTATCGACCTTGCACACCTTGCCTGGTAACCACAAGGTGTCACCCTGTGTTGTCTAAGAGTGACAGTATGTAAGTTATTGACCTTGCACACCTTGCCTGGTAACCACAAGGTGTCACCCTGTGTTGTCTAAGAGTGACAGTATGTAAGTTATTGACCTTGCACACCTTGCCTGGTAACCACAAGGCATCACCCTGTGTTGTCTAAGAGTGACAGTATGTAAGTTATCGACCTTGCACACCTTGCCTGGTAACCACAAGGTGTCACCCTGTGTTGTCTAAGAATGGTAGTATTGCAACTGAACCACTCTTTCCAAGCCACCAGACACTTGGTGACCTTATGATGGACCGACTCCCCACCGTTGGGCCCTTTTCAAGACAATGCGCGGGTTTGTCCCACTAGTTATCAGCAACTGCTCTGGACTGACGACTCCCCCAATGTTGGCTGTGTGTGCCTGGAAGTGCACCCACGGTATTGAGCCTGAAGGAGATGATAGCTGTCTCACCTACCTTCACCTGAATAATTGTAGTCTTTGAATTTCACCACTATTTCAGAATAGTATCCTCCTGGCTTCGCATTAAGTTGCCGATAGCTATCTCACACAACTCGTCTACACTGGTGTGTTTCGGAGATTCATATCTCCTAAATATAACCCCTTAGGGCCGAACATGATGCTGCGAGTCTGTCTCGGTAACCGTCACCTCAAGTGTTCGTGCAGCTGAATTGCACACTGCACTATCATATCCTACTTCTTATGGAGCATGACTCTGAGCCACTATTTCGCTCACAATTCCTAGATCATTCGTTGTTGCCACACTGCTCAACTGTCTTATGCTTTCAGATTTCTTCTTAATCATGGACTCTGCGAAACTATTTCGTTAACTGTCCCTAAATTGTTCGTTGCTGCTACACTGCACAACTATAATTTAACATCATAATTAGTCTTAAGCATGAACTCTGCGAAACTATTTCGTTAACTGTCCCTAAATTGTTCGTTGCTGCTACACTGCACAACTATAATTTAACATCATAATTAGTCTTAATCATGGACTCTGCGAAACTATTTCGTTAACTGCCCCTAAATTGTTCGTTGCTACTACACTGCACAACTATAATTTAACATCATACTTAGTCTCTCTACTCTACACACAACTCTACCTAGCACTCTCCTGGAATAAGGTCACCTCTGCGCAACTGTCCGCACTGAGCCAATCGTTCTATCTCGAATGACCTTCTAACTTATCCCCTTCCAACCAATCATACCTCATTTTACATTTCTGCCTCACTCCTAACTGCGTCTTATTCTCCCCATGTGACACAATGTCTCTACTCTCTTTACTACTAATCAGATTTCGGCGTGGACTCAATGATTCTATTTTAGTTCACCTTTCTCACTCTTTCCTTGACTTCTACCCCACACTCCCATCTTGTCTTCCACTCTGTAATCACTGCTACAATACAAATTGTACATCATAGCTTTATGAATATATATTGTGATCACCAGGTTGTTTATCCTTTTACAGAACATTGCGTTCACCACAGTCCATCTGAAAGAATCTCGGTCTCTAGCCAGATCTCCCACAGAACATTGCATTCACCACAGTCCATCTGAAAGAATCTCTGTCTCTAGCCAGATCTCCCACAAAACATTGCATTCACCACAGTCCATCTGAAAGAATCTCTGTCTCAAGCCAGATCTCCCACAGAACATTGCATTCACCACAGCCCATCTGAAAGAATCTCTGTCTCTAGCCAGATCTCCCACAGAACATTGCATTCACCACAGTCCATCTGAAAGAATCTCTGTCTTTAGCCAGATCTCCCACAGAACATTGCATTCACCACAGCGCATCTGAAAGAATCTCTGTCTCTAGCCAGACCTCCCACAGAACATTGCATTCACCACAGCCCATCTGAAAGTATCTCTGTCTCTAGCCAGATCTCTCACAGAACATTGCATTCACCACAGTCCACCTGAAAGAATCTCTGTCTCTAGCCAGATCTCTCACAGAACATTGCATTCACCACAGTCCACCTGAAAGAATCTCTGTCTCTAGCCAGATCTTCCACAGAACATTGCATTCACCACAGCCCATCTGAAAGAATCTCTGTCTAGCCAGATCTCCCACAGAACATTGCATTCACCACAGCCCATCTGAAAGAATCTCTGTCTCTAGCCAGATCTCCCACAGAACATTGCATTCACCACAGCCCATCTGAAAGAATCTCTGTCTCTAGCCAGACCTCCCACAGAACATTGCATTCACCACAGCCCATCTGAAAGTATCTCTGTCTCTAGCCAGATCTCTCACAGAACATTGCATTTACCACAGTCCACCTGAAAGAATCTCTGTCTCTAGCCAGATCTCCCACAGAACATTGCATTCACCACAGCCCATCTGAAAGAATCTCTGTCTAGCCAGATCTCCCACAGAACATTGCGTTCACCACAGCCCACCTGAAAGAATCTCTATCTCTAGCCAGACCTCCCACAGAACATTGCATTCACCACAGTCCACCTGAAAGAATCTCTGTCTCTAGCCAGATCTCCCACAGAACATTGCATTCACCACAGCCCACCTGAAAGAATCTCTGTCTCTAGCCAGACCTCCCACAGAAAATTGCATTCACCACAGTCCATCTGAAAGATATCTGTCTGGCCAGACCTCCCACAGAACATTGCATTCACCACAGCCCATCTGTAAGAATCTCTGTCTCTAGCCAGATCTCCAAAAAGAACATTGTGTTCCCCACAGCCCACCTGAAAGAATCTTTGTCTCTAGCCGGATCTCCCACAGAACATTGCATTCACCACAGCTCAGCTGAAAGAATCTCTGTCTCTAGCCCTAGCCGGATCTCCCACTGTTATAGTATATTTATTGTTTCTTGTTTCTAATATTATATTATAACTTGACAGCACATCACGTTACACTGATCACAAACGTTTAATCATGACAGACTCCTTTTCTCTCATTATATCATCATAATCAAGTTTATTGATATCTCTAGGCACAATGATCGTTCTGTAGTGGATGCATTTATCTTAAATTAATGTTAATTAATTTGGGACTTCTCTGAGGCAAATCGCCGATGGATATGATTAGTCCCAAGTGCACATCTTGCATACAACATTATTCAACTTACATTCATGAGGAATGTGAAACAACTTGAAATACTCTTAAGCACTTTCACAACACTAAAGTTCATACTTTCATTGCTATACTCACTACTCTCTATCAACTTAATAACTTCTCAACTGACTTGAAACTACAACTTGAAGATTCTAACTTCCTAACTAACTGGCTCAACTTTCTAATCTTAACTTCTACTAACAGCCTTCAGAAGTTCGGCTGAAGCTGGTACTAAGCTTACTTAGTCTACATCTTAACTTCTCTCTCTCTATCTAACTGAAACAGTCTTAAACCTATTGTGTTGAAATTTAAATACTCCAACCACAACTCTTCGCCTAAAAATCAGCAGCCAATCAAACTGTCTCAAAGTGACAATTTGCACTCTTCTGATCACTTGAGTTGGTCACTCCTTGTCATTCTGTGACCGAAACTTGAACTATTCTCATGGTTTGATGAAAAAATCTTGTTTTCGTGAATCTCTATGCCCTATTTAAATTAATTATTACCTCATGACAATGACCTATCCTGGTAGTTGGATGACAACAGACGGCCAAAGTCATGGGGTCAATGCATGCTATTGTCATGCATTGCCTAAAAGTTGAAGTGGAAATTTCTATGGACCTAAACTCATCACCATGTCGTCCAGTAATTCTGGACATTACCTCCTTCCCACTTTCTGTGTATCCACTACCCCCTATGTGAACTTCTATTATCCCTTAACTTGTTATTCTGGCTGGAAATTTTCCATACTTAAATTTATGTCCTAACTACTGCTGGTCGCTACGATCTGTTACTGCTATTGTCTATTGAGAAGCAGGTAACAACTAAGTTACCTGCCCCCATGCTTCATTAGCTCACTCTATAACACCACAGAACATTGCATTCACTACAGCTCGCCTGAAAGAATCTCTCTAGCCTGATCTCCCACTTCTTATGTTGTCATTTCAAGGACACCTTGATGTCTTGAAAGCACCTTTTTCTTGGTCTGCCCCTGATGCATCGCCCAGGAACTATGCCCTCCATTATTGTTCTTTCCAGCATGCTGTGTCTTTTGATGTGACCATAGTATTTTAATTTCCTTTGTAGAATGCTGTTTATAAGCCAATCCTTTTTAATGTTTAAATCTTTGAATGTGTCTTTATTGCTCTTTTTTATTTTATGCCAAAGTATCTTAAGGATTTTTCTGTAGCATTTTGTTTTGATTGAATCGATTTTATACCTTGCTATTTGCGAGATTGTCATTAGTTCACAACCATATGTTGCTTTCAGGAAGATATATATAAGTGTGCTCAGAATTGTAATGTTACTGCCTTGCTGGTATTGTACCACATGTTCTTCAAGGTGTTTAATGTTTGTGTTGCTATTGCTAATCATTTGATCTCTCTCTGACAGTCTCCATTGTTAGTTCTACAGATCCCAGATATTCATAGTTTGTTACAATTTCAAGTTTTTCACTATTGATGATGATTCTGGGTTGGCTTTTTTGTTTTGCCAGTGGACATTATCTTTGTTTTCTGTCACTGGAGTGGTCTTGTGAGGATCTTGATGTCTGGAGAATTGATTTTGGTTGTCACTGGAGTGGTCTTGTGAGGATCTTGATGTCTGGAGAATTGATTTTGGCTGCCACTGGAGTGGTCTTGTGAGGATCTTGATGTCTGGAGAATTGATTTTGGCTGCCACTGGAGTGGTCTTGTGAGGATCTTGATGTCTGGAGAATTGATTTTGGCTGCCACTGGAGTGCCTGCATCAGAGAGAGATGTTGTGAAGTTCCAGGAATGATCACCAAAATGCCTGCTGTGTTCTCCTCTACATAATGGTTGACAAATGATCATGTATATTAGGTTCTGGGGAAAAGGTGAATCTTTCCTTCATCTGAAACGCAACAGTTGAGAAAGGTGATCTGGTTAGTTTCAAGTATAAATGGACAGGTTTTTCAGACTAGGTGGCCACAAGGGACTGTCTCTGGATGGTTTAGTCAGGCGTTGCACAATTTATATGTAGTTATGTACATAATGATGAGATAAATAGAGAATCTCAAAGCAAGGCCTCAAATGGCAACCAGAGAGTAAAAGAAAAAGAGACTGACCTAGAGAAATGCTAAAAAGAACACTGAGGCGAGAAGCAATAATAGCAGGCATCAGATCCCTCATCAAGATTGACCAACTCGTCCAGAACACGGACATGTGGTGAGATACAATGTGGGTCCTGTGCAAGGTCTGAAACTTGATAATAATGATCAACGGACATAGAGAATGTAGAATTTGTGCCTTTATGTGCTGGGCATAGAGAATGTAGAATTTGTGCCTTTATGTGCTGGACATAGAGAATGTAGAATTTGTGCCTTTATGTGCTGGGCATAGAGAATGTAGTATTTGTGCCTTTATGTGCTGGACATAGAGAATGTAGAATTTGTGCCTTTATGTGCTGGACATAGAGAATGTAGAACTTGTGCCTTTATGTGCTGGGCATAGAGAATGTAGTATTTGTGCCTTTATGTGCTGGACATAGAGAATGTAGAATTTGTGCCTTTATGTGCTGTATTTGGCTGGCAAAGACAACAGATAGACAGATAGATATAGACATAATCCAGCATTTCTCTTCAAGAAAATTACTTGTTTCAACTCCTAAACAACCTCGGGTGACCATCTCTTTGCTGTATCTTCATCTTATTTTGCTTACATATGAACTGTTACAGCTAAGATGTCATGAACAGTTACAGCTAAGATGTCATGAACTGTTACAGTTTAAATGTCATGAACTGTTACAGCTAAGATGTCATGAACTGTTACAGCTAAGATGTCATGAACTGTTACAGCTAAGATGTCATGAACTGTTACAGCTAAGATGTCATGAACTGTTACAGCTAAGATGTCATGAACTGTTACAGCTAAGATGTCATGAACTGTTACAGCTTAGATGTCATGAACTGTTACAGCTAAGGTGTCATGAACTGACCTTATCATTTGTTTTCAGCTTCATTTATGGTGGATGGACAACAAGACTTTTGTTGACGTCACGCAGCCGTGGTATGCCAGTGTTCTACCCTTCCCACTAAGTTTGTTCCATGCTCGCAGGAAGCAGAAGGCAGCAGAGCTGAGGGTTCTGCTCACCAAGGGAGGTGACTACATCACTGACAGTGAGACGGAAGCAAAGGTCAGCTTTACTTGCCTGGCATGATTGATCATTTGAAGGATTATGCTGTTTACAAAACAGCTTCTGTTAGTCATGCTGTTTACAAAACAGCTTCTGTTAGTCATGATGTATAGCTAACCAGCACTTGTTGGTCATGATTATAGCTAACCAGCACTTGTTGGTCATGATGTATAGCTAACCAGCACTTGTTGGTCATGATGTATAGCTAACCAGCACTTGTTGGTCATGATGTATAGCTAACCAGCACTTGTTGGTCATGATGTATAGCTAACCAGCACTTGTTGGTCATGATTATAGCTAACCAGCACTTGTTGGTCATGATGTATAGCTAACCAGCACTTGTTGGTCATGATGTATAGCTAACCAGCACTTGTTGGTCATGATGTATAGCTAACCAGCACTTGTTGGTCATGATGTATAGCTAACCAGCACTTGTTGGTCATGATTATAGCTAACCAGCACTTGTTGGTCATGATTATAGCTAACCAGCACTTGTTGGTCATGATGTATAGCTAACCAGCACTTGTTGGTCATGATGTATAGCTAACCAGTACTTGTTGGTCATGATGTATAGCTAACCAGCACTTGTTGGTCATGATGTACAATAATGAGTCTACTAAGATGTAGGTCAGAACAAAGTACCAGACCATAGGGATGAAGGAACCATAGCAGTGAGCCAGGAGTGGTACTTGCTCTAGGCATTGCTGGGCTCTCAGAGTCAGCAGATCAGGGGAAGTGTTATCACTACCTACAGCAGATCAGTGGAAGTGTTATCACTACCTATAGCAGATCAGGGGAAGTGTTATTACTACCTATAGCAGATCAGGGGAATTGTTATCACTACCTATAGCAGATCAGGGGAATTGTTATTACCACCTATAGCAGATCAGGGGAATTGTTATTACTACCTATAGCAGATCAGGGGAAGTGTTATTACTACCTATAGCAGATCAGGGGAAGTGTTATTACTACCTATAGCAGATCAGGGGAAGTGTTATCACTACCTATAGCAGATCAGGGGAAGTGTTATCACTACCTACAGCAGATCAGGGGAAGTGTTATTACTACCTATAGCAGATCAGGGGAAGTGTTATTGAAGTAGTGGATAATTAGGGGTGTTAGAAGGAGAGGCTATTAGGGGTACAAAAGGTCAAAAGGTGAAGATGAGAGATAGCCGTAAACATGTAGTAACTCATTGTCCACGTGAAATGACATGATTAGGTGAGCGTCTCGTAAAACACGAGGTTTGAAAACGAGACAAAGATTCAGTTAGAGAATTTGAGTTGGTTGAAATAGTGATTCGAGAGATGTGCGAGAAGCTGTGCGGACGGACTTGTCACGTTTGACAACCCGGTACCGAGGCATTATGTTAGTAGGAAAAAGGAACAGAATGTTAGAAATTAGATTTCAATGTAGGAATGACAGTAAGTAAAAGAAACGTGTGATAGAGATAGAAGAATATTTCATGGACTTAGGAAACTGTGCTAGAAATAGTTGTGATTTAATTCAATAAGGTGTGTGTAGAGTAGGGGAGTTAATTAGAGTTTAGTAGCACAACGAGGACAGTAGTAGGAACTCGGTAGAGTTCATATTGTGCTCAGAGAACTAGGAAGAACGAGTGTGTTCTTACTGGTCTTAGGCTGAATGTAAGCCGCATAAGGAATTTATGAGGAACTGTGTATGTTCCATATTCTATGTAGAGACGGTAAAGAGCAGGATTGTTCTTACTGGTCTTAGGCTGGATGTAAGCCACATAGAGAGATTATTTGATGAATTTAGTAGATTCAATGTTGTGTGACAATATTGAATATAGAGACTTAGAGAACAGGAATTGTTCTGACCATTAGCAGGCTGTGTGTCAGCCATAAAGAGACAGTTGATGAATCCAATAAATTAGACATTGTGTGTCAATGTGAAATATAGCGATTTTAGAGAACAGGAATTGTTCTGACCATTAGCAGGCTGTGTGTTAGCCATAAAGAGACAGTTGATGAATCCAATAGATTCGACATTGTGTGTCAATATTGAATATAGAGACGTTAGAGAGCAGACATTGTTCTAACCATTAGCAGGCTGTGTGTCAGCCATAAAGAGACAGTTGATGAATCCAATAGATTCGACATTGTGTGTCAATGTTGAATATAGAGACGTTAGAGAGCAGACATTGTTCTGACCATTAGCAGGCTGTGTGTCAGCCATAAAGAGACAGTTGATGAATCCAATAGATTCGACATTGTGTGTCAATGTTGAATATAGAGACGTTAGAGAGCAGACATTGTTCTAACCATTAGCAGGCTGTGTGTTAGCCATAAAGAGACAGTTGATGAATCCAATAAATTAGACATTGTGTGTCAATGTGAAATATAGCGATCTTAGAGAACAGGAATTGTTCTGACCATAGGCGGGCTGAATGTAAGCCACAGAGAATATTGTTTTGATGAACGCAGTGGGTTCAATGAGTTGTGCAATTAGTGTGGAGTATAGGGTGGCGCTGGGCCACTAATAAATTAACTAATTAGGCATAAGGCGTGTTTCCCAGAGGAGACACACAAGCCAGTGAGTAGATGTGAATTCTGTACTTGAATAAGTGTAGGACGTATGAGTGAATGACAATAATGTATTTGTCATACCATGCCATCGTGGGAAGTGCAGTAAAATAAAGCAACGTATGTTTTGTTTACGAGTGTCACTTCAGTCATTCTTGTTGTCACGTCCATCGTTATAGAGTTGCTGTATTCTGTCCCCGTGATGAACGGATGGGGGTGTCGCAGGCCATAAATAACACAACGCGAAGTACAAACGTAAATGATTACGGGCCAACGTGATGGGAAAACAAAGGAATCCTGTCCATCCAGTCCAGTAGAACACCAGGCCGGGCTCAGATCTTTACGAGCCTTGCCACTATTGCAGAGCAAACATCAGGTTGGGCCCAGATCTATACGAGCCTTACCTTTGTCAGACGCAATCGGTCTGAACACAGTCACAGAGCAGGGGAGCTTTGTTCGAGCTGAAAGGGCGCAATCTGTCCTAACGTGTGGGCTCATATGTCAGAGTTCACAGAGTTCTTTCCCGATCAAGTAAACGTGAGGTGATCTTTCGGCGGCTGAGCAAGTGTAGAGTTAGTTAATTAAGATTAATTAATTAGTTATTTAAGTAGTGTATGGTTGGAGTGTGAGAAGGAAACATTCTTTTGTGAAAAAATAATATAAAGTCGCATTAGTGTGTGAGATATAATAAGTGTAACAGTATCACAGTTGTGTGTGTCAACCGCATTTTTGTAGCTAGAGTAAGGAATTATATACATTAAAGGAAAGGAGGTAGGATAGAGAAACGAGTAGGATTATATGATATGACACACATGGCTGGGATAAGGTGACACCAATATGTGATTGTTATACAAACATGGTGAATTGGATTGTGAATTTGTTTTTTTTTGGAGTATGTATTGAATTGAACTCTTTATACTGTACAAAAGATGCTGACAAACACCTATACATCCAGTGGAACACCAATTCTAGACAAATCTGGATCAATGCTAACAACAAGCGCAGACATAAAAGCCCGTTGGGCGGAACACTTCAAAGAAATTCTTAACCGTCCACTACCCCACAGTTTAATAGATTTTGAAACTGAAACACCAGCAGCAGAATTAAATGTAAATTTAGATGACTTCACCTTGAGTGAAATAGAAACCACCTTAAAGCTTATGACCAATAACAAGGCTGCTGGAGAGGATAAGTTAACAGCTGAGATCCTCAAGGCAATTGATAGCCATAATCTAATACATCTCCAAAAAATGTTCAACATCATTTGGAAAACAGAGAAGACGCCTCATAAATGGAAAAAAGGAATCATTGTTAAGATCCCAAAAAAGGGCAATCTTAGAGATTGTAACAACTGGAGAGGCGTGACACTTTTGTCAGTTGCCTCAAAGTTATTCTGCAAAATCATCCTAAATAGAATACAGGATTCAATAGATACAGTAATGCGTGAAGAACAGGCTGGGTTTAGAAAAGGGAGAAGCTGTATTGACCACATTTTCACTCTACGACTTATATTGGAGGAACACATTGAAAAGCAAAAACCTTTTGTACTTAACTTCATCGACTTCAAAAAAGCATTTGATAGTATTCATAGAGATTCTTTGTGGAAAATTCTGAAGCAATATGGTTTACCATCAAAAATCATAAATATTATCAAAGACATGTATGATGGTTACACATGTGCAGTTCGAACAGAGGAAGGACTGAGCGAATGTTTCCCAATAGAAACTGGGGTTAAACAAGGATGTATTTTATCGCCCTTGTTATTTGGAATTGTTATGGACTTCATAATGAAGAAATGCTGCACTGGTAATAAAGGCATCGAATGGATACAAGGAGACCATTTGGAGGACCTCGACTTTGCTGATGACATAGTCCTCATCAGCAGTCAGATAAAAACGATGCAGGAAAACACAAATGAACTATCATCAATAGCCAGCAAAATTGGGCTTGAGATCAATCATGAAAAGACTAAAGTCATGACTAGTTTAATTCCAACAGGTGACAAAATATACATGGAAAACAAACCAGTAGAAGAGATCGATCACTTTATCTATCTTGGAAGTCACATTGATCGAGAAGGGGATACGAGCAAAGAAATTAAAATCAGAATAGCTAAAGCAGCAATGTCTTTCAGAAGCCTTGAAAAGTTGTGGAAATCAAAACTTATCAGCACAAACACAAAACTTAGGCTATTCAAATCAAATGTACTATCAACCCTTACGTATGCGTGTGAAAGCTGGAAAACAACAAGAGATATAGAAACAAAGTTGAACGCATTTGAAAATAAATGTCTAAGGAAAATACTTGGTATAGCATGGAACGAATTCAAAACAAATGAGGAAATTAGAGAAATCGCCAATCAACCACTAATATCTTCAGTAATAAAGAAAAGACGATGGTCATACGTTGGACATGTGATGAGAAGAGATAATAACCGAATAGCAAAGCAAGCCCTCATATGGGAAACAACAGGTAAAAGAAAAAGAGGAAGACCCAGGGAGACACTGAGAAGAACATTGATGAGAGAGGCAAGAGCAGCAGGAGTCGGCTCCCTCAATGAGATAGAACTGCTTGCACAGAACAGAGACAGATGGCGAGATTTGATAAAATATCTTTAAAAGAAAACTGCTAGAACAAAATTCATATAGGAGAAGGTGTATCTTGGTCTACGCCCTATGGGCCGGTTACGGCTCGAAAGGCCGTTGATTGATTGATTGATTGATGTATTGAATTTACAATGTTGTTAATGTATGAAATTGAAAATTGGTTACTAGTGAGTTGAACTCAAATTTTTTGGGGGCGGATAAGTAAAGCAATAGAAGATGCTATAGATGCGGGAAGGTAGGGCATATTAGAAGCCAATGTAGAGAGGGAGATAATAGACAGAGAGGAACAATAAGGTATCAGAGGTGGGGAAATAGACAAGGATATAGAAATTAAGGTAGGAAAGTAGGAAATGGGTGAAAAGGAAAGGAGAGGGTAGTAAGGCACTGATCTGAGAGTGATTAGGCTATGTAAGAAGGTGTAAGAAGTTGTAGCGGAGTACTAATCGGGAGTTGATTAGGCTACAGAGAGTAAACAGGCAAGAAGCAATTAGGGATATTGTAGAAAGGCCTGTGAGAAAGGGGAAAGTAATGAGGTGTAGTCCCGGAAATGTATCCGGTCGGAGAAGACTGCACACAAAAAGGGAGTTATTGTCGAGACAATACAGATAAATTGCGGAATGCAATATATGATTAAGGATTGGGAGATAGAAGGAAAACGGAGAGTAGAGGGAGAAGATAGGGATAGGAATAAGATGGGAAAAAAAGGTGACAGAGAAATATACAAGACAAGACGAGTTGGTGACAATGTTGGGAGGTGTCTAAAAGAGACAATGAACATAGACCTAGTCTGCGGATTCCATAGGGCCCATATCTGGAATCTGTAGATAAGGTGACGACACAGACTGACAGAGACAGAGTATAGGAGGCTCAGAATAAGGTTAGAGAGTGAGAATGAGATAGCATAGTAGGGATGGAATAGAGTAGTTATCAGATAGAGTATAACTACTTATGAGTGGGGAGGCAATGAAGTAGTGGATAATTAGGGGTGTTAGAAGGAGAGGCTATTAGGGGTACAAAAGGTCAAAAGGTGAAGGTGAGAGATAGCCGTAAACATGTAGTAACTCATTGTCCACGTGAAATGACATGATTAGGTGAGCGTCTCGTAAAACACGAGGTTTGAAAACGAGACAAAGATTCAGATAGAGAATTTGAGTTGGTTGAAATAATGATTCGAGAGATCTGCGAGAAGCTGTGCGGACGGACTTGTCACGTTTGACAACCCGGTACCGAGGGCATTATGTTAGTAGGAAAAAGGAACAGAATGTTAGAAATTAGATTTCAATGTAGGAATGACAGTAAGTAAAAGAAACGTGTGATAGAGATAGAAGAATATTTCATGGACTTAGGAAACTGTGCTAGAAATAGTTGTGATTTAATTCAATAAGGTGTGTGTAGAGTAGGGGAGTTAATTAGAGTTTAGTAGCACAACGAGGACAGTAGTAGGAACTCGGTAGAGTTCATATTGTGCTCAGAGAACTAGGAAGAACGAGTGTGTTCTTACTGGTCTTAGGCTGAATGTAAGCCACATAAGGAATTTATGAGGAACTGTGTATGTTCCATATTCTATGTAGAGACGGTAGAGAGCAGGATTGTTCTTACTGGTCTTAGGCTGGATGTAAGCCACATAGAGAGATTATTTGATGAATTTAGTAGATTCAATGTTGTGTGACAATATTGAATATAGAGACTTAGAGAACAGGAATTGTTCTGACCATTAGCAGGCTGTGTGTCAGCCATAAAGAGACAGTTGATGAATCCAATAGATTCGACATTGTGTGTCAATGTTGAATATAGAGACGTTAGAGAGCAGACATTGTTCTAACCATTAGCAGGCTGTGTGTTAGCCATAAAGAGACAGTTGATGAATCCAATAGATTCGACATTGTGTGTCAATGTGAAATATAGCGATCTTAGAGAACAGGAATTGTTCTGACCATAGGCGGGCTGAATGTAAGCCACAGAGAATATTATTTTGATGAACGCAGTGGGTTCAATGAGTTGTGCAATTAGTGTGGAGTATAGGGTGGCGCTGGGCCACTAATAAATTAACTAATTAGGCATAAGGCGTGTTTCCCAGAGGAGACACGCAAGCCAGTGAGTAGATGTGAATTCTGTACTTGAATAAGTGTAGGACATATGAGTGAATGATAATAATGTATTTGTCATACCATGCCATCGTGGGAAGTGCAGTAAAATAAAGCAACGTATGTTTTGTTTACGAGTGTCACTTCAGTCATTCTTGTTGTCACGTCCATCGTTATAGAGTTGCTGTAGTCTGTCCCCGTGATGAACGGATGGGGGTGTCGCAGGCCATAAATAACACAACGCGAAGTACAAACGTAAATGATTACGGGCCAACGTGATGGCAAAACAAAGGAATCCTGTCCATCCAGTCCAGTAGAACACCAGGCCGGGCTCAGATCTATACGAGCCTTACCTTTGTCAGACGCAATCGGTCTGAACACAGTCACAGAGCAGGGGAGCTTTGTTCGAGCTGAAAGGGCGCAATCGGTCCTAACGTGTGGGCTCATATGTCAGAGTTCACAGAGTTCTTTCCCAATCAAGTAAACGTGAGGCGATCTTTCGGCGGCTGAGCAAGTGCCGTCGAGAGTTATCAAAGAAGCATCCTGATTTCAAGGTTATCTTCGCATAATGGCAAATCAGTTTCTTTACCTCCCCTTTACATTATCACTACCTACAGCAGATCAGGGGAAGTGTTATTACTACCTATAGCAGAGGGGAAGTGTTATTACTACCTATAGCAGAGGGGAAGTGTTATTACTACCTACAGCAGATCAGGGGAAGTGTTATTACTACCTATAGCAGATCAGGGGAAGTGTTATTACTACCTACAGCAGATCAGGGGAAGTGTTATCACTACCTACAGCAGATCAGGGGAAGTGTTATCACTACCTACAGCAGATCAGGGGAAGTGTTATCACTACCTATAGCAGATCAGGGGAAGTGTTATCACTACCTATAGCAGATCAGGGGAATTGTTATTACTACCTACAGCAGATCAGGGGAAGTGTTATTACTACCTACAGCAGATCAGGGGAAGTGTTATTACTACCTACAGCAGATCAGGGGAAGTGTTATTACTACCTACAGCAGATCAGGGGAAGTGTTATTACTACCTACAGCAGATCAGGGGAAGTGTTATTACTACCTACAGCAGATCAGGGGAAGTGTTATTACTACCTACAGCAGATCAGGGGAAGTGTTATTACTACCTACAGCAGATCAGGGGAAGTGTTATTACTACCTACAGCAGATCAGGGGAAGTGTTATTACTACCTACAGCAGATCAGGGGAAGTGTTATTACTACCTATAGCAGATCAGGGGAAGTGTTATTACTACCTACAGCAGATCAGGGGAAGTGTTATTACTACCTACAGCAGATCAGGGGAAGTGTTATTACTACCTACAGCAGATCAGGGGAAGTGTTATTACTACCTACAGCAGATCAGGAGAAGTGTTATCACTACCTACAGGAGATCAGGGGAAGTGTTATCACTACCTACAGGAGATCAGGAGAAGTGTTATCACTACCTACAGGAGATCAGGGGAAGTGTTATCACTACCTACAGGAGATCAGGGGAAGTGTTATCACTACCTACAGGAGATCAGGGGAAGTGTTATCACTACCTACAATGTGTCAGACGAATGTTATCACTACCTTACAATGGGTCAAATGAATGTTATCACTACCTACTTTATTGCCTTGGTGTAAAATCGTAGTGAGATATTTAGAGAAAATGCTAGATACATCAGCTTTTGAAAATTATTTCATGATGTAACATGATGATGATGAGATACTGAGACCTCTAGAGCTACATGCCTTTGATTCATGATCCCTTCCTTGTAGTGGATGATAGCCCCAAGAGTTGCACCAGTAGATCTGTGCAAACAGAAGGTTCTCACAGGCTAGTTAGTTCAAATGTTTGTAGCTAGACTCAACAAGACACAAACAGAAGGTTCTCACAGGCTAGATAGTTCAAATGTTTGTAGCTAGGCTCAACAAGACACAAACAGAAGGTTCTCACAGGCTAGATAGTTCAAATGTTTGTAGCTAGGCTCAACAAGACACAAACAGAAGGTTCTCACAGGCTAGATAGTTCAAATGTTTGTAGCTAGGCTCAACAAGACACAAACAGAAGGTTCTCACAGGCTAGATAGTTCAAATGTTTGTAGCTAGGCTCAACAAGACACAAACAGAAGGTTCTCACAGGCTAGATAGTTCAAATGTTTGTAGCTAGGCTCAACAAGACACAAACAGAAGGTTCTCACAGGCTAGATAGTTCAAATGTTTGTAGCTAGGCTCAACAAGACACAAACAGAAGGTTCTCACAGGCTAGATAGTTCAAATGTTTGTAGCTAGGCTCAACAAGACACAAACAGAAGGTTCTCACAGGCTAGATAGTTCAAATGTTTGTAGCTAGGCTCAACAAGACACAAACAGAAGGTTCTCACAGGCTAGATAGTTCAAATGTTTGTAGCTAGGCTCAACAAGACACAAACAGAAGGTTATCACAGGCTAGATAGTTCAAATGTTTGTAGCTAGGCTCAACAAGACACAAACAGAAGGTTCTCACAGGCTAGATAGTTCAAATGTTTGTAGCTAGACTCAACAAGACACAAACAGAAGGTTCTCACAGGCTAGTTAGTTCAAATGTTTGTAGCTAGACTCAACAAGACACAAACATAAGGTTCTCACAGGCTATTTAGTTCAAATGTTTGTAGCTAGACTCAACAAGACACAAACATAAGGTTCTCACAGGCTAGTTAGTTCAAATGTTTGTAGCTAGACTCAACAAGACACAAACATAAGGTTCTCACAGGCTAGTTAGTTCAAATGTTTGTAGCTAGGCTCAACAAGACACAAACAGAAGGTTCTCACATGCTAGATAGTTCAAATGTTTGTAGCTAGGCTCAACAAGACACAAACAGAAGGTTCTCACAGGCTAGTTAGTTCAAATGTTTGTAGCTAGACTCAACAAGACACAAACAGAAGGTTCTCACAGGCTAGATAGTTCAAATGTTTGTAGCTAGGCTCAACAAGACACAAACAGAAGGTTCTCACAGGCTAGATAGTTCAAATGTTTGTAGCTAGATTCAACAAGACACAAACAGAAGGTTCTCACAGGCTAGATAGTTCAAATGTTTGTAGCTAGACTCAACAAGACACAAACAGAAGGTTCTCACAGGCTAGATAGTTCAAATGTTTGTAGCTAGACTCAACAAGGTACAAGTTGAAATCTGCAGGGATACATTCCAAACTAAACAGTGTTGCCTGCCACACAATGTTAGCTATTCTGACATTACAAGTCGATATGTCATATATGACACTTATATGGGAAGTGTTGCCAGACATAGGGTGTGGCTTGTGCCTGCCTAGAAAGTCTCCAACAAGATCACTTGACCGTGGGCTGTGTAGTCATGGCACACAAGGGCAAGAGATACCAGATCTCTGGATCTGTAGTGGAGTACATCCATCAATGAAGTCAGTTGCCCTCTAACATTGGCCACACTGAGATCACGTTTCATGTAGCTTGTATTGAAACAATGTCAACTGTTGCCAGCCACTCTTGTGTGGAGGACTTCTTGATTCTGCAGGAATATTCTCAGATTTCTTTCTGACAAGAAGCTAGCAAGTGGTGAGCTGGCATTAAATATTACTGGCAATGTATGTGGCCAGCTCCATCTGTATGTGGCCAGTTCCATCTGTATGTGGCCAGCTCCATCTGTATGTGGCCAGCTCATTCTGTATGTGGCCAGCTCCATCTGTATGTGGCCAGTTCCATTTGTATGTGGCCAGTTCCATCTGTATGTGGCCAGCTCCATCTGTATGTGGCCAGCTCCATCTGTATGTGGCCAGTTCCATCTGTATGTGGCCAGTTCCATCTGTATGTGGCCAGCTCCATCTGTATGTGGCCAGTTCCATCTGTATGTGGCCAGCTCCATCTGTATGTGGCCAGCTCCATCTGTATGTGGCCAGTTCCATCTGTATGTGGCCAGCTCCATCTGTATGTGGCCAGTTCCATCTGTATGTGGCCAGCTCCATCTGTATGTGGCCAGTTCCATCTGTATGTGGCCAGCTCCATCTGTATGTGGCCAGCTCCATCTGTATGTGGCCAGCGCCATCTGTATGTGGCCAGCTCCATCTGTATGTGGCCAGTTCCATCTGTATGTGGCCAGTTCCATCTGTATGTGGCCAGCTCCATCTGTATGTGGCCAGCTCCATTTGTCTGTGGTGAGTTTCAGCTACCTGTGGTGATCTCCATCTGTCTGTGTGAGTATCATCTTTCTTTATTGAGGTCTATCTATCTGTATGAGTATCATCTTTCTTTATTGAGGTCTATCTATCTGTATGAGTATCATCTTTCTTTATTGAGGTCTATCTATCTGTGTGAGTATCATCTTTCTTTATTGAGGTCTATCTATCTGTATGAGTATCATCTTTCTTTATTGAGGTCTATCTATCTGTGTGAGTATCATCTTTCTTTATTGAGGTCTATCTATCTGTGTGAGTATCATCTTTTTTTATTGAGGTCTATCTATCTGTGTGAGTATCATCTTTCTTTATTGAGGTCTATCTATCTGTATGAGTATCATCTTTCTTTATTGAGGTCTATCTATCTGTGTGAGTATCATCTTTCTTTATTGAGGTCTATCTATCTGTGTGAGTATCATCTTTCTTTATTGAGGTCTATCTATCTGTGTGAGTATCACCTTTCTTTATTGAGGTCTATCTATCTGTGTGAGTATCATTTTTCTTCGGTGAGCTCCATTTGTCTGTGGTGATTTCCAACTGTCTGCAATGAGCTTCAACTACCAGCAATGAGCTTTAACTGACTTTATTCATTTCTTCCTCAGGTCTACAAGGAGGCAAAGGAATGTCTGAACCTGCTGTCCTACAAGCTTGGAGACAAACCATACATGTTTGGAAGGCTGTAAGTCTTGGCCTGAATATGTTAACATTTTTTTATGAGTAACCTGGTGATGTCAGTCAAACATTTAACCAAAGGCATGCTTGTAGGCGACATCAGTCAGAATCATCATTTAACCAAACACATGCTGGTGTATAGAACATGTTGTCTCTTACTGTGGTCCACTCTCCATAATTTGCATCTTTTGGAGTCACTGACAAGTTATTTGTTCTTGGTTTAAGATCTTGGACTCACTGACATTGTAACAAAATTGGTGATGTGGCAGGCTGGTATTGTACTGGGTTGGTGTTGCTGTAGGATGGTGTTGTAGTAGGTTGGTGTTGTAATAGGTTGGTGTTTTGGAAGGCAGATGTTGTAGTAGATTGGTGTTGTAATAGGTTGGTGTAGTGGAAGGCTGGTGTTGTAGTAGGTTGGTTTTGTAATAGGTTGGTGTTGTGGCAGGCTGGTGTTGTAGTAGGTTGGTGTTGTAGTTGGTTGGTATTGTAATATGTTGGTGTTGTGGCAGGCTGGTGTTGTAGTAGATTGGTGTTGTAGTAGGTTGGTTTTGTAATTGGTGCAGTGGAAGGCTGGTATTGTAGTAGGTTGGTTTTGTAATAGGTTGGTGTTGTGGCAGGCTGGTGTTGTAGTAGGTTGGTGTTGTAGTTGGTTGGTATTGTAATATGTTGGTGTTGTAGTAAGGTTGGTGTTGTAGTAGGTTGGTGTTGTAGTAGGTTGGTGTTGTAATAGGTTGGTGTTGTAGTATGTTGGTGTTGTAATAGGTTGGTGTTGTAGTAAGGTTGGTGTTGTGATTGGTTGGTGTTTTAGTAGGTTGGTGTTGAAGTAGGCTGGTGTTGTAGCATATTGATGTTGTAGTAGGTTTATGTTGTAGAACATTGGTGTTGTAGAATGTTGGTGTTGTAGTAGGTTGGTGTTGTAGTAGGTTGTTGTTGTAGCATATTGATGTTGTAGTAGGTTTGTGTTGTAGAACATTGGTGTTGTAGAATGTTGGTGTTGTTGTCGGTTGTTGTTGTAGAAGGTTGGTGTTGTAGTAGGTTGGTGTTGAAGTAGGCTGGTGTTGTAGCATATTGATGTTGTAGTAGGTTTATGTTGTAGAACATTGGTGTTGTAGAATGTTGGTGTTGTTGTAGGTTGTTGTTGTAGAAGGTTGGTGTTGTAGTAGGTTGGTGTTGAAGTAGGCTGGTGTTGTAGAACATTGGTGTTGTAGTAGGTTATTGTTGTAGCATATTGATGTTGTAGTAGGTTAGTGTTGTAGTAGGTTTATGTTGTAGCACATTGGTGTTGTAGAATGTTGGTGTTGTCGTAGGTTGTTGTTGTAGAAGGTTGCTGTTGTAGTAGGTTGGTGTTGAAGTAGGCTGGTGTTGTAGAACATTGGTGTTGTAGTAGGTTGTTGTTGTAGCACATTGATGATGTAGTAGGTTGGTGTTGTAGTAGGTTGTTGTTGTAGCACATTTTGGTGTAGTAAGTTGGTGTTGTTGCACATTGATGTTGTAGCACATTGGTGTTGTAGTTGGTTGGTGTTGTAGTAGGCTGGTGTTGTAGTAGGTTGGTGGTGTAGTAGGCTGGTGTTGTAGTAGGTTGGTGTTGTAGTATGTTGGTGTTGTTGTAGTAGGTTGGTGGTGTAGTAGGTTGGTGTTGCAGTATGTTGGTGTTGTTGTGGTAGGTTAATGTTGTGGTAGGTTTGTGTTGTGGTAGGTTGGTGGTGTAGTAGTCTGGTGTTTTAGAAGGTTGGTGTTGTAGCAGGTTGGTGTTGCAGCACATTGATGTTGTACCACTTTGGTGTTGTAGCAGGTTGGTGTTGTAGCACATTGATGTTGTACCACTTTGGTGTTGTAGCAGGTTGGTGTTATAGCACATTGGTGTTGTAGCTCATTGGTGTTGTAGAAGGTTGGTGTTGTAGTATGTTGTTGTTGCAGCATATTGGTGTTGTAGTAGGTTTTTGTTGTAGCACATTGGTGTTGTAGTAGGTTGTTGTTGTAGCACATTGGTTTTGTAGTAGGTTTTTGTTGTAGCACATTGGTGTTGTAGTAGGTTGTTGTTGTAGCACATTGGTGTTGTAGTAGGTTGTTGTTGTAGCACATTGGTGTTGTAGTGGGTTTGTTTTGTAGTAGGTTGGTGTTGTAGGACATTGGTGTTGTAGTAGGTTGTTGTTGTAGCACATTGGTTTTGTAGTAGGTTGTTGTTGTAGCACATTGGTTTTGTAGTAGGTTGTTGTTGTAGCACATTGGTGTTGTAGTAGGTTGTTGTTGTAGCACATTGGTGTTGTAGTGGGTTTGTTTTGTAGTAGGTTGGTGTTGTAGCACATTGGTGTTGTAGTGGGTTGGTTTTGTAGTAGGTTGGTGTTGTAGCACATTGGTGTTGTAGTAGGTTTTTGTTGTAGCACATTGGTGTTGTAGTAAGTTGTTGTTGTAGCACATTGGTTTTGTAGTAGGTTTTTGTTGTAGCACATTGGTGTTGTAGTAGGTTGTTGTTGTAGCACATTGGTTTTGTAGTAGGTTTTTGTTGTAGCACATTGGTGTTGTAGTAGGTTGTTGTTGTAGCACATTGGTGTTGTAGTGGGTTTGTTTTGTAGTAGGCTGGTGTTGTAGCACATTGGTGTTGTAGTAGGCTGGTGTTGTAGTAGGTTGGGGCTGAAGTATGCTGGTGTTGTAGTAGGCTGTTGTTGTAGCATGTTGGTGTTTAGTAGGAGTAGTGTTGTAGTAGGCTGGTGTTGTAGATGGTTGGTGTTGAAGTAGGCTGTTGTTGTAGCATGTTGGTGTTGAAGTATGCTAGTGTTGTGGTAGGCTGTTGTTGTAGCATGTTGGTGTTGAAGTAGGCTGGTGTTGTAGGATGGTGTTGTAGTAGGTTGGTGTTGCAGTAGGTTGGTGTTGAAGTTGGTTGGTGTTGAAGTAGGCTGGTGTTGTAGTAGGAGTAGTCTTGTAGTAGGTGTAGTGTTGTAGTAGGATGATATTGTAGTAGCTGCTGATCTACTCCTAGCTCACCCCTCTCCTCTCTATTAACTTGTAGTCACTACTCATCTATACCTACTATTCCAGTATCCCCCTTATCCTGATGCCCACCTTCATTCCCCCTTTGTTCTATCATTTCCCTACTTCTTTACCTCCTATGGTTCATACCTCTTGCACACCATCCCCTATTGCTCCACTTCTTCCAGACTTTCTCTTTTTCCATTCACTTCTGACCTACCGCCTCTCCCCCTATCCAGTTTTCACATACCTGCTTCTTATCCCTCCTCTCCATACCTCCTCCTCCAATACTTCCCTACCTCCCGATAGACTAACTTCCTCCGGACCACCCCTCTATCGCCCTTCTCATTATACCGGCTTTATTATTCTTCCTCACCGTATCTCTTCCTCCAGTATCCAATCCTTCCTTTCGTTGACCTACCTCTCAACTCTTTCAGTTCGAGGCCATCCATTCTGTAGAGTCCATCTCTCTCACCCACTGCCTAGTTTACTACTTTGTCGTGTCATTCTATTTCTTTCTCTTAACCTCTCGCGTGATCTCTCACTTCCATTGTTGAGTGATTTATATGTATTGCTTGTTGTGTCCCAGGAGTGTCCTCGTCTATCCCCCCCCCCCTTTTTGGTTTTCCCGATATTAGATCCTTTTTGCCCTCTTTACTGACCTGTCTTTGTCACGTGTTGCTTTCTATACACGTTCTCTGCGCTTTTAGTCATTCCGACTAGTTTCAGCACGGATTACAGTTTTCCTGCTCTGAGCTCAGCTAAGTACAATTTATTATACATTTTTCTCTCTCTTTTTCTATTATATATATTTTGACGCCCATCATACCTCTCATCATGTAAAATTCATTTCTCTCTTTTCTTATTTCTGCATCCTACTTTCCTTGCCCTCCACTTGATCATCTAACATGTAGTAATTGTGCTTCACCGCTTGTTGTCGTTGTCCCTGTATTCTGAAGAAGGCCACAGGCCGAAACGTCAGTATTGTGTTGTGTTCTTTATTTGTAAAGCTGTCACCATACCTTGGAGTGTTTAGCACACCCCACCATTGGCTCCTTGCTACCAGCTTTACCGCAGCATTGCAATTATTTGCCTGTTCCCCCCCCCCCTCCCTGATATTGTAGTAGGTTGGTGTTGTAGTAGGAGTAGTGTTGTAGTAGGAGTAGTGCTGTAGTAGGCTGGTGTTGTAGTTGGCTGTTGTTGTAGCATGTTGGTGTTGTTGTAGGCTGGTGTTGTAGTTGGTTGGTGTTGTAATAATGTCCATCAGTGTATCCTAGATGTCCTGTCTAAATGTCCATCAGTTTATCCTATATGTCCTGTCTAAATGTCCATCAGTTTATTCTATATGTCCTGTCTAAATGTCCATCAGTTTATTCTATATGTCCTGTCTAAATGTCCATCAGTTTATTCTATATGTCCTGTCTAAATGTCCATCAGTTTATCCTATATGTCATGTCTAAATGTCCATCAGTTTATCCTATATGTCATGTCTAAATGTCCATTAGTTTATCCTATATGTCATGTCTAAATGTCCATCAGTTTATCCTATATGTCATGTCTAAATGTCCATCAGTTTATTCTATATGTCCTGTCTAAATGTCCATTAGTTTATCCTATATGTCCTGTCTAAATGTCCATCAGTTTATCCTATATGTCATGTCTAAATGTCCATCAGTTTATCCTATATGTCATGTCTAAATGTTCTGCAGTTTTTTCTTGATGTCCTGTATAAATGTCCCTCAGCATAAGAGTGGAACTTGTGAATCACATGTACAGGTGGGTTGAATGCCCATGATAAACAAATCAATAAACTTTAATTCCTGACTAGATCCATATTGATCTAGTCACAAAAGCTGCAGATTGTACTCTGTTATTACTAGACAACATATAGATGAGTTCTACAAATGTTTTATAGCTATAGTCTGACCATTATAGTTGTCAACAAACAAGACTTCCCTTGTAGTGTACTGTTGTATACATTTCCATATCAACTGTTGCTAGGGGAAGACATGCATGAAATAAAGCACAAGAGTTAACCTCTTTTACTTCAGTTATTAAACACCATTGTTATATTATTATTTTGTTATATTTTTATTTTGTTATATTATTATTTTGTTATATTGTTATTTTGTTATATTATTATATTGTTATTTTGTTATATTATTATTTTGTTATATAAAGACCAAGAAATGCCAGAAACTGCTTTCTTCTAACACAGCAGTAAAACATGCTTGCAATAGAAACACACATATACCTTGATGTGAACATACGTGGCTGTTAGTTTTGAGTTTGTTGAATCCAGCCCAATATCTTCATCATTCTCTTCTGTGATCATCACTATCGATACTTGCATCCAAAATAGTGATGTAATCAGAATCATTAGATGACATTTTTTGTAAAACAATTAATTTTAGACAATCGGTAGAATAGCCCTGTCAGCTTCCAAAATGTCATCGTGTCAGACAGAAACTGAACCTGCTCTTCAGATTTTATTTTGATAAACTAAAGTTGGGAAATATTCTTTGTTTGTAAACATTTGATTGAAGTCTTCTATATTAATGTTGATATTATGGCATTTCTGTATCCCCTAAGTTTCTTCTAAAAGGCTCAGCAAACATCAGAGACCAAATTGTAAAATATTCTATAAATTTTATATACATCTGTCATTAAATAGACACAGACAACATATGTACGGACAGACCTTAATAGACACAGACAACATACGCACAGACAGACCTTAATAGACAGAGATAATATATGTACAGACAGACCTTAATAGACACAGACAACATATGTACGGACAGACCTTAATAGACACATACAACATATGTACGGACAGACCTTAATAGACACAGACAACATACGTACAGACAGACCTTAATAGACACATACAACATATGTACGGACATAACTTAATAGACACAGACAACATATGTACGGACAGACCTTAATAGACAGAGACAACATATGTACGGACAGACCTTAATAGACACAGACAACATATGTACAGATAGACCTTAATAGACAGAGACAACATATGTACGGACAGACCTTAATAGACAGACAACATATGTACGGACAGACCTTAATAGTCACAGACAACCACAATATACACAGACAACATATGTACAGACAACATATGTACAGATAGACCTTAATAGATACAGACAACCGTAATATACACAGACAACATATGTACAGATAGACCTTAATAGATACAGACAATATATTGAGTTATTAGCAGTTCGTCATCATTACACACCGAATATGTCCATAGGTGCTCAGATCCCCTCCTCAGCAAGTCTCAATATATGTACAGATTGACCTTAATAGTCACAGACAACATATATGTATGGACAGATCTTAATAGTCACAGACAACATATATGTATGGACAGATCTTAATAGTCACAGACAACATATATGTATAGACAGATCTTAATAGTCACAGACAACATATATGTATGGACAGATCTTAATAGACGCAGACAACATATATGTATAGACAGATCTTAATAGACACAGACAACATATATACTGATAGACGTAGACAACATATATGTATGGACAGATCTTAACTCTTTCAGGTCCGGCGCCGAGTCCTCGGCGTGATCCGTTTGGACAACACCGATATGTCAGATATTTTGGATATAGCTGAATATTTTTTTTTTTCACCTAATTTCGTTTTTGTTTCAACAAATACTTGATTTCCAGTCGTGAGAGTTATTTTCCTTGATCTTCCCGTGGTTTGACAACGTGGTTAGACGTTTGGATTGAAAAATTTTTCATTTATGCTCATTGTTTATTTTTCTGAAATTTCTATCACCAAATGGCCACGCCCACTGCTGGTAGTTCTTGCAGTACATCTCACCCAAAACGATATAGGGCAGAACAAGCGAGATCTATGTTCGAAACATTGTTATTTAGTGAATCAGAAATGGACTATTCAGATTCAGACGAGAGTTTTTGTTTTTGTGGTGATAAAGATAGTCATGATAATCGTAGTGGTAAGTCGAGTGGTAAGTCGAGTGGTAAGTCGAGTGGTAAGTCGAGTGGTAAGTCGAGTGGTAAGTCGAGTGGTAAGTCGAGTGGTAAGTCGAGTGGTAAGTCGAGTGGTAAGTCGAGTGGTAAGTCGAGTGGTAAGTTGAGTGGTAAGTCGAGTGGTAAGTCGAGTGGTAAGTCGAGTGGTAAGTCGAGTGGCAAGAAACCAAGACTCTCTTGTTTAGGTTTAGCTGGTCGATGCCTCCAATCCAGCACTATCAGTGACTCAGAGGAATTTAGTGGCAGTGATTCTGACGATGAAACTGATACTATTCTGTCAACCAAAGCTGACAGGACAGATGTGACTAGGAAGCCTGCTGATGGGTGGCATGAAGCCAGAGATGGAGATACCATTGGCAAATCTAGCTTCCAAAATATAAAATCTGGATGTAAGTTAGATCTTCCAGAAAATGCTTCACCTTCCAAGTATTTTCTGAGCCTGTTGATTGACACAATTGTTGACAGTCTGATTAAAAATATTAATAATTATGCTCAGCAAAAAATGGAATTGAGTACTCCTGTACGCAGGTATTCAAGTTTTGCTAAATGGACACCGCTGGACCGTAATACTTTTTTTCAGTTTCTGGCAGTCCTGATTGCCATGGGAATGAATGCAACAAATTCTATAAAGGATTACTGGTCCAGTCAATCATATAAAAGTTGTCCTTGGTTTAGGTGCATGTTTAGTCGAACCAGATTTTTACTGATTTATCAATCTATGCTTCATGCGGCTGTTCCGGATGCGGCTGGAAAATGTAAAATTGAGCCGTTCATCAATTCATTGATCGAAAAATTTCAAGAAGCGTTTTATCCGTTTGAAAATATCTGCATCGATGAGATGGTTATAGGCTACAAGGGAAGATTTAAGTACAAGCAGTACAATGCCAGTAAGCCAAAAAATATCATATCAAATCATACGGACTTTGCAACTCAATCACCGGATACGTTTTCAACCTCCTGGTATATTTTGGTACGGACACAGCTTACAGGCCTGAAACAGACCCACATTCATCACATGCTGTCAAAGTTTTCGACAAGTTACTGGAAGGCATCACAGATCATCATCATGTGTTTGCTGACCTGTATTTATTATACTTCCCTGCCACTTGTTCAATTTCTGCGGCAGAAAAATCACAACTACACTGGAACGCTAAATTCCAACAGACGCGGATTTCCAGCAGAAGTCAAAAATAAAAAAATATCAGTGAATGAGGCAAAGTGGTTCATCAATGATGAGGAGCAAGTTATGTGTGTCAGCTGGAGGGATAAAAAATCCAAAAAGCCCTGCCAATTGGTGACAACACATGCAAGTGTCACATATGTGGTCAGAAATGAAGGTAGGAGTCAACACATGGAAGTGTCACATATGAGGTCAGAAATGAAGGTAGGAGTCAAGTCAGGAAGCCATCACCCATCCATAGCTACAACCACTCAATGAATGGATGTGACAAAGTAGACCAGATGATCTCATATTATGGGAACCACACAAGGAAGACTGTCAAGTGGAGGAAGAAAATATTTATGTGTATAATTGAGATCACACAACTCAATGCTTATATTTTATATAACTTGAGCCGCCCTAACACCGAAAAGCCTATGCCTTTTGCAGATTTCAAGGAGCTGCTTATTTATGATTTGTGTAGCATAGTAGGAGCAGAGACACCTATTCCTAACAACCTTCTTCAAGTTGATTTATCCAAGCTGGGGAAAAAATGGAACATGAAGCCGCAGAGATATCAGGGTGCCATCCATCTCATTGATTTTGATGGGAAAGACCTGCAGTGTGTTCATTGTTCGGAGCAGTGGAAAGTAAGAAAACGAAGCAGCTATTATTGTACAGGTTGTCCGGATAAGCCACATCTGTGCGCTAAAACATGCTTTAGGGAATATCACACAATAAGTACATATGTGTCAATAAAAATAACAAACTTGACTTGTAAATAATATTGTTGTGATGTACACAAATTTGAAAATTTTTTTATTCTTGGATCATTTATAAAAATGTGCATAATTTTGTTATTTGTGGACATAAATTCATCAAATAAACTGTATTTTCGAGGAATTTGGATTATGTTGTGTAATATTTCAAGACAAATGGATAGCAACACATATCTGGATGGAAATGGGTAAGTGAAATACAATATTTTAAATTTAAAATTATCTACCTTGAATATTTTTTTTTTTTAAAATATAACTATTCCTTTAAATAATGACATATCAGAAATATATTGCTATTTACATTTTCTGTATCCATTTCCCTTTCCAGTGATGTATAACATATGCCACATTTATATAAATTACTGTGTGTGAAGTAGTCAAATGAAAAAGGTATATGGTAAAATTTCTGGAAACAGGAAAAAAAGTCGAGTTTTCTGGTCCAAATCTGAAAATTTCTGTTTCCTGTTCTGGTCCTGAAAGAGTTAATAGACGCAGACAACATATATGTATGGACAGATCTTAATAGACGCAGACAACATATATGTATGGACAGATCTTAATATTCACAGACAACATATATACTGATAGACCTTAATAGACGCAGACAATATATATGTATGGGTAGATCTTAATAGTCACAGACAACATATATGTAAGGACAGATCTTAATAGACGCAGACAACATATATGTATCTATCTATTGACCTTTCGAGCCGTAACCGGCCCACAGGGTGTAGACCAAGATACACCTTCTCCTATCTGAATTTTTGTTCTAGCAGTTTTCTTTTAAAGATTTTTTATCAAATCTCACCATTTGTCTCTGTTCTGTGCAAGCAGCTCTATCTCAATGAGGGAGCCGAATCCTGCTGCTCTTGCCTCTCTCATCAATGTTCTTCTCAGTGTCTCCCTGGGTCTTCCTCTTTTTCTCTTACCTGTTGTTTCCCATATGAGGGCTTGCTTTGCTATTCGGTTATTATCTTTTCTCATCACATGTCCAACATATGACCATCGTCTTTTCTTTATTACTGAAGATATTAGTGGTTGATTGGCGATTTCTCTAATTTCCTTGTTTGTCTTGAATTCATTCCACGCTATACCAAGTATTTTCCTTAGACATTTATTTTCACATGCGTTGAACTTTGTTTCTATATCTCTTGTTGTTTTCCAGCTTTCACACGCATACGTAAGGGTTGATAGTACATTTGATTTGAATAGCCTAAGTTTTGTGTTTGTGCTGATGAGTTTTGATTTCCACAACTTTTCAAGGCTTCTGAAAGACATTGCTGCTTTAGCTATTCTAATTCTGATTTCCTTGCTTGTATCCCCTCTTGATCAATGTGACTTCCAAGATAGATAAAGTTATCAATCTCTTCTACTGGTTTGTTTTCCATGTATATTTTGTCATCTGTTGGAATTAAACTTTTCATGACTTTAGTCTTTTCATGATTGATCTCAAGCCCAATTTTGCTGGCTATTGATGATAGTTCATTTGTGTTTTCCTGCATCGTTTTTATCTGGCTGCTGATGAGAACTATGTCATCAGCAAAGTCGAGGTCCTCCAAATGGTCTCCTTGTATCCATTCGATGCATTTATTACCAGTGCAGCATTTCTTCATTATGAAGTCCATAACAATTCCAAATAACAAGGGCGATAAAATACATCCTTGTTTAACTCCAGTTTCTATTGGGAAACATTCACTCAGTCCTTCCTTTGTTCGACCTGCACATGTTTTATCCATCATACATGTCTTTAATAATATTTATGATTTTTTATGGCAAGCCATATTGCTTCAGAATTTTCCACAAAGAATCTCTATGAATACTGTCAAAAGCTTTTTTGAAGTCGATGAAGTTAAGTACAAAAGGTTTTTGCTTTTCAATGTGTTCCTCCAATATAAGTCGTAGAGTGAAAATGTGGTCAAGGCAGCTTCTCCCTTTTCTAAACCCAGCCTGTTCTTCACGCATTACTGTATCTATTGAATCCTTTATTTTATTTAGGATGATTTTGCAGAATAACTTTGAGGCAACTGACAAAAGTGTCACGCCCTTCCAGTTGTTACAATCTCTAAGATTGCCCTTTTTTGGAATCATAACAATAATTCCTTTTTTCAAGTTATGAGGTGTCTTCTCTGTTTTCCAAATGATGTTGAACATTTTCTGTAGATGTATTAAATTATGGCTATCAATTGCCTTGAGGATCTCAGCTGTTAACTTATCCTCTCCAGCAGCCTTGTTATTGGTCATAAGCTTTAAGGTGGTTTCTATTTCACTCAAGGTGAAGTCATCTAAACCTAACATTCAGAGTTAAGCCGAAAAAAGGGCGTAATCAAAGATGTCACCGACACCAGGTCATCTTTATGTTCAGCGGTGGGTAACGCTTTGAGTCTCTTTGACTTGGAGATCAAAGGATCATCGCGCGTAGACGAGACCACCGTAGGATTTAGTTGTGAGAGGAGAAACTTAGAAAGATTGACGGGTGTCGACAGGACGCTTAAAGCAATAAGACCATGGACATAATTAAAAAAGGCGGAGCTAACGAAATAGTGACTGCAGATGGACGAAAGATAAGCTGTATCTAGACTAGATTCCCATGATGCTTTGGCCAGGTGGGGGTGACTAAATGGACAATAAAAGGCCATGACTGGACTGGAAACAAGAACACAAGGCAGAAAGACAAGAAGATAGAAAACACGACAGGACAGAGGCAGAGAAACTTAGATACTCACAGAAGATCAGACTTAGAGGAGAACAAATTGGAAACTTCGATAGAGACTAGAGCTAAGGAGATCAGATGCCCGCCTCAAGGCAGAAGGTAGAGTTGGACTTAGACAATTGAAATAGTTTGTTAGAGGATTTGTGATACGTTTTGGACTTAGATGTATAATAGTTGAAAGAAGTTCAACGGCGTAACTAGAGCCGAGTCAAGATACTAGTTCCTCAGTATCACCAGACAGAGACATGCAGACATTAACAAAGAACACTATACGATCCATGAAGTTACTTATATGATAACCATCGCCGGTCGGCTCCATCAAGTAATGACATATTTTTATAAGAGAATATATGAAACATGTTGAGTGAATCAGAGACATTGTCAACCCAATGTAAAACAGGTGGATATCATCAATAAAGACTTTATACTTGTTCGAAAATGATGATGAGTTATGTGTGTGTCACTGTATAGATTGAAGTTATGAAAGAACAAAACAAGGAAGCCTGTCAGAAACTGCCACAATAATCATTTTCTGTTGCATGAGACCAGGATTTTATTCTTTTAAAGAAGGACCTGGAGAAAAGAAATTTTATTGTGGCAGTTTCTGACAGGCTTTTTTGTTTTGTTCTTTCATAACTTCTACTCTTTACATACATCTTTATCTAGTACATCTTTACTTATGACTGTAATGTAAGCATTCACTGTGATATAAGCAGTGAATATCATGTAAGCACAGACTGTCATGTAAGCACAGACTGTTATGTAAGCATTCACTGTGATATAAGCAGTGAATATCATGTAAGCACAGACTGTCATGTAAGCACTGACTGTGATGTAAGCACTGACTATGATGTAAGCATTGACTGTGATGTAAGCACTGACTGTGATGTAAGCACTGACTGTGATGTAAGCACAGACTGTCATGTAAGCACAGACTCATGTAAGCACAGACTTATGTAAGCATTCACTGTGATATAAGCAGTGAATATGATATAAGCTCAGATTGTCGTGTAAGCACTTACTGTGATGTAAGCACTGACTGTGATGTAAGCACTGACTATGATGTAAGCACTGACTGTGATGTAAGCACTGACTGTGATATCTCTTGTGTTGATCAACCAGACCCTCATCTCTGGATGCCCTGGTGTTTGGCTATCTGACCCCCATCCTGAAAGGCCCATTGCCCAGCCACCAACTGCGAAGCCATCTCATTCAGTGTGCTAACTTGTGTGGCATGTGCAACAATATACTGACCACCTTCTTCCCAAAGGATGTTCCAGGTAAGTCTGGCACTATTTAGAAGATCTCCTGGAAATCCAGTCACACGCAGTAGACCTTCACGTCTCTCTCAGAGAGAAGACCTACATGTCACATACAGTCACAAAGAGTAGTCCTACATGTCACTCACAGAGTAGATGTACACATCCCACATAGAGTAGACCTCCACATCAGATACAGTCACACAGAGTAGATGTACACTTCCCACAAAGAGTAGACCTCCACATCAGATACAGTCGCACAGAGTAGGCCTACATGTCACTCACAGAGTAGACTTATAATTCCCTTACACACAATATGCCTACACCTCCTACATACAATAAACCTACACCTCCCACACACAATAGACCTACACCTCCTACACACAATAAACCTACACCTCCCATACACAATAGACCTACAAATCTCACACACAATAAACCTACAAATCCCACACACAATAGACCTACACCTCCCACACACAATAAACCAACACCTTTCATACACAATAAACCTACAAATCTCACACACAATAAACCTACAAATCCCACACACAATAAACCTACAAATCTCACACACAATAAACCTACAAATCTCACACACAATAAACCTACAAATCCCACACACAATAAACCTACAAATCCCATACACAATAAACCTAAACCTCCCACACACAAACCTACACCTCTCAGACATAATAAACTAAACACCTCCCACACACAATAAACCTACAAATCCCATACACAATAAACCTACAAATCCCATACACAATAAACCTACAAATCCCATACACAATAAACCTACACCTCCCACACACAAACCTACACCTCTCAGACATAATAAACTAAACACCTCCCACACACAATAAACCTACAAATCCCACACACAATAAACCTACAAATCCCACACACAATAAACATACACCTCCCACATACACACAATAGACCTACACCTCACCCACACACAATAAACCTACACCTCCCACACACACAATAGACCTACACCTCCCACACACACACAATAGACCTACACCTCCCACACACACAATAGACCTACACCTCCCACACACACAATAAACCTACACCTCTCCCACACACAATAGACCTACACCTCACCCACACACACAATAGACCTACACCTCCCACACACACAATAGACCTACATCTCCCACACACACAATAGACCTACACCTCCCACACACACAATAAACCCACATATCCCCAATATTCTGCCTCAGCAGAACAACTAGAAATAAATTATCCCATTTAATGGGAAGTCATCCATGTTGGCAGCAGTCCATTTTCTGTCATTTCTGGCAGGAAAAAAGCTCATCCATTATCTCTCTATATATATATGTATTATATAAAAAAAAGTAAAGTACCCCCCGTCACGCCAAGTGGCGTATAGGGAAATATGGTGTTAGTGACCCTATATTTTACAGACCTTCAGCACATGATTTTTGGGGTAATGTGGTCGGTATTACGCCCGTGCTGCTTTTACTTTCCCAGAAAAAATCCGGTACCCATTTAAGGCTGGGTGAACCCGGAGCCGTCGGTTGGGATCGAACCCTACCCCTTGTCCGTAGTAGTCCAGTTCACTAACCACTGAGCTATCGCGGCTCCTACTAATTTTTAGGGAATTAGTAAAACCCAGGTGTCCTCGCCAGGGTACGAACCCCGGCTATTGCCGTGGTAAGCCAACCGCCTATCGATTGCGCTAACCGGACACCAAAAATCCGGTACCCATTTAAGGTTGGGTGAACCCGGAGCCGTCGGTTGGGATCGAACCCTACCCCTTGTCCGTAGTAGTCCAGTTCACTAACCACTGAGCTATCGCGGCTCCCACTAATTTTTAGGGAATTAGTAAAACCCAGGTGTCCTCGCCAGGGTACGAACCCCGGCTGTTGCCGTGGTAAGCCAACCGCCTATCGATTGCGCTAACCGGACACCCATGTATTATATACTCTCTCTATATATATTATATACTCTCTCTATATATTATCATCTCACATATGCATAGACAAACACACATGAAGAACTCACAGTTGAGTAAGGTGGTTGAGAGAGCATTGTCTCCCAGTGTAATGGTGTATGGAGACCCTATCCATAAAGACACAATTAGAAGTTACTGAAGCGCGGCATTTGTTTGCCCTTGCCAAGTCTTAGAGCCTGAAGATTAGTCGGCAGGAATTTATAGAAGACAGCTGGAACTGACCAATCAGAGTTACATTTGAATGGCTACTAATCGGATAATAGGAGTAAAGTAGTCCCGGACCGGGGAGTAATTTTGGAAAGGTAGATGATAGATTAGACAAGACACTCTAGGACGAGCAGTTGACCTGGCAAGTCAACATGTACGATGAGACCTTTAAATTCTAGCCAGACTCAAAGTATAAAATAGAACCTGGTCATGATCCTCCATTGGGCTGTTGCCCAGATCACTAATTTAGATCACTAATTTAAATAACTAATTTAGATCAGAAATAATAGATGGCCACTTGACCAGACTGAGAGGTTCCTAATAAAATTGATTTTATTCGACGAGAAATTGCTTTTAATCTGTGTACATTGGTGGTTGTCCTGCCGGCTTCATGTTCTGATTTGACCATGTGCTTGCTGTCCAGAAAGATTGGGGGTGTGTCTGTCAGTGCCTGTCTGTGAACCTGCCGAGGTGAACCAGTCTGAGGTACGGGAGATGCTGGTCAGTTTTGGAAGTCTCTTCCTATGATGTGTTTGCTGATAGATGAATAAATGTGGTCCGTCACTACCACACCAGTGCCAAACAAGTTTCTGAGTGACATAACACGCACATTTTCTCCAAGTTCCCAACATTTTCTCCCAGTTCCCAACAAGTTTTTGTTTAATTTTCTCAGTTCCCAACATTTTCTCCCAGTTCCCAACATTTTCTCCCAGTTCCCAACATTTTCTCCCAGTCCCCAACATTTTCTCCCAGTTCCCAACATTTTCTCCCAGTCCCCAACATTTTCTCCCAGTGCCCAACATTTTCTCCCAGTTCCCAACATTTTCTCCTATTACGCAAGTTTCTGTTTGATTCTCCCAGTGTCAGCGGTGGAGATGGAGAAAAAGCAAGATGAGTGGACGAGAGACAAGTCAGAGCTGCTGGATTCTTCTGGTAAACACAGAAACATGGTCTTGGCAGCTGTGTTTGCTGCCAGCATGATGGTGGGCTATGCTCTCATCCACGGCTTGGTGCAGGTCACTGCTGATCAGCCTGAAGATGGCCTTAGGCGTGATGTCAAGCCTACAGCCCTACCAAGATCAGAGGAGAGATATCAGAGTGTAACGTAGAAGTCACCGGTCTAGAGGTGGA